>PYUH01000265.1:1367510-1526131 GCA_016808085.1 Suaeda aralocaspica | reverse complement strand
ATAATTATGTTTGAATTCTCTGGCTACAACCTTTCAAATGGATACATCCATCGATATTGAACAGGTCCACACAACTTCGCTTCAAATGGCAAATGTATCGGTAAATGTTCCATTGAGTTGAAAAATGAAGGAGGGAAAATCTTCTCTAGCTTGCAAATTATCTCCGCAATGTTTCTCTCCAATCGTTCCATGTCACTTACTGTAATAGTGTAGCAACATATATCTCGAAAGAATTGACTTATCTCTGTGATTGCATTCCATACATGAATGGGCAAAAATTCTTTAACAGCAACAGGGAACAACCTTTCCATGAAGACATGACAGTCATGACTTTTCATTCCTACTAGTTTACAACCTTGTAAATCAACACATCTGCTCAAATTAGAAGCGTACCCATCAGGAAATCGCAACTGCTTCACCCACTTACACAAAACCTTCCTTTGTGCTCTGTCAAGAGTGTAAGGTGCCTTTGGCATGACATCTTTTCCTTGATCGTCTTTTTGTAGATGAAGCTGGGGACGTATACAATGAGCCTAGATGTCTAATCTAGCGGCAGCCGTGTCAGAAGTTTTTCCCTTGACATCCATAATAGTTTGAATTAGTTGTTCAAAAAAGTTCTTCTCAATGTGCATCACATCTAGGTTATGGCGAACGAGAAGATGGCTCTTGGAGAATGTGCATTGATTCCAGGGCAGTTAATAACATAACAATCAAGTATAAATCTCATATTCCTAGGCTTGAGGATATGTTCAATGAGCTACATGGCACAAGTTTGTTTTCGAAAATATATCTGAGAAGTGGCTATCATCGGATGAGAATTCGTGAAGGGGATGAATGGAAGACTTCTTTTAAGACTAAACAGGGTCTGTATGAGTGGTTGGTGATGCCTTTTTTTCTATGCAATGCACCTAGTTCATTGATGAGATTGATGAATGAGGTCTTGAGGTCTTTTTTAAACAAGTTTATTGTTATCTATTTGGATGATATTCTTGTTTATAGCAGAGATATTCATGAGCACCTACACCATTTGAGGCAATTGTTTAGTAAGTCATGCGAGCAGAAATTATATGGGAACCTAGAAAAGTGTGACTTCTTTCAGGAAAAGATTGTTTTCCTTGGATACATTGTAAGCGGCACACGTATCATGTTGGACCCCTCCAAAGTTTAAGTTGTTACGACCTGGAAGATACCTACCAATGTGCATGAAGTCAGGAGTTTTTGTGGTCTAGATTCATCCTACAGAAGGTTCATTCGAAATTTCTCTATTATCATGGCTCCTATTACTGAATTGATGAAGAAAGGTTTGTTAAAATGGATCCAACAACCACAGGAGGCTTTTGATGAGTTGAAAGAGAGACTTTGCAGTGCACCTATCCTTCTGTTGTGTGATTTTGATACATTATTTAAGGTTGAATGTGATGCTAGTGGCGTGGGCATTGGAGCAGTTCTAATTCAGGAAAAGAAGCCTATTTCATATTTTAGCGAGAAGCTGAGTGGCACAAAATTGAATTACTCCAACTATGATCGAGAATTCTATGCCATTGTTCGAGCACTAGATCATTAGTCTCACAGTTTACGCCCTAAACCTTTTATTCTGCATTCAGATCATGAAGCCTTGAAATATATTAATGGTCAAGAGAAACTCAACCACAGACATACCAAGCGGGTGGAATTTCTCTAATCTTTCACTTTTTCATCTAGGCACAAGGATGGCAAGAGTACTGTGCCAGCTGATGCTTTATCAAGGAGATCATACCTGCTTGCTATGGTTGATACTAGAGTCCTAAGATTTGAGCACCTAAAGGAGTTATATGTTAGTGATTCAGATTTTGCTACAGAATATCAACACCCCTCAAGGAACTATAGAATTTAAGATGGTTCTCTTATTTAGTAACAACAAACTGTGCATTCCTAAGATTGGAGTTCGTGAATTGCTGATAAGGGAGGCTCATAGTAGCGCACATCCAGGATGTTTTGGAGTTCATAAGACTTATGGTATGATGAGTGAATATATCTATTGGCCTAAGATGATAAGTGATATTCAATTTGTCATTTCCAGGTGTGCTACATGTCAAAGGGCGAAATTAACTTTTGTCAAAGGGCTTTACACTCCATTACCAGTTCCTGATACACCCTGGGATAGTGCCAGTATGGATTTAATAATTGGCTTGCCTAGGACACAGAGGGGACGTGATTCAATAATGGTAGTGGTTGACAGATTCTAAGATGACGCATTTTGTGGCCATGAATAAGACTAAAGATGCTCAAAATGTTGCTGACCTATACTTCAAAGTGATTGTGAAGCTACATGGAATTCCCAGAAGTGTTGTAAGTGACAGGAATTTGATAATTTTGAGTCACTTTTGGAAGTGTTTGTGGAAGATGGTTGGTACCAAGCTGCTTTTTAATACTTCTCGTCACCCTCAAACAGATGTACAGACCGAAGTCACAAATAGAACATTGGGTACTTTGTTGCATGGCCTTGTGAGTAAAACGCAAAAGGATTGGGATGTGCACCTTTGTCATGCTGAATTTACTTACAACAGAGCTATTTCATCCACTAGAGGACATTCCTCATTCGAAGTGGTATATGGAATCAATCCATATATGGCCATTGATCTGATTCCATTGGCTTGGGACGAAATCCATGTAGATGCGCAAAAATGAGTAGAAGTCTTCAACAAAAAGTGTGAATAAGCGAAAAAGAAGATTTCTACGATGAATGAGGTCTATAAAAGAAGATCTCACAAGAACATAACTCAACATGTTTTCAAACCTGGTGATTTGGTATGGATTCATCTTAGAAAGGAACGTTTCCCACATAAACGCAAGAACAAATGGATGCCTAGAGCTGATGGACCTATTGAGGTGATTGAAGCATATGGAGACAATGCCTATAAGATTGATTTGCTGATCAGTATGGTAATGTGAGTGCTACTTTCTATATTAGGGATCTCTCACCATACTACGATGATGTGAATTTGAGGGCAAATTCTTTTCAACCAGGGGAGAATGATGTGAATTTGAGTACAAGTGGGATATCCTATAAAGCACCAACAGTGGATGAGCCAATCAACCTTATAATAAATCCTATTGGGTTTAGTAGATATTACTCACAGGTATGGGTGACAATGGTTAAGGAATTTGACACTGTGGATGAGAGTGGTGGCTTCCTTAGCCAACACCATTAGTCACTTCTATACATTGCACTGGTGGAGTATGCGTTCATATCAATATGTTAGTCATCTGTGATTAATTATTAGTTAAAGCACTTACAGGATGGAGACGGAGGGTGGTAACAGGAAACAAGTTGGTTTGGTGCATGAGTTTTTTCCCACTTCACTTGATAGGGTTTTCTCATTTTGGACATCATTGCTTTCATTTTGTTTTGTGTCTTGATCATCATTTTTATCCTAAAATGGATGGAGAATGGTTTCTTGAAGGTTTCTTTATTAAAAGATTGAATCTTGAAGCATTTCTTGATGTTCTTGAAATTGGCGCAAATAATGGCGAAGCACAATGGCAAGTATTGGGCATCTTGAAAATTGCGTTATTTTTGGCTGTAATTCTGATGATAATCTTGTTAATTAGTTATTTAGTTAAGTTGTTAGGATATTTTGTTGAATAGATAAGGTTTGTTAGAGGTTGTCACCAAGATAAGTTCAAGATGCAGTGATGATGTGGCATTCTTATCTTGTGACTCATATATGAGTCATGTGGGCTGAATTTCAGCATTGTTTATGCGTGTTTTAGATTGTTTAGGGTCTTAGAAAGTTGTTAGAATTTAGTCTTAGGTTGTTCTATAAATAGCTTTGAGAATTCTTTGTAAAAGTTTCATACATTAATTTTCATTAATAATTTAGGGAATTTCTTGCGCAAATTTGAGAATTAATTTGTTTGAGTTTTCTTTCATAAATTCGTGATTTCAGTAGTGAAAAGCGAATTTGGATCCAAATTAGTTAGGTTTAGGAGTGTGCTAAATAATCAGCTTTCAATTAAATTCATCCAGTAGTGGAAATATAATTGGCCTACACGTGAGTTTAGAGAGATATTTTAGAGTATCACTTAAAATCCACATCATCCCATGAGAAAACCAGCCACCCTATCCACTTGCACAAGTTGTACGATCAACTTGCCAACTTGACTCTATCTACTTGCAACTTGCATAAAACCCTAACTAACATAGATTTTACTCTAACAATTTAAGTAGTTATCAAGCAAACTAGATAATCATCAAGATATAACCTAAAAAACATGGAATTTTGTAGATTCCAAAAACCCTTAAAAGATAGCCAAAAACTCGCCCATTGTGTCTTCTTTGTTTTTGCGCAACTTTCAAGAAACTCCTTCAATCTTCAAGAAACTTTCAAATAACAAATATTTTAATCAAGAAACCTTTAAGGCATTATATTCTTTGACTTTTAGGTAGAAAATTATGATTAAGACTCCACAAGAAATCTAGACAACTATGCCTGAAATGAGAAAAACCCTAGCAACTACAGTAGGGAAAATCCCATAGGCAAAAACTAACTTATTCCCCTTATCCAACACCATTCCACTAGCATGTAGCATGTTCTACACAAGAATGTGTGATATGAAACAATGTCCAAGAGCCAATCTAAAGCCAAACTCATGTAACCAAAATGGTCTAACTCCATGAATTTTAGAACAACTTAGAATAACCTCGTTTTAATCATTGCTTGAATCTGCTTCTTGATCAGACTCCCTAGAACCCACCAGCTTAATATCTCCAATTCTAGACTTATACTCATCTATGGATGACTCGGAACTAGACATATGATGCATGGTGACCTCTCCGATTGTGAAGTGGATTTTAAGTGGTACTCGTATATAACACTCAAAACTCACGTTTGAATTAATTAAACTCCCACTCCTAGATGAATATAATTGAAGACTAACTAAATAGCACACTCCTAAAACTATTTCATTAGGATCTTAATTCGATCTACACTCCTGAATTCACAAATTTATGAAGAATCTCAAACAATTAAACTCAAAACTGCTCAAGAAAGAAAAGCAATTTTTTTTATTAAGTATCAATGAATAAAACTTATGTTGTTACATAGAGTCCATATATGCCATTTACAGGAAAATATCCGAACAACTTAATAAAATCCCTAACTAATCTACACAACTTGCAACCAATAAAAACAATGCTTAATCTAATATCTAATCAAATATATTCAAATGATGGACTAGCATATTAAAATGAACACCTTAATCCACCAGTGCAATGTATAAGTGACTAATGGTGTTGGCTTAGGAAGCCACCACTCTCATTCACAATGTCATGAATCTTCTCCATGGTCACCCATACTTGTGATTTATCTTTATCAAACACAATAGGATTCAGTATAAGATTAATTTGTAAATCCAATATTGGTGTGATATAGGATATGTCACTTGTATTCAAATTCACAGCAAATGGTGATGTCGATCTTCTTTCCTTCTCGAGTAGTTATCTTGAACATTTTATGCCATCCATGGACCATGTATAAGGCAAGAGTAATGAGTATCGTAGGATCAAAGTAGTCACCATTCATAGTTTCACATATCTCATGTTCCTTAGGCTGGGCGCCTTCTTTGCTAAAGAGAAGACTAAGTCCTTGCTTCTCAAAAGCATCCCAGGCGAATGTGGTGTTGATGAAAGGATGGGTGTCATCAAAGATAAAGCTACAATAGGCAAAGAATTCAATTCCCATATACCTCTTACCATTAGCTCTAAAGAAAGGCTTGAGGAACTCGTATTAGGGGACCTGCTCCTCTTCCTTGATGAATTGACCAATCAGAGTATGAGGATAAGGATCGAGCTTAATGTCACGAAGTATCACATTCTTTATTGGCTCTTTCATAGCCTTCCTTGGTATCTATGCATCCAAGATCAAATTTATCATTCTTTTGGATGGGTTCCGGAAAAAAGAATCGTGATCATTCAAGCAAACAATCAACTCAAATTCGTGACAAGGATATGCCAAAACACTATCCTGTGCTTTTATCGATCGGCTTTTATTGATATGCCATTGTTATGAAATCTAGGATTAGTAAACATGGGATAGCCATAATCTTAATATGATAGGATATCCTATCATAAAACAGTATCCCAGATGCTATTGCAATTCGTGTTTTGGCATATGAGAAGGATAGCCTACAAAGGTAAAAATAGGAACCCAAACCATAGGATTCGGGGTGAAAAGATCATATGAGGGATGATAATAAGGCCTTAGACGATTGTGTATCACACCAATAAAAGGACAGGATAGTGTTTTGGCATATCAATAAAAGCCTAGCTACCAAGGATAAAAGCAATAGCTACCAAGGATATGCCAAATTTATCATTCTTGGGTGTTTCGGCATATCAACAATCGACAATCAGGATAGCCTAGCTACCAAGGATAGACAAAAATCCTAGTTGATTTCGTATACTAATTTGAGTTTATTTTTGTCTATCTTGTGCTGCTGGATCAACACAAATTCGTGACAAAAATCCTAGATAGATTTCGTAACTTCTATCCTTGGTACCCTACCCCCCGGTAGATATCCGGGATTTTTATTTCCGGCTCCCCCTAACTACAAAAAACAGTGAATAATAGACTATGTTTCAGGCCCCGTGAGTGGTCATCCAGAGCCCCGTCACTTTTTCGCCCCTTTTTTTTACGCGTGCTATGGACCTCCAAAGCACCCCCCATGATCATTTTCGGCAGCACCTCTTAGGATCCCTCTTATGGCCTCTTCTAGAGAAGGGAAAAAAAGCCTTATAAACAATCGTCTAAGGCCTTATTATCATCCCTCATATGATCTTTTAACCCCGCATCCTATGGTCTGGGTTACTATTTTTACCTTACGGGCACCCCGATTGATTTCCGAGATTTGTTTTTGGGGACTCCGGAACCCCAAAAAAAAGTGAATAACAGCCTTTGTTATAGGCCCCCCGAGGGGCTTTCCCGGACCTAGTCACTTTTTCGCCCCGTCTTTTTACCTTGGTTATGGACCTCCACAGCACCCCCTACAATGGTTTTTGGCCCCTAAACACCTATTAGGATACCTGTTATGGCATCTTCCAGAGAGGCGAAAAAAGCCTTATATGCAATCACTCATATGACCTTTTCACCCCAAATCGTTTTGTCTGGGTTCCAATTTTTACCTTACAGGCACCCATTCGAATTTTCAGGATTTTTTTTTCGGGCCCCTGAACCCCAAAAAACAGTGAATATTAATAGCAAAATTTCAGTTCCCCGGAGGGGCCGTCTCGGACCCAATCACTTTTTGCCTTTTTTTCTTACCACGTGCAATGGACCTCCACAGCACCCCCACAATCGTTTTCGTCCCTAAACACCTCTTGAGATCCCTCCTATGGCCTCTTCCAGAGATGGGAAAAACAGCCTTATTTGCAATCGTCTATGCCTTCTTATAATCCCTCATATGACCATTTTACCCTGGATCCTTTGGTTTGGGTTCCTATTTTTACTTTACGGCCACCCGATCGATTTTCGGGGCCACTATACCCCAAAAAACTGTGAATAATAGCCCTGGTTTCAGGACCTTAGCAATCCCGTCCCGGGCCCCTTTTTTACCCCCTTTTTTTACCACGTGCTATGGACGTCCATAGCACCACCACAATCGATTTCGGCCCATAAACACATCATACGATCCCTCTTATGGCATCTTCTGGAGAGCGGAAAATCAGCCTTATATGCAATCATCTAAGGCGTTCTTATCATCCCTTACAGGTCCATTTCACACTGAATACTTTCGTCTGGGTTCATGTTTTTACCTTACGGGCACCGCGGCCTATTTCTTGGATTTTAATTTCCGGGACCCCTGAACCTTAAAAAACTATGAATAATAGCCTTTGTTTCAGGCCGCCAGAGTGGACGTCCTGGGCCCCGTCACTTTTTCGCCCCGTTTTTTTTTCCACATGCTGTGGACCTCCACAACACACCCCACGATCATTTTCGGCTCCTAAACACCTCTTAGGATCCCTCTTATGGCCTCTTCCAGAGAGGGGAAAAATAACCTTATATGCAATGGTCTCAGGCCTTGTTCTCATCCCTCATATGACCTTTTGGCCCCAAATCCTAAGATCTGGGTTCCCGTTTTTACCTTATGGGCACCCCGGTCTATTTCCGCGATTTTTTTTTTCGGGACCCCTGAACCCCAAAATATAGTGATGAATAATGGCCTTTGTTTCAGGCCGTCAGAGTGGCCATCTCGGGCCAATTCACTTTTTAGCCCCTTCTTTTTACCACGTGCTATGGAGCTCTGCAGCACCCCCCACGATCGTTTTCAGCCCCTAAACCCCTCTTAGGATACCTCTTATGGCCTCTTCAAGAGAGAGGAAAAACAACCTTATATGCAATAGTTTAAGGCCTTCTGATCATCCCTCATATAACCTTTTGGCACTAAATCCTTTGGTCTGGGTTCCTATTTTTACCTTATGGTTATCCCGGTCTATTTCCAGGCTTTTTTTTCCGGGACCCCTGAATTTCAAAAAAAGTGAATAATAATTGCCTTTTTTTCAGGCCCTCGGAGGGGTCGTCTCGAGCTATATCACATTTGCGACCCGATTTTTTACCACGTGCTATGGACCTCCACAGCACCCCCAAGGATCGTTTTCGACAACTATTCATCTCCTAGGATCCCTCTTATGGCCTCTTCTACAGAGGGCAAAAACAGCTTTATATGCAATTGTCTAAGGCCTTCTAATCATCCCTTATATGACCTTTTTACACCAAATCTTTTGATCTGGGTTTTGATTTTGACCTTACGGGCACCCCGGTGGATTTCCGGGATTTTTATTTTTGGGACCCCTAAACCCCAAAAAGTAGTGAATAATTGCCTTTGTTTCAGGCGCCCGGAGTGGTCGTCCCGTGCACCATCACTTTTTCCCCCGTTTTTTTACCACGTGTTATGGACCTCCACTGCACCCCCACGATCAGTTTCGGCCCCTAAACACCTCTCAGGATTCCTCTAATGGGCTCTTCTAGAGAGGGGAAAAATAGCCTTATATGCAATCGTCTATGCCTTCTGATAATCCTCATATGACAATTTCACCACGAATCCTTTGGTCTGGGTTCCTATTTTTACTTTTCGGGCACCCGGTCAATTTCCGGGGCAACTAAACCCCATTAAACTTTGAATAATAGCCCTTGTTTCCGGCCCCTAGGCGGTCCCGTCCCGAGCCCTGTCACTTTTTTGCCTCGTTTTTTTAGCACGTGCTATGGACGTCCACAGCACAACCACGATCGATTTCGGTCCCTCAACACATCATATGATCACTCTTATGGCCTCTTCCAGAGCGGGGAAAATCAGCCTTATATGCAATCATCCAAGGCCTTCTTATCATCCCTTATATGTCCTTTTCACACTGATTCCTTTGGTCTGGGTTCTTATTTTTACCTTACGGGCACCGCGCTCTGTATCCGGGATTTTTATTTCCGGGACCCCGGAACCCCAAAAAACTATGAATAATAGACTTTGTTTTAGGCCATCGAAGTGGTCGTGCCGGGCCCCTTCACTTTTTTCGCCCCGTTTTTTTACCACGTGCTGTGGACCTCCTCAACATCCCCCACTATCATTTTCGGCTGCTAAAAACCTCTTCGGATCCCTGTTATGGCCTCTTCCAAACAGGGGAAAAACAACCTTATATGCAATGGTCTAAGGCCTTCTAATCATCCGTCGTATGACCTTTTGGCCCCAAATCCTAAGGTCTGGGTTCCTATTTTTACCTTATGGGCACCCCGGTCTATTTCCGGGTTTTCTTTTTTTTTCCCGGACCCCTGAACCCCAAAAAACAGTGATTTATAATAGACTATGTTTCAGGCCCCGTGAGTGGTCATCCAGAGTGTCGTCACTTTTTCGACCTGTTTTTTTACGTGTGCTATGGACCTCCACAGCACCCCCCACGATCATTTTCGACAGCACCTCTTAGGATCCCTCTTATGGCCTCTTCTAGGGAGGGGAAAAACAGCCTTATACACAATCGTCGAAGGCCTTATTATCATCCCTCATATGATCTTTTAACCCCGAATCCTATGGTCTGGGTTCCTATTTTTACCTTACTGGCACCCTGATTGATTTCTAAGATTATTTTTTTGGGACTCCATAACCCCAAAAAAATAGTGAATAACAACCTTTGTTATAGGCCCCCTAGGGGCTTTCCCGGGGCTAGTCACTTTTTCGCCCATCTTTTTACCTCGGTTATGGACCTCCACAACACCCCCTACAATGGTTTTTGGCCCCTAAACACCTATTAGGATACCTGTTATGGAATCTTCCAGAGAGGAGAAAAAAGCCTTATATGCAATCCCTCATATGACCTTTTCACCCCGAATCGTTTTGTCCGGGTTCCAATTTTTACCTTACAGGCACCCATTCGATGTTTCAGGATTTTTTTTCGAGCCCCTGAACCCCAAAAAACAGTGAATAATAATAGCAAAATCTCAGTTCCCTAGAGGGGCCGTCCCGGACCCAGTCACTTTTTGCCCTGTTTTCTTACCACGTGCAATGGACCTCTACAGCACCCCCCACAATCGTTTTCGTCCCTAAACACCTCTTGGGATCCCTCTTATGGCCTCTTCCAGAGATGGGAAAAACAACCTTATTTGCAATCGTCTATGTTTTCTTAGAATCCCTCATATTACCATTTCACCCTAGATCCTTTGGCACGGGTTCCTATTTTTACTTTACGGCCACCCGATCGATTCCCGGGGCCACTAGACCCCTAAAAACTGTGAATAATAAGCCCTTGTTTCAGGCCCTTAGCGGTCCCGTCCCGGGCCCTTTCACTTTTTTGCCCCTTCTTTTAACACGTGCTATGGATGTCCATAGCACCACCATAATCGATTTCGGCCCATAAACACATCATACGATCCCTCTTATGGCATCTTCTGGAGAGCGGAAAATCAGCCTTCTATGCAATCATCTAAGGCGTTCTTATCATCCCTAACAGGTCCATTTCACACTGATTACTTTCGTCTGGGTTCATATTTTTACCTTACGGGCACCCCGGCCTATTTCTTGGATTTTAAATTCCGGGACCCCTGAACCTTAAAAAACTATGAATAATAGCCTTTGTTTCAGGCCGCCGGAGTGGACGTCCTGGGCCCCGTCACTTTTTCGCCCCGTTTTTTTTCCACGTGCTGTGGACCTCCACAACACACCCCACGATCATTTTCGGCTCCTAAACACCTCTTAGGATCCCTCTTATGGCCTCTTCCAGAGAGGGGAAAAACAACCTTATATGCAATGGTCTCAGGCCTTGTTCTCATCCCTCATATGACCTTTTGGCCCCAAATCCTAAGATCTGGGTTCCCGTTTTTTACTTATGGGCACCCCGGTCTATTTCCGCGACTTTTTTTTTCGAGACCCCTGAACCCCAAAATACAGTGATGAATAATGGCCTTTGTTTCAGGCCGTCAGAGTGGCCATCTCGGGCCCATTCAGTTTTTAGCCCCTTCTTTTTGCCACGTGCTATGGAGCTCCGCAGCACCCCCCACGATCTTTTTCAGCCCCTAAACCCCTCTTAGGATACATCTTATGGCCTCTTCAAGAGAGAGGAAAAACAACCTTATATGCAATAGTTTAAGGCCTTCTTATCATCCCTCATATAACCTTTTGGCACTAAATCCTTTGGTCTGGGTTCCTATTTTTACCTGATGGGCACCCCGATCTATTTCCAGGCTTTTATTCCGGGACCCCTGAATTTCAAAAAACACTGAATATTAATTGCCTTTTTTTCAGGCCCCCGGAGGTGCCATCTCGAGCTCTATCACATTTGCGCCCCGATTTTTTACCACGTGCTATGGACCTCCACAGCACCCCCAAGTATCGTTTTCGACAACTAAACATCTCCTAGGATCCCTCTTATGGCCTCTTCTACAGAGGGGAAAAACAGCTTTATATGCAATTGTCTAAGGCCTTCTGATCATCCCTTATATGACCTTCTTACACCGAATCTTTTGAACTGGGTTTTGATTTTGACCTTACGGGCACCCCAGTGGATTTCCGGGATTTTTATTTGTGGGATCCCTAAACCCCAAAAAATAGTGAATAATAGCATTTGTTTCAGGCCCCCGGAGTGGTGGTCCCATGCACCATCACTTTTTTGCCCCGTTTTTTTACCACGTGTTATGGACATCCACAGCACCCCCACGATTATTTTCGGCCCCTAAACACCTCTCAGGATCCCTCTAATGGGCTCTTCCAGAGAGGGGAAAACAACCTTATATGCAATCGTCTATTCCTTCTTATAGTCCCTCATATGACAATTTCACACCGAATCCTTTGGTTTGGGTTCCTATTTTTACTTTTCGGGCACCCGGTCAATTTCCGGGGCAACTAAACCCCATTAAACTTTGAATAATAGCCCTTGTTTCCGGCCCCTAGGCGGTCCCGTCCCGAGCCCTGTCACTTTTTTGCCTCGTTTTTTTAACACGTGCTATGGACGTCCACAGCACCGCCACGATCGATTTCGGCCCTCAACACATCATATGATCCCTCTTATGGCCTCTTCCAGAGCGGGGAAAATCAGCCTTATATTCAATCATCCAAGGCCTTCTTATCATCCCTTATATGTTCTTTTCACACTGATTCCTTTGGTCTGGGTTCTTATTTTTACCTTACGGGCACCCCACTCTATATCCGGGATTTTTATTTCCGGGACCCCGGAACCCCAAAAAACTACGAATAATAGACTTTGTTTTCGGCCGCCGAAGTGCTCGTCCCGGGCCCCGTCACTTTTTTTGCCCCATTCTTTTACCACGTGTTGTGGACCTCCACAACACCCCCCACGATCATTTTCGGCCGCTAAAAACCTCTTCGGATCCCTGTTATGGCCTCTTCCAGACGGGGGAAAAACAACCTTATATGCAATGGTATAAGGCCTTCTAATCATCCCTCGTATGACCTTTTGGCCCCAAATCCTAAGGTCTGGGTTCCTATTTTTACCTTATGGGCACCCCAGTCTATTTCCGGTTTTTTTTTTTTTTTCCGGGACCCATGAACCCCAAAACACAGTGATTAATAATAGACTATGTTTCAGGGATGATTAGAAGGCCCCCGGAGTGGTCATCCAGAGCACCGTCACTTTTTCGACCCGTTTCTGTACGCGTGCTATGGACCTCCACAGCACCCCCCACGATCATTTTTGGCAGGAACTCTTAGGATCCCTCTTATGGCCTCTTCTAGAGAGGCGAAAAACAGCCTTATACCCAATTGTCTAAGGCCTTATTATCATCCCTCATATGATCTTTTAACCCCGAATCCTATGGTCTGGGTTCCTATTTTTACCTTACGGGCACCCCGATTGATTTCCGATATTTTTTTTTGGGGACTCCGGAACCCCAAAAAACTGTGAATAAATGGCCTTTGTCATAGGGCCCCCGAGGGGCTTTCCCGCGCCTAGTCACTTTTTCGCTCCGTCTTTTTACCTCGTGTTATGGACCTCCACAGCACCCCCCACAATGGTTTTTGGCCCCTAACACCTAATAGGATACCTGTTATGGCATCTTCCAGAGAGGGGAAAAAATCCTTATATGCAATCCCTCATATGACCTTTTCACCCCGAATCGTTTTGTCTGGGTTCCTATTTTTACCTTACAGGCACCCATTCGATTTTTCAGGATTTTTTTTTCGGAACCCTGAACCCCAAAAAACAGTGAAATATAATAGCAAAATTTCAGTTCCCCGAAGGGGCCGTCCAGGACCTAGTCACTTTTTGCTTTGTTTTCTTACCACGTGCGATGGACCTCCACAACACCCCCCACAATCGTTTTCGTCCCTAAACACCTCTTAGGATCCCTCTTATGGCCTCTTTTAGAGATGGGAATAACAGCCTTATTTGCAATCGTTTATGCCTTCTTATATTCCCTCATATGACCATTTCACCCAAAATCCTTTGGCCTGGGTTCCTATTTTTACTTTACGGCCATCCGATCGATTTTCGGGGCTACTAAACCCCAAAAAACTATGAATAATAGCCCTTGTTTCAGGCCCTTAGCGGTTTCGTCCCGGGCCCTTTCACTTTTTTGCTGCGTTTTTTTACCACGTGCTATGGACGTCCATAGCACCACCACGATCGATATCGGCCCCTAAACACATCATACGATCCCTCTTATGGCATCTTCCAGAGAGGGGAAAATCAGCCATATATGCAATCATCTAAGGCGTTCTTATCATCCCTTATATGTCCATTTCACACTGAATACTTTCATCTGGGTTCCTATTTTTACCTTACGGGCACCCCGGCCTATTTCCGGGATTTTTATTTCCGTGACCCCTTAACCTTAAAAAACTATGAATAATAGCTTTGTTTTAGGCCGCCGGAGTGGTCGTCCAAGGCCTCGTCACTTTTTCGCCCCGTTTTTTACCACGTGTTATGGACCTCCACAACACACCCCACGATCATTTTCGGCCCCTAAACACCTCTTAGGATCCCTCTTATGGCCTATTCCAGAGAGGGGAAAAACAACCTTATTTGCAATGGTCTTAGGCCTTGTTCTCATCCCTCATATGAACTTTTGGCCGCAAATCCAAAGATCTGGGTTCCTTTTTTACCTTATGGGCACCCCGGTTTATTTCCGGGATTTTTTTTTCCAGGACCCCTAAACCCCAAAATACAGTGATTAATAATAGCCTTTATTTCAGGCCGTCAGAGTGTCCATCTTGGGCCCCATCACTTTTTTGCACCTTCTTTTTGCCACGTGCTATGGACCTCCACAGCACCCCCGCAATCGTTTTGAGCCCCTAAACCCCTCTTCAGATACCTCTTATGGCTTCTTCAAGAGAGAGGTAAACCAGCCTTATATGCAATGGTCTAAGGCCTTCTTATCATCCCTCATATAACCTTTTGGTGGTAAATCCTTTGGTCTGGTTTCCTATTTTTACCTTATGGGCACGCCAGTCTTTTTCCGGGCTTTATTTTCCGGGAACCCATAATTCCATAAAACAGTGAATAATAATAGCCTTTCTATCAGGCCCACGGAGGGGCTGTCTCGGACACCGTTACTTTTTCCCCCCGTGGTTTTACCACGGGCTCTGGACCTCCACTGGACCCCCCACGTTCGTTTTTTGCCACTAAACACCTCCAAGGATCCCTCTTATGGCCTCTTCTAGAGAGGGGAAAAAAAGCCTTATATGCAATCGTCTAAGGCCTTCTTATCATCCGTCATCTGACCTTTTGGCCCAAAATCCTTTGCTGTGGGTTCCTATTCTTACCTTAACGGCACCCTGGTACATTTTCGGGATTTTTTTTTTCGGGATCCCTGGTCCCCAAAAAACGGTGAATAATAATTGCATTTGTTTCAGGCCCCTAGAGTGGCCGACCCGGGCCCCGTCAATTGTTTTTACCACGTGCTATGGACCTCAACAGCACCCCCCACAATCATTTTGCAGCCCGTAAACACCTCTCGAGATCCCACTTATGGTCTGTTCCAGAGAAATGAAAAACAGCCTTATATGCAATGGTCTAAGGCCTTCTTATCATCCCTCTTTTGACGTTATGGGCCCAAATCCTTTGGTGTGGGTTCCTATTTTTACCTTATGGGAACCTCGGTCTATTTCCGGGAATTTTTTTCCGAGCTCCGAAAACCCCAAACAACAGTGAACAATATTAGCCTTTATTTCAAGCCCCTGGAGGGGCCGTCTCTTCGGCCCATACTCCCCCCCCCCCACACCCCGTTTTTTAACACGTGCTATGGACCTTCACAGCAACCCCCCACGATTGTTTTTGCCCCCTAAACACCTCTTATGATCGCTTTTATGGCCTCTTCAAGAGAGAGGAAAGACAGCCTTATATGCAATGGTCTAAGGGCTTCTTATCATCCCTCATGTCACCTTTTAGCCCCAAATCCTTTGGTCTGGGTTCCTATTTTTACCATATGGGCACCCTGGTCTTTTTCTAGGATTTTTTTTTCCGGGACCCCGATTCCCCAAAAAATAGTGAATAATATTAGCCTTTGTTTCAGGCCCCCGTATGGGCTGTGTCGGGCCCCTTCACTTTTTCGCCTTGTTTTTTTACCAGGTGCTATAGACCTCCACAGCACCCCACACTATCATTTTCAGCCCGTAAAAACCTCTCAGGATCCCTCTTATGGCCTCTTCCAAGGAGAGGAAAAACAGCTTTATATGCTATGGTCTAAGGCCTTCTTATAATCCCTCATATGACCTTTTGGCCCGAAATCCTTTGGTCTAGGTTCCTATTTTTACCTTTTGCGAACCCCGGTCTATTTCTGGGATTTTTTATTCCGGGACCCGACAACCCCAAAAAACAGTGAATAATATTATCCTTTGTTTCAGGCCCTCGGAGGCCCCGTATCGGGCCCCAACACTTTTTCCCCCCGTGTTTTTACCACGTTCAACGGACTTCGACAGCACCCCCACGATCGTTTTCGCCCCCTAAACACCTCTTAGGATCGCTTTTATGGCCTCTTCCAAAGAGAGGAAAGACAACCTTTTATGCAATGGTCTAAGGGTTCTTATCATCCCTCATGTCACCTTTTGGCCCCAAATCCTTTGGTCTGGAATCCTATGTTTACCATATGCGAACCCGGTTCCCCAAAAAACAGTGAATAATATTAGCCTTTGTTTCAGGCCCCAGGATGGGCTGTCTGGGGCCCCGTCACTTTTTCACCCCGTTTTTTTACCACGTGCTATGGACCTCCACAGCACCCCACACTATCATTTTCGGCCCGTAAAAGCCTTTCAGGATCCCTCTTATGGCCTCTTCCAGAGAGAGGAAAAGCAGCCTTATATGCTATGGTCTAAGGCCTTCTTATCATCCCTCATATGACCTTTTAGCCCCAAAACCTTTGGTCTTGGTTCCTATTTTTACCTTATGCGAACCACGGTCTATTTCCGGGACTCGACAACCCCAAAAAACAGTGAATAATATTAGCCTTTGTTTCAGGCCCCCGGAGGGGCCGTCTAGGGCCCNCCCCCCCCCCCCCCCCCCCCCCCCCCCAGCCCCACCCCCCCCCCCCCCCCCCCCCATGTTTTTACCACGTGCTATGGACCTCCACAGCACCCCCCATGATCGTTTTCGCCCCCTAAACACCTCTTAGGATCGATTTTATGGCCTCTTCCTGAGAGGAAAGACGGCGATGAGATGGTCTAAGGCCTTCTTATCCTCCCTCATATGACCTTTTGGCCCCAGATCTTTTGGTCTGGGTTCTTATTTTTACCATATCGGCACCTAGGTCTACTTTTGGGATTTTTTTCTACGGGACCCTAGGTCCCCAAAAAACAGTGAATAATAATAGCCTTTGTTTCAGCCCCTTGGATGGGCCGTCCGGGTTCCTATTTTAACCTTATGAGCACCCCGGTCTACTTCCAGGAATTTTTTTTCCTTGACCCCTAAACCGAAAAAAAACAGTGAATAATAATAGCCTTTGTTTGAGGCCCTCGGAGGGGCCATCCTGGGCCCCGTCACTTTTTCGTCCCGTGTTTTTACCACGTGCTTCGGACCTCCACAGCACCCCCGCGATCATTTTCGGCCACTATACTACTCCTTGGATCCCTCTTATGGTCTCTTCTGGCGAGGGGAAAAACATCCTTTTATGCAATCGTCTAAGGCATTCTTATCATCCCTCATATGACCTTTTCACCCCAAATCCTTTGGTTTGGGTTCCTATTTTTACCTTACGGGAACCCCGATCCGTTTCCGGGATTTTTCTTGTTCAAGACCATTGAACCCCAAAAAACAGTGACTAATAGCCTTTATTTCAGGCACCCGGAGGGGCGATCCCCGTCCCCGGCCCCATCACTTTTTCACTCAACTTTTTTACCACGTGCTATGGTCATCAACAACACAACAATGATCGCTTTTGGCCCCTAAACACCTATGAGGATCCCCCTTATGGCCTCTTCAAGAGAGGGGAAAAACAACATTATATGCAATCGTGTAAGGCTTTCTTATCTTCCCTCATATGACCTTTTCACCCCGAATCCTTTGGTCTGGGTTCCTATTTTTACCTTATGGGAACCCCGGTTGATTTCTGAGATTTTTTTCCCGGGACCCCTGAAGCCTTTGTTATAGGCCCCAGAGGGGCTGTCTCGGGCCTCGTCGCCTAGTTTTCTTACCATGTGCTATGGACCTCCACTACACCCGCCACAATCGTTATCGTCCACTAAAAACCTCTTAAGATCCCTCTTATGGCCTCTTCCAGAGAGGGGAGAAACAACCTTATATGCAATCGTCTAAGGCCTTCTTCTCATCCCTCATATGACCTTTTCACCCCGAATCCGTTGGTCTGGGAGCTTGTTTGAGACCATAAAGAGCTTTGTCATGTTTAAAAACATGGTTTTGCAAGTGACTATCCTCAAATCCAGGGTCCTATTCCACATATACCTCTTCTTTCAAATAACCATTAAGAAAGGTTGTCCTAACGTCCACATAAACCTCTTCTTTAAAGCAGTCTTATAATTAGTTGGTTCAACATTTGAAAGAAAAGAATGGAAAGCATAAAAGTTTTGTACAATAGAATTCCTTGTTTGCGCCCCTTTGTTAATATCACTAATGATAAGATCAAAGGGATGAGCAAACTTGTACTTGAAGGATTTGTTCATATCAAGATTTGCATCGGTGCCTTCTAATGTTGAACTGGTTCCTGTACTAGTTCCCCCTGTTTCATTGTTATTTCGAACAGGTGAACCTGGTTCCATAGTGGTCTCAGCTGCATTGTATTCATGTGGTTGAACTTCTTAGTCACTACTTCCTCCTCTTGCTTCATGAGCTTCTTGAGTTTGTGCTTGAACAGACTCTTCCTCTCTAGTAGAGTTGTGTGGTGAGTCTGGTTCAGTACCTTCTACTTCTTTAGCTCCTATAAAGTTTAGCATGCCAATTTCGAACTCATCATCATCAACCTACACATGCTTACTATACATATTAGTTTCATCAAAAAGAACACGGAAACTCTCTTCAACACACAATGTTATGTTGTTGAAGACTTTGTATGCCTTGCTGTGTGAAGAGTATCCAACGAAAATAGCCTCATCACTTATGGGATCAAATTTTTCAAACTTGATTTACCATTATTATGTACAAAGCATTTGCACCAAAAAATGCGTAAATGTGCAATGTTTGATTTTCTTCCCCTAAGAAGCTCATAAGGTGTTTTCTTTAGTAGAGGTCTCAGCATTACCCTATTTCAAATATAGCAAGCAGTACTCACAGCTTCAGTCCATAAGTTTCGAGGTAGACCACTCTCTAGAAGCATTGTTCTTGCCATTTCTTCTAGAGTGCGGTTTTTCCTTTCAACCACTCCATTTTGTTGTGGAGTTATGGGAGCTGAGATATTGTGAGACACACCATGATCATTACAGCAGGTAATGAACTTGACATTGTCAAATTCAGAACCATGATGAGACCGAATAAAGACTAGTTGATGATTAATCTTGTTTCGGACTTGTTTATCAAGATTTCAAATTATTCAAAGGTTTCATTTTAAAACATTAGAAATACTTTCCAATTATAACGAGAGTAATCATCAACTAACACAAACACATAGCTATGACCATTTCGACATTGTACACGCATGGGTCCACACAAATCCTTGTGCACAAGTTCGAATGCTCTAGTAGTGTTTACAAACTTATTTAGCTGAAAAGAGGACTTGACATGCTTACATTTCGCACATTCATGACAAATATGTTCTGCAACAAACTTAATGTTAGATAAACCTGTAACTAAGTCATGAGATCGCAGTTTATTTAGCAAGTAAAAACTTACATGTCCAAGTCCCTTGTGCCACAGCCATTGATCATCCTCCATAACATTTAGACAAGTGGCACTGGTCTTAGGAATCTGAATAAAAAATGTTATGTAAACATTATTGTGTCTGAACCCCTTACATACCAGTTCCCTTGTTTCAGTGTTAACTATGTGACATAGATTTGTTTCCAATTCAACATGGTTTCCTTTGTCACATAGTTGAGATATGCTCAACAGGTTATGTTTCAAACCTTCAACAAAATATACGTTATCAATTGCGTGAGAAAGTGTCTTACCTACCATAACTATACCTTTAATCAAACCTTTACTATTATCCCCAAAGGTGACACATCCCCAAAAAACAGTAATAATAGCCTTTCTTTTAGGCCCCCTGATGGGCCATCGCGGCCCCGTCACTTTTTCGCCCCTTTTTTATTCACGTGCTTTGGACCTCCACATCACCCACCACGATCTTTTTCGGCGCCTAAACACCATTTACGATCCCTCTTATTGCCTCTTACAAAGAGGGCAAAAACAGCCTTTCTTATCATCGCTCATATAACCTTTTCACCCCGAATCCTTTGGTCTGGGTTCCTCTTTTTACCTTCGGGCACCACGGTCGATTTTTTAGATTGTTTTTCCGGGAGCCCTGAACCCCAAATAATAGTGAATAATAGCCATTGTTTCAGGCCCCCGGAGAAGCCACCTCGGGGCCCGTCACATTTTCCTGCCGTTTTTTTACCACGAGCTATGCACCTCCACTGCACCCCCCACGATCATTTTCGGCCCCTAAACACCTCTTAGGATCCCTCTTACGGCCTCTTCCATAGAGGGGAAAAATATCCTGATACGCAATCCCTCATATGACCTTTTCACCTCGAATCCTTTGGTCTGGGTTCCAAATTTCCCTTACGGGCACCCCGGTCGATTTGCAGGATTTTTTTTTTCTGGGACCCCTGAACCCCAAAAAAAATAAATAATAGCCTTTGTTTAAGGCACCCAGAGGGGCCGTCCCGAGCTCCGTCACTTTTTTGCCCCGGTTTTTACCACGTGCAATGGACCTCCACAACACCCCCGACGATCGTTTTTGACCCTTAAACACCTCTTTGGTTCCCCCTTATGGCTTCTTCCAGAGAGGGGAAAAACAGCCTTACATGACATCGTCTAAGGCCATCTTATCATCCCTCGTAAGACCATTTCACGCAGATCCTTTGGTCTGGGTTACAATTTTTACCTGACAGGCAACCCGGTCAATTTTGAAGATTTTTTTTCGAGACCCCTGAACCCCAAATAACAGTGAATATTGGCCTTTCCTTTAGGCCCCCTGAGGGGCCATCACGGGACCCGTCACTTTTTCACCCCATTTTTATACTACGTGCTATAGACCTCCACTACACCCCCCACGATTTTTTTCGGCCCCTACACACCTCTTAGGTTCTCTCTTCTTGGCTCTTCCAGAGAGGGGAAAAACAACCTTATATACAATCGTCTAAGGCCTTCTTCTCATGCCTTATATGAGCTTTTCACACGGAATACTTTTGTCTGGGTTCCTATTTTTACCTTACGGGCACCTTGGTCGATATCTGGGATTTTTTTTTCTGAGCCCGCTGAACCCCAAACAACAGTGAATAATAGCCTTTGTTTAAGCCATTTTGAGGGGCCGTCCCGACAACCGTCAAGTTTTCGCCACGTTTTTTTACCAAGTGTTAAGGACCTCTAAGCACCCCCCACGATCGTTTTCGGCCCCTAAACACCTTTTAGGATCCCTCATATGGTCTCTTCTAGAAAGGGGAAAAAAGCCTTATATGCAATCGTCTCTGACCTTCTTATCAGCCCTCAGATGACCTTTTCCCCCCGAATCCTTTTGTCTGTGTTCCTATTTTTACATTACGGGCACCACGGTCGATTTCCGATATTTTTTTCCCGGGAAAACTAGCCTTCTTCTTATCCCTCAAATAACCTTTTCACCCCGAATCCTTTGGTCAGTGTTCCTATTTTTACCTGACGGGCACCACGGTCGATTTTCGGGATTTTTTTTTTCCAGAGACCCCTAATCCCCCAAAAAATAGTGAATAATAACCTTTGTTTCAGGCCCATAAGGGGCCATCCCGGGACCCGCCACTTTTTCGCCCCGTTTTTTTACCAGGTGCTATGGACGTCTAAGCACCCCACATGATCGTTTTCGGCTCCCAAGCAACTCTTAGGATCCCTCATATGGTCTCTTCCAGAAAGGGGAAAAAAGTCGTATATGCAATCGTCTAAGACCTTCTTAACATCCCCCATATAACCTTTTCACCCCGAATCCTGGATTTTTTTTGTCGGGTCCTCTGAACCCCAAAAAACAATGAATAATAGCCTTTGTTTGAGGCACCTAGAGGGGCCGTCCCGGGCTCTTTCACTTTTTTGCCCCGTTTTTTACCACATGCTATGGTCCTCCACAGCACCCGTCACGATCGTTTTCGGCCCTTAAACACCTCTTGGGATACCCCTAGTGGCCTCTTCTAGAGTGGGGAAAAACAACCTTATATGCAATCGTCTAAGGCTTTCTTATCAACCCTCATATGATCTTTTCACCCAGAATCCTTTGGTCAGGGTTCGTATTTTTACCTTGCAGGCACCCAGGTCGATTTCCATTAATTTTTTTTTTTCGGGAACCCTGAACCTAAGAAAACATTGAATAATAAGCTTTGTTTCAGGCCCCTGGAGGGGCTGTCCCGAGCCCCGTCACATTTTCGGTCCTTTTTTTCACGTGTTATGCACCTGGAAAGCACCCACCACGATCGTTTTTGGCCCCTAAACACCTCATACGATCCCTCTTACGGCCTCTTCCTTAGAGGGGAAAAACAACCTTCTTACGGCCTCATCCATCATATGACCTTTTCAAACCAAATCCTGTGGTCTTGTTTCCTATTTTTACCTTACGGGAGCCCCAGGCGATTTTCGAGATTTTTTTTTCTGGTACCCCTGAACCCTGGAAGGGCAGTTCCGGGCCCCGTCACTTTTTTGCCCTGGAACTCCACTGCACCCCCCACGCTTGATTTCGATCCCTAAACACCTCTTACCATCCCTCTTATGGCCTCTTCCAGAGAGGGAAAAAGCAGCCTTATATGCAATAGTCTAAGGCTTTCTTATAATCCCCCATATGACCTTTTCACCCCGAATCCTTTGGTGATGGTTCCTATTTTTACATTACGGGAACCCACGGTCGATTTTCGATATTAATAGCCATTGTTTCAGGTCACCGAAGAAGCCGTCCCGAGCGCCGTAAATTTTTCGCCCCTTTTTTTACCACGCATTATGGACTTTCACAACACCCCCCACGGTCATTTTCGGCCCCTAAACACCTATTATGATCCCTTCTAATCATCGTTCATATGACCAGTTCACCCCGAATCCTTTTGTGTGGTTTCCTATTTTTCCCTCACTAGCTCCTCGGGCGATTTCGGGATATTTTTTTCTGGGATTCTTGAACCCGAAAAAACAGTGACTAATAGCCTTTGTTTCAGGCCCCCGGAGGGGCCGTCTCGGGCCCAATCACTTTTTCGCCCCCGTTTTTTTTACCACGTGCTATGGACCACAACAGCAGCCCCACGATTCTTTTCGGCCCCGAAACACCTCTTAGGATCCCTCGTATGGCCTCTTATAGAGAGGAGAAAAACAACCTTATATGCAATCGTCTAAGCCTTCTTATCATCCCTCATATCACCTTTTCACCCCAAATCCTTTGGTCTTGTACCTATTTCTACCTTACGGGCACCCTGTCCGATTTCTGGGAATTTTTTTTTTCCCAGGACCCCTGAACCCCAAAAAACAGTGAATAATAGCCTTTGTTTCAGGCCTCTCGGAGGGGCCATCCTGGGCCCCGTGAATTTTTCACCCCGTTTTTTTACCACATGTTATGGACCTCCATAACACCCCCCATGACCATTTTCGGCCGCTAAGCACCTCTTAGGATGCCTCTTATGGCCCCTTCTACAAAGATGAAAAACAGCCTTATATGCAATCGTCTAAGGCCTTGTCATCATCTCTTATATGACCTTTTCACCCCGAACCTTTTGGTCTCGGTTCCTATTTTTACCTTACGGGCAACCCGGTCGATTTCTGGTTTTTTTTTTTTCTGGGAAACCTGTACCACAAAAAAAATTGAAAAATAGCTTTTGTTTCAGGCCCCCCGGAGGTGCCGTCCTCAGCCCATGACTTTTTTGCCCCGTTTTTTTACCACGCGCTATGGACCTCCACAGCTCCCCCCACGATCGTTTTCGGCCCCTAAACACCTCTAAGGATCGCTCTTATAGCCTCTGCTAGAGAGAGGAAAAACAACCTTATATGCAATTGTCTAAGGCCTTGTCATCATCCCTTATATGACCTTTTCACCCCAAATCCTTTGGTCTGGGTTCCTATTTTTACCTCACGGCTTCCCATGTCAATTTCTGGGATTTTTTTCTGGGTCTCCGGTACCCTAAAAAAAGTGAATAATAGACTCTTTTTCAGGCCCCCGAAGGAGGCACCCCGGGCCCCGTCGCTTTTTTGCCCTGTTCCTTAACCTCTTATGGCCTCTTCTAGAGAGGGGAAAAGTAGGCTTACATGTAACCGTCTAAGGCCTTCTAATCATCCCTCATATGACCTTTTCACCATGAATCCTTTTGTCTGGGAAATCTATTTTTACCCTATGGGCACCCAAGTCGATTTCCAGGATTTTTTTTCCAGTACCCCTAAACGCAAAAAACAGTGAATAATCATAGCCTTTGTTTCAGGCCCCCAGAGGGGCCCTCTCGGGCCCTGTAACTTTTTTCCTATGTTTTTTTACCACGTACTGTGGACCTCCACAGCACCCCCCAGGATCGTTTTTGACCCCTAAACACCTCTTAGGATCCCTCTTATGGCCTCTTCCAGAGAGAAGAAAAACAACCTTATATGTAATCGACTAAGGCTTTCTTATCTTCCCTTATATGACCTTTTCACTCCGAATCCTTTGGTCTGGGTTCCTATTTTTACCTTACGGGCACCCTGGTCGATATCCGGGATTTTTTTGCTGAGCCCGCTGAACACCAAAAAACAGTGAATAATAATAGCTTTGTTTTAGGCTCTCGGAGGGGCCGTCCCGGGCCCCGTCACTTTTTCTCCTCATTTTTCTACCACGTGATATAGACCTCCACAACACCNCCTCCCCAACCCCCCCCCCCCCCCGATCGTTTTCAGCCCCTAAACACCTCCTACGATCCCTGTTATGACCACTTCTAGAGAGAGGAAAACATCCTTATATGCAATCATCTAAGGCCTTGTTATCATCCCTTATATAACTCCACTTTCTCCCTGATGGATTCATCTAATCCTGCAACAAATGGAGGAACCTTATGACCTTCGTTTTCTTCCAGATCACATAATATCAACTTCCTTTCAAAGTCATTGATATATCCTTCGACACTCTTCTTCCCTTGCTTGAAGGCATGCATCTTCAAGAAGTTGTTCTGTTCCTACTCATGTGGCACAAATTTCTTTCTCAATTCCCTCTTCAGTTTGCCCCAAGGCACAATTTTTGATATGCCTGCGTTTTTTTGTGTCGTTTGTAGCCCTTCATACCATTAGCTAGCATAGGAAGTTATCTTCAATTCCGCCACTCTGAAGGCTTTATGATCATCATAGTCTTTGTAATTAAAGACTCTTTCGGTTCTCCTTAGCCACTCAAGGAAAAGTTTAGGATCTAGACTGCCATTGAAAAAAAAAATGTCCAATTTTAAGCTACAATCATCGTCTTTCGATTTATCACGTTTTTTATCTCTTTTCCGATAATCTTCACCACTACCTCTAGTGTCATCTACACGCCTACGTTTGCGTGCACTTCTTCCTGAATCATCATCACTAGAGCTTGATTTAGATTCATCAATTTCGTGGCCCTTCTTATTAAATTTCGATCTCCCACTCACGAAATTCATGACTTCCTCTAGCAGAGTTCGTAACTCCTTGATCTCATAATTTCCTTAGCTTGTTCTAAAGACAATCCTTTCTTAAAATTTGCAGGAACTCCTTCACCATCACTCACCATATTAATTTTATGGTTAAAGTGATTCATAGTTTCACAAGCACTTGAGATTAAAAGTTCTCTTAATGAGAGCACCAAATTTGTTGTGAATTTTCGTATGAATACAAAGATTCACAAAGGTACAGACTAAACTCACGAATTTCTAAAGGCCAAGCCACCAAAATTCTTGAATTTAGGGTGATTAATTAGTCTTTTATTAAAGCCTAGGCTGCCTCAAAGCCACTAACTAAACTCACAAGATTATAAAGGAATTAACCACCAATTAAAAAAAAAAAAACGAAATTTTGTTTATAAGTAAACAACATTTTCTTTTATTAAACTCAATCTGATTTTTACAAACTAATGTTGAGACTATTTATAGGAACAATCATCAACAAAATCCTAACTAATCAGTGATTCTCTCCCACCAGGCTCCCTGAAAGTACGGTCCCCACTCATGCTCAGTTGTAGACCAAACTGCATTCTCGGGGTTCCATAGAAATTGCTCATTTAGTTCATCAGCATCCATCTCATAGTGCTTCCCGAAGATGGTGAAACTAATGTGTGTCTTTTTTTCAGCACTAGCAGTCTCCTGGGAAACATGGAAGTGGTAACTGGATAGGAACTCCAAGGTGAGCTCCCGGTATGTCTGTGGGACCTGTTGGGTTTTTCCATCAGGGCCGGGCATAGTGGCGTTGATCCAGTTTCCCCATCCGATCCGGTAAGCCATTCTCATCACTTGATCGGTGATACCAAGCTTGTCACATGTTTCTTTGTGGAAGAACCGTGTGGACCAGATTGTTCTCTTTGAGAGCTTATCAAGCCGTTTCAGTCTGTCTTGACGGTTCTGAGGTGGTGTTCTGGAGGAGGATGGCTGCTTTCCCTTTGAAGCTGAAGAGGATGCCCCGGTTTTCTGAGACTTCTTAGGGCCTCCGCCAAGTAGTTTGCCAATTGATTTCCTCATGATCATACAAGACAAATGCAGGAAAGCCAGAGATTAGCATTCCATTAAAGCAGGTCTCGAAACCAAAATCATGTCAATCATGAGAGCATAAAGAATAATAAGATGTGAAAGCATGATCAAAGAAGGAAATCAAGGCCTTATAGTCATCATATAATCCCAGTTACAAACAAGATTCTGCGGAAATTTCGGCATGATCCGTTTGTAAATGCAACTAACCCAATGAGAACTACAAAGTTCTAATCAACTAAAGCCAAGAGTGCAACCAAAAAAAAATGTTCAAACTTAAGCATTACTTGCGTACTATGCCTCCAAAACCAACATGTCCAAGCTAATATTCATAAAAGAGCATCAACTGCAACACCAAAAACCAACTTACCCCATTATATAAACTCAACCATTGAATAATTAATGCCTTAAAACATCCAAACAACTTCAATGAGACTTTAAGAGCAAAGAAGAATGACTAGTTAAGATAAGTAGCAACTACTTAACCATTTTAAAAGCATAAAGTTCAACATGAAAGTTGCTAGTAAAAATTCATGAGTAAAGCTATAGTTCTAAGTAAGCAATGAAGTGATCATAAGCATGATTTTAAGCATTCTAAAGACTTTAAACATGAATTTAACTAGTTAACACTCCTAATTAAGAACAACTTCATGAATGATCATTGAAAATTTCATGGAAATCTTGCTCAATCCATAAAGTACAAAAACTTCCAATTAATTATAACTAACAACTCCAAACATGATAATGAAGCATAAAAATAGCTAGTAAACACTCATGAACAACAACAATCAAGTTTAGAGTGACCAATTAAATTTGTAATAAACAGCCAAGAATTGAAAATTCATGAAAACTTCATAAAACATCATATAAATTGGATAAAAAGGAAATTATACCTTAGTAGATGATGATGATAAGCACGTTGTAACTCTTAAACTCTCCTTAATTACCCCAATTAAACATTAAACACTTAGACCCTTAGCTAGACTTCATAAAATCAAAGCAACAGCTAAACTAAGCTAAACTAAACTACGAAAACACACAAAAACACGCAAAAACATGCAAAAAGGGAAGAGAAGGGATAGAAAGCTCGGGTTGCCTCCCGAGGAGCGCTCTTTTAAGGTCACTAGCTTGACCATGACTGCATTTGTGGTCAAGGTGTCTTGGGTTCATCGAGTTGGATGACTTTAACCAAACTGATGACATCTCCTTCATAGTATGGCTTCAACCGTTGACCGTTAACTTTAAATATTTCACCCTTTTCACTTTGAACTTCAACATAGCTAAATTTGCTAACATTTATGTCTGTAAAGGGGCCACTCCATTTAGATTTCAGCTTTCTAGGGAATAATCGAAGTCTTGAGTTAAACAATAGAACCTTATCACCGACTTGAAACTCCCTTTTCTTGATTCGTTTATCGTTCCATTTTTTCGTCTTTTCTTTTTAAATTTTGGCACTATCATATGCTCCTAGCCGAAATTCATCTAATTCATTCAACTGTAGCAACCGTTTTTCACCCGCAAGCTTAACATCCATGTTTAATTCCTTGATTGCCCAATAAGCTTTGTATTCAAGTTCTACTGGAAGATGACACGCTTTTCCATAAACTAGTCTATATGGGGAAGTGCCAATTGGAATTTTAAATGCTGTTCTGTACGCCCATAAAGCATCATGAAGCTTGCTACTACAATCCTTTCTCGATTTCGCAACCGTCTTCTCTAGAATGGAATTGATTTCTCAGTTTGAAACCTCGACTTGACCACTGATTTGTGGATGATATGCCAATCGCGTCCTATGGTAAAAACTGTATTTCTCCAGCAGCTTATCTAACCTTTTCTCATGAAAGTGCGTTCCCCCGTCACTGATGATGGCTCTAGGGACTCCGAACCTAGGAAAAATAACCTGCTTAAACATTCTTAGAATGGTGTTAGCGTCACTATGGGGAGAAGCAATTGCATCCACCCATTTGGAAACATAATCATGAAACCATGGAGTGCTAGAAATCACAGCCAAAAGATGGTCATCAGGAAAAGAGTCATCAATAGGAGTTGAAATCTCTCCATCTTCATGTCGAATCCTAGATAGGTGGTCTGCAACCACATTCTCTACACCTTTCTAGTCACAGATTTCTAGATCGAATTCTTGAAGGAGCAAAATCCACCTAATAAGCCTCGGTTTTGCTTCTTTCTTGCCAAGCAAGTACTTTAAAGCTGCATGGTCAGTGTAAATAATAACTTTCGAACCTATAAGATAAGAACGAAATTTATCGAGAGCATACACTATAGCAAGCAGCTATTTTTCAGTTGTTGCATAGTTAATTTGAGCTGGATCTAAAGTCTTACTAGCATAGTAAATAGCATGCAAAATCTTGTCTTTCCTCTGACCTAACACGGCACCTACAGCATAGTCACTAGCATCACACATAATTTCAAAAGGTAATTCCCAATCGGGTGATTGAATGATTGGTGCTGAGATTAGTGCTTGTTTGATCAAATTAAAAGATTCAAGGCATTCATCGGGGAAATTAAACTCGACATCTTTAAATAGCAATTGTGTTAAGGGTTTAACAATTTTAGAGAAATCTTTGATGAATCTACGGTAAAACCCTGCATGACCTAGAAAGCTTCTAACACCTTTTACACTTACTGGTTGAGGTAATTGTTCAATAACTTGGATTTTAGCTTTATCTACTTCAGTACCTCCTTCAGAGACTAGATGTCCTAAGACAATCCCTTCCGTCACCATAAAGTAGCATTTCTCCCAATTGAGGATCAAATTCACCTGTTCACACCTTTTAAGCACTTTAGTTAGGTTAGCCAAACATGAATCAATATCAGTACCATAGACACTAAAATCATCCATGAAGACTTCCATGCTAGACTCTATGAACTCGGAAAATATAGCCATCATACATCTTTGAAAGGTAGCAGGGGCATTACATAGACCAAAATGCATTCTACGGTATGCAAAAGTGCCATAGGGGCATGTAAATGTAGTTTAGGATTTATCATCTGGATGGATAGGTATTTGGAAGAATCCAGAATAACCATCTAGATAACAAAAATATTTATTAGTTGCTAGCCTTTCTACATTGGATCAATAAAAGGAGTAGGAAAATCCTTTTTGGTGGCACATTTAATTTCCGGTAATCAATGCACATTCGCCAGCCTGTAACAACCCTAGTGGTGGATAAGTTTCATTTATCATTCGCACAACGTTGTTCCCCCCTTCTTAGGGACTACCTGCATTGGACTTACCGATTTGAATCTGGCACAACATAGATGTCACCTGCATCAAGAATTTGAGAACCTCTTTCTCACCACTTCCTGCTGACAGGGTCAAATCTCCTTTGTCCCTGTATACAAGGCTTATAGCCTCTTCTAGAGAATTCTATGCATGCAAAAATCAGGACGTATTCCTGTTAGATCATCAAGTGTATAACCAATAGCCTTTTGTGAGTTTTAAAAACCACAACAAGCATCTTTTCAAGTTGACTATCGGTAAGTTTAGAACTAACAATGACTGGATACAACTCGGCATCATCTAGAAATCATATTTTAAATTATGGGGGAAGGGTTTATTTCGGGCTGTGTTACCGCTTTGATGGCATATGATTGCTGAGGCAATGATTGATACCTTTGGCTTCCTCTAAAGTCATCTTCCCATTGTTATTCGTGGCCTATAGGATCAATTTCCGAATCTCCTTCACCTGCATTAGCATCCAAACACAAAATGGCCTCTAGGGTGATCCTTTCTAAGGGATCGAGGCATGTCATCCGAAACAATTTCCCCATAATATCGATCCTAAACATGACTGCTCTATCTGGTTTTTTTTACTGCATTATTTAATATTTAATGTCCTTTATCATCCCCTACAGAAAGGTTAAATTTCCATTTTTTAATCCATCAATGACGGCACCTCATACGTAGGAAAGGTCTACCGAGAATGATGGGGACTGAGCATCCTCATCATATCAAGGACCAACAAAGTCCAACAAGAATAAAAAAATTTCCGACTCTAACAGGTATATCTTCTAAAACACCTCTTAGGGTATTTACAGTTACTAGCTGCCATCGTAACATTAGTAAATTTAAGTTCTCCCATGTCAGCTTCTTACAAATTGATAAGGGCATCACACTTACACTAGCTGGCCAAATCACATAGAGCCTTATCAATAATAAAGGACCTAATACAGGAATTGAAACACTGCCTGGATCCTTCAACTTAGGAGGAGATTTTTTTGAAGGATCGACTGCACTCGCCTCGGTGAGTGCAACTGTCTCTGTTACATTCACTCATGTTTCCTGCTCAAAATATATTTAAAATTTAGTATAAGTAAGCACTTGAGTAATTAATATCAGTAGAAGGAACAGTAACTGGCAAATTTTTTTTGACTATGTCCAGGAATTTACGAAAGTGAGTTATCATTCTTACTCCTGGTTAACCCTGTTTGGAAAGGGTAACGCACCTTTGAGGGAAATCGTATCAGTAACTGAATCTGCTGATGGAGTTTTGCTTTCTTGATGCTTCTTCTCCTTTCTTCAATTGCTTCCTCAATGTCTTCAATAACAACCGAACAGTCTTCTGTGTTCCATCTGCAGCCTTGTTACATCATCACTCAGGCATTCTAGGACCTTCATAGTATTAACCGCTCCTTGTTGCAATGGAATTGCAATGATCACGAGGTGGATTGGCTTTGATGGAGCAGGTTGAGGAGGAAGTTTGCCTTTTGCCTTTGAGCTGATGATTTGAGTCAATTTGTGCTACTTGAGTCTCCAATTGTCGATTTTGGGCCTGCATGCTTCCATGGCTTTCCTGCATCTGCATCCTCATGTTCTTCAGCTCTGAATAGTCATTGCTAGATGGCTGTGGAGTGGCTGGTAGTGGTCTAGAGGTGGTGGTCTACTGAAACCCGTGTTTGAGGTGGAGCAACCGTTGAATCTGTTGTTGTTGCTGTGGTAACAAATGAGGCTTGCTGCGGTGTTGAACATTGCTACTATCCTATAGGAGAATATGGATGATTTTTCCAACCAGGATTGTAGGTGTTGGAAAATGGGTTATTGCTTGGAAGCTTGAATTGCACATACTTGCCCATAGAACTTGACATGCTTGCATCCCATGCCCAAAAGAACAACATAAATCACAAAGACATCTGTAGCTCCCGAATGTGTATCCATTGCAGCACTGTCATTGATTGGAGGATGTGTGTTGATTTTGTCTAGCTTCTCTATGATTGCATTGATTTTGGAAGCCAAACTCTAATACTTTTCATCTATCACATGTTTTCCTCCTCTCTTAGCATGTCCTCCAGATTACCAATTGTGAATTTGAATGCATCCTCCTCAATTAAATCATAACGGCATTACTTCTTGGTTCATAAATCGACCACTAGCAGCAGAATCATGTAAAGTTCTACTCTCATTACCCATGAGTGAGGGCACATTCTCAAATAATCCTTAAATCTCTCCATGCATCAATAGAGTTTCATCTGTTTCTTGGTTTAAAATTCGTAATTTGACTCCTAAGTTGTGCAGTTCTCTCCGGAGGATAGTCCTTCCTTTTGAAAGCAAGGGCCAAGTCACCAATTATTAATAGTATCCAGTGTTAGACCATTCAACCAAGATCGAGCTTTCTCTTTACTGAAAATAGAAACATGGTACGTTTTTTGTAATCTTGAGATACACCAGGTTTCTTGATTGATTGCAATACTGAATGAAGTTATTTAAATGCAATTTCGGTCTTCTTTCATTGTGCCTGCAAACATGTTCCTTTCAGCCATGTTCACCAAAGCTGGCTTCAATTCGAAATTCAGGCCTCTAATCAGGAACTCGGTATTCACCTCCCACTGTTGCAGAACTCGGCTGAAATAGTCTTTTAAGGACCTTGCTTTTGGTGGTGGCGGCGGTGGTGCATCATCCCGTGGTGGGGTTATTCTTGTTGAACTATGATCCCTTACATCCTTCTTCTTTGCCTAACTATCAGAAATGTTCAACTCAGCAAAAAATTGTGTCAAATCAACCAGTGTGTTCGTTCGGAAAAAAACTGCTTCTCGTGATCTCCCACTTCCTTCTAGCACTCCTCTTATGCAACGATTTTCCGGTTTCAGGTATTCACACCACACAGCATACAACCAATACATGTACACAATTGAAACTCGAAACCGAAAGAGAAACTACCTCAAACAACGTGAAGGCTCCTGGTGGTGAAGAAATAAACTGAAAATAGAAATAAAAGAACACTTTACCCCGACTAATAGAATTAAAAATTGCCTCCCCGGCAACGGCGCCAAAATTTGAACAGGTTGTCGCACACCTCTCAAAAATAACCACACACTAACTAAAATAGCGAGGAAGTAGTGATTCGATCCTCAGGGAAGCTATTAAATCCTCTCTACTCTAAAGCCCTAAAGCGTGTAAGGGGCTTTTGTGGAATTTTGGTTAATGGTTTTCTAGAAACTAGAAGACGCAAGACAAAAATGACTACGGGACATAACGATTAAACTCTATTAATGGAAACCTATGGCTATTGGTTCACTATGATCAATCAATAAACTAAATTAACGCTCTACTAACCATTCATGGCATTCATTGAACTAGGGCTCACTAATCTCTCGAACTAGCTCCCTCAAAATCCTTTACCGGCTCTCGCTTCGCATAAATTCCTTTTTGCCTATTATTCAGGGTGGCTAATTGGGGTAAATCTACCTCTTCGGCCTCGATTTCAACAATAACCTAACAACACCTAAATCGGCCACAACTAATTGCAATCACTAAAATCAATAATAGGAATTCAATTGAAGCCAAGAAACTAATATACAAAACTTAATTTAAATTCAAGTCATGATCACGATCCCCTAACCCTAGAGAAAAGCGACTACTCACTCATAATAGTGACAAACTAAAAGTGAATTTTAAACAACATGATCAAGAACAAGGGATTAATTAAAACTAATTTAATCACTAATAAAACTAAATTAAGAACAAAAACAAACAAAACTAATTACTCCAGACTAAAAACTAAGAAATTAAAGAGAAACATGAATAAAAAGATTGAAAACATAAAGACAGAAGTTACCAAAATATAGATTGAATTGCATTGATAAAACTTGAATTCATGAACAAAGTAATTAATCCTAAAATTCAAGATAGAAAAAGTAATTTTTGAACCTAGTCTAAAAAAAATGATAAAAATTAGGTAAGTTTCGTGCCCCCTTTCCCAATAGGATATATAGTTATAGGTTTTTAATAAATTAAACCCCACAAAAACTGCACTGGAAAGAAAAATCGGTTCCTTAACAGCAACCTGCGTCCGCGTAGAGGAAATGACCTGTGCCCGCAGCTAATGTATTTTGGGGATTCTGAAGCTGCTGTTTAGTGTTGCGGCGCATAGGTTAAGGGGTGCTTTTAAGGGCCTGCGCCCCATGGAATTTGCAACGCCCATATTAACGATCTTTCTTATTTTCTTCGCTCGATTCTTCGAATCTCTTCGTAACTCTCGTAACTTGCACGCATCCGAGAGGCAAGCATATTTGACTCGTTTTAGCCTCCAATGACTTCATAACTCGCTATTTACGCGTTTGTAACATATAAACAAAATCGAACACCAAGCGTAATACCCGAAAACTATAAAAATCATGTAAAAGGTTCGAAAATTCAATAAAGAAGCTAAAAACCGTTCCATAACATAACTAAACATTGAAATACGATATTTAAATCAAAACAAGCCACAAAATTACGATTAGCACAAGATCAACCGAATATGGGGTAAAAAACACAACATAAAACACGTATATCAGGGGTGCTTTGGAGTTCCATAAAACGTGGTAAAAAAATGGGGCGAAAAAGTGAAGGGCCCAGAGGTCCCTTCCGGGGCCTGAACACAAGGCTATTATACACTTTTTTTTGGTTCCATGGGTCACGAAAAAACAAAACCTAGAAACGACCGGGTGCACGTAAGGTAACACAAGGAACCTTGACCAAAGGATTCAGGGTGAAAGGACATATGAGGAATGATAAGAAGGCCTTGGACGATTTGCATGTAAGGTTGTTTTTTCGCCTCTCTAGAAGAGGAGCCATAAGAGTGAACTTAAGAGGGTTTAAGGGCCGAAAACGATCGGTGATAGTTGTTGTGGAGGTTCATAGACCTTGTAAAAAAACAGGGCAAAAAGTGTCGGGGCCTCGGACAGCCCCCTCCGGGGTCTTGAAACATAGGCAAATTCACTATTTTTTGGGGTAAATGGGGTCCCGAAAAAAAATCCGCGAAATCGTAGGGTGCTCATAAGGTAAAATAGGAATCCAACCAAAGGATTCGGGGTGAAAAGGTCATATAAGGGATGATAACAAGGCTAAGCCATTGTCTATAAGGCTTGTTTTTCCCTCGTAGACGAGGCCAACGAGGGATCTTAGAGGTGTTTAGGGTCCGAAAACGATCTTAGTTGCTGTGGAAGTCCATAGCAATGTTATAAAAAAGAGGCAAATAGTTGATGGGGCCCGGGACGGTCCTGCGGGGGCCGTAAACACAAGGGCCTATTATTCATAGTTTTTGAGGTTCGGGGCTCCCGGACAAAAATCACAGAAATTGACTGGGGTGCCCGTAAGTTTAAACATAGGAACAAAGCCTAACGATTCAGGGTGAAAATGTCATAGGAGGATATCGAGGGCCAAGACGATGCATATAAGACTGTTTTTCCCCACTCTAGAAGAGGCAATAAGAGGTGTTTTAGGGGTCAAAATGATCGTGGGGGTGCTGTGGAGGTCCAAACACGGGGTAAAAACGACGGCGCCAAAAGTAACGGGGCTGAAACAAGGCTATTACTCACTATTTTTTGGGGTTCAATGCATGTCTCGGAAAAAAAAATCCCTTAATCAACCAGGTGCCGTTAAGGTAAAAATAGGAACCCATACCAAGGATTCGGGGTAAAAGGTCATATAAGTGCTTTTTTCCCCTCTCTTAAAAGTCCATCAGAGGGATCGTAAGAGGTGTTAGGGGCCGAAAACGATCGTGGGTGGTGCTTTTGAGGTCCATAGCACGTGGTCAACAAAACGCGCGAAAAAGTGACGGGGCCCAGGACGGCCCTTCCAGGGTTTTAAAACAATGGCTATTATTCCTATTATTGGGGGTTCAGGGGTCCTGGAAAAAAAAACTCAAAGAGACCGGGGGGCCCGTATGTAAAAATAGTACCCAGACAAAAGAATTCGGGTGAAACCTCATAATAGGGATGATAAAAGGTCTTACACGATTTGCATATAGTTGATTTTTCCCTCTCTCGTAGCGGCCATAAGGGATCGTAAGGGGTGTTCAGGTCTGAAAACTATAGTGGGGTGTGCTTTGGAGGTCCATAGCACGTTGTAAAAAAATGGGGCAAAAAAGTGATGAGGTCGGGACGGGCCCTCCGGAGGCCTGAAACAGATGCTATTAGTCACTGTTTTTTGGTTTAAGGGTCCCGAAAAAAAAAAAATCCCGGAAATCCATGAGGAGCCCGTTATGAAAATAGAACACAGACCAAGGATCGTGGTGAAAAGGTTGTATGATCGATGATAAAAGGCCATAGACGATGCATGTGGCTGTTTTTCCTATCCTAGAAGACGCCATAGACGGATCGTAAGAGTTTTTAGGGGCCGAAAACGAGCGTGGGGGGGGTGTTGTGGAGGTCCATAGCACGTGTAAAAAACAGGCAAAAAAGTGACGGGGGTCTAAAACAAATGCTATTATGCACTGTATTTGGGCTCAAGGGTCTCGGAAAAAAAAATCTTTAAAATCGACCGGGTGCTTGTAACGTAAAAATAGGAAACCCAGACCAAGATTTGGGGTGAAAAATCATATGAGGGATGATCAGAAGGCCTTAGACGATTGCGTATAAAGTTGTTTTTCTTCCTCTGTAAGAGGCCATCAAGGGATCCTAAGAGGTGTTTAGGGCCGAAAACGATTGTGCGGGGTGCTGTGGAGGTCCATAGCATGTGGTCAAAAAATGGGGCGAAAAAGGTGACAGGCTCTGGCTGGGCCCTCTGGGGCCTAAAACTGGCTATTATTTACTATTATTTAGAGTTCGGGTCTCGGAAAAAAATCTCGAAAATGAACTGGGTGTCCGTAAGGTAAAAATAGCAACCAGGCCAAAGGATTCGGGGTCAAAGGTCATATGAGGGATGATAAGAAGGCTTAAATGTATGAATATGAGGTGTTTTTTACCCACTGTGGAAGAGCCATAAGAAGGATCCTAAGAGGTGTTTAGGGCCGAAAATGATCGTGGGGGGTGCTGTGAGGTCCATAGCATGTGGAAAAAAACAGGCGAAAGAGTGGAGGGCACAGAACGGACCTTCTGAGGGCCTGAAATAATGCCTATTATTCATAGTTATTGGTTCAGGGGTCCTGGAAAAAAGAATCTCATAATCGAAATATTGAGGAAGAATCATTTTGAAATCGTTTTCTTGCAAGTGGTAAGAAACCATTTTATTGGACATTTTTTTAGCGCAAATTACACGTAGAGAGTTGGGCTATATTCAGTGCATGAATGGAGGTTGATTGACAATTTCTAGGGTTTCATCATCAGAATCCTCCCCACCCTTGTTTTGAATGATGTCCTCATCATCTTCGACACAATGTGATAAATTTCTTCCTTATGGCCCATAATCTGGCTTTTCCATTGTTAAGGTGCGTTGTGGATGAACAACCAGAAGCAATGTGACCTAAGGCCTTGACATTTAAAACATCAGCTACGATCATCATATTCTTCTTTAAAAACAACTTTCTTTGGTTTGTCCCCTGAAGAGCTCGGTGTTGCAGATGTTTGTGGTGGTTGATTTGCTTTGGCATTAGTATGCTAAGGAGTGTATGGTGCTTCACCAGTGGTAGGCACGAAATTTGGTATGGTGTCTCCCTTTATACGGTTTTCCACTTTTAACGCCAACTTGCAGAGATCATCAAAGGTATGATATTGAGCCAGATCAAGTTCCTTATCAATATTTCTGTTCAATCCCTTCAAAAATCTCGCCATTTTCATGTGTTCCCTTTCCTCTAAATCACAAAGCAAAGATAAACTTTCAAACTCTACAATATAATCACGCACACTCATAGTGCCCTGGTAAAGATAAGTCAACTTGACACAATTTTGCCGATCAAAATCAAAAGGCACATATTTGTCGTGCTACTTCTTTTTGAGGTGAGACCAGGAAACTATTTTGGCTTTCTTTTGCCGTTTTCTTTTGGCCTTAATGCCCTCATACCACAATGCACCAGTTTTTGTCAGTCTGATATAAGCAATCTTAAAGGTCTTTCTTTCATCAAAACCTTTATATTCAGCAATCTTTTCCACTAGGCGTTCCCATTCAAGATAGTCATCTAGGGAACCTTAGCCTGTGAAATCATCAAGTTTAATGCCGCGATCATCAAACTTGTGCTTGCTTTTTGAACGTATTTTAGGGAAGTCAGAAGAATAAGACAAGTGTGAATCTGCTTCATCATCATCATCACCACGAAAATGGTGTATGGATTGAGGATCAAGTTTTCGTTGGAATTGTTGAGCCAAAACATGAATTCGAACAGTATCTTGTTTTTTTCTCACGTCCATAGCTTCTAGTTTTGTCATCATGTCTTGTATAAGTTGTGTCAAATTTGGATCTCCCATGTTGGATCGGCAAAACCTTGAAATCTAATACCAAATTGATGTGGATTTTTAGTATTATTCGCAAATATAACCTCAAATTCACGTTTTGTTTATCAATTAAACTCTCCACTCCTGGATTATTTAATTGAAGGATAATTAATTAATACACTCTTGTAATTAATTAACTACGATATAAATTTATTGATCACTCTTGACTCACAAATTTATGAAGAAAATTCGAACAAAAATACTTGCGCAAATTTCCGTGAAATTCAATGAATTGAATTTTTATTTTCAATGGGAAAAACTTAATTTAATTATATCCTATTGTTGAGATTATTTATAGGTATAATCAACAACAAAATCCTAACTAGAATCTACAAAAGAATCACGGATAAACAAGGAAAATAAATCTTACTTGTGCAACTAAACTAAAGATAAGATTGCCACATCATCGTGGAACTTGCACTTTGATCTTATATTTCCTAACAAACTCTAACTAACTAACTAATCAAGAAATTATCCTAACAACTTGACTAAATAATTAATAAACAAGAAAATCATCAGAAATTACGAAATCTTGAAGATGCCAAAGAACCACAAAAATCGTCCAAAATCACAACAATGTTGCTTCGTCAATTTTTGCGCCACTTTTCAAGATTTCCAAGTAACTTCAAGAAATTCTTCAAGATTCAATAAACCATTCTTCATGTCTTTTAGAAAATTTATGATGATCAAGACTCCACAAGAACAAATAATAATAATGTCCAAAATAAAAAAACCCTATCAAGTGAAATGTAAAAAACTCGTGGACCAAACCAACTTGTTCCCTGTAACCACCATGTGTTTCCATCCTGTGATTTCACTAGTTATAGTTATTATCACTTAAATAATGGCTCGCTGCACTAGTGATAAAGTATATTGATGGTTAATAGTTAATAGCTCCACCATCACATGTATTCCTCATTGTCATTGTCACCCATACCTGTGATTTATCTTTGTCGAACCCAATAGAATTTATTAGTAGGTTGATTGGATCATCCATTATTGGTGTATCATCACAGATATTCAAATATAGATGATTTTTATAGTTTATATACCTTTTTTTAATTGAGAGCACTTAAAGTTATCTAATAATATGTATATTTTATGTAATAATTTTTTTTTGTCATGATAAGAAGTACTAAACAACGATTTCGTACCTATCTAACGCCACAATGATTTCCAGAAGTAGCTCATGAATTTTGTGTCCGTGTCACTAACAATAGTTTTCGGAACTCCATGTAACCTAACAATATCTCGAAAATATAATTCTGCAACATTGACAGCATCATTAGTCTTGTGGCAAGGTATGAAGTGAGCCACCTTCGAAAACCTGTCAACCACAACCATTATAGCATCCTTTTGCCCTGCAGTTCCAGGCAATTCCACTATAAAATCCATAGAAATATCATCCCAAGGAGCTTCTTGCACTAGCAATGGTGTGTAGAATCTTTGATGGAAGGATGCCTTGGCTTTTTGACAAACAGCACATTGTGATAATACTGCTTCCACATCAGCAACCATTCTAGGCCAAGAAAAATTCTCTTGCAGCATTTTCAATGTCTTTGTAATACCAAAGTGACCTGAAATTCCGCCACCATGTACTTCTCTGACTAGCAATTCACGAATACTACACTTAAGGATGCAAAGTAGATTCCCTTTCAATAAGAATCCATCATGTAGCACATAAGATCCCATTAAACCCTTCGAAATTTGTGAATAAATAGGTCCAAAATATCCATCTTGCTCGTAATATTGTGTAATTAACTCCGAACCAAGCAACTTGAAATTAAGAACACCAATGAAAGAAAACCTTCTTGATAACCCTTCAACAACCACATTAGATTTTCCTTCTTTGTACTTTGATGAAAAGTGAAAAGACTGCAAAAATTCAACCCACATAGCTTGTCTTGGATTGAGTTTATGTTGGCCATTGATATGCTTCAGAGCCTCATGATCAGAATGCAATATAAAGTGACTTGGTCGCTGATAATGACTCTAATGATCCAATACTCAAACAAGCATAGAATTCTTTGTCATAGGTAGAGTAATTCAAATTTTCACTTAAATAAGTTATAGGTCGTTTACCTTGAACCAACACTGCATCAATCCCCACGCCACTAGCATTTGTCTCAACATCAAAAGGTTTCGAAAAATCTGGCAAAGATATGATAGGAGCTTGATAAAGCAATTTCTTCACCAACTAGGATGCCTTTTGTGTATCTTTGGTCCATTCAAACTTCTCTTTGTTCTTTTTGATACACTCGGTCACAGGCGCTACTACAGAAGGGAAATTCTTCACAAATCTTCTATAGAAAGAAGCTAAACCGTGAAAGGCACGCACCTCAGTCACAAATTTTGGAACTGGCCATGATTTAATAGCTTCTACTTTCGAAGGATCAATTGATACACCATCCTTAGAAACAATGTAAGCTAAGAACGTCACACTTGGGACCATGAAAGAACAATTTTCGAGCTTAGCATACAACCTCTTCTTTCTCAAAGTTCCGAACACTTCTCTTAGATGCTACAGATGATCTTCCACACTAGCACTATATACCAATATATCATCCAAGTATATAACCACAAACTTTCCAATGAAAGGCTTCAAAACTTCATTCATCAATCTCATAAAAGTACCAGGAGCATTAGTAAGATCAAAAGGCATAACTAACCATTCATAGAGTCCTAGTTTAGTTTCGAACACTGTTCTCCATTCATCACCCCCACTTCATTCTGTTTTGGTGGTAACCACTCCTCAAATCCATCTTGGTAAACACTTATGAGCCAAACAATTCATCCAATAAATCATCCAATCGAGGAATAAGAAACCTGTACTTGATGGTGATGTTATTCACTGCTCTAGAATCAATGCACATTCTCCATGATCCATCCTTTTTAGGAACAATCAATGTTGGTACTGCACATGGACTCATGCTTTCCCTAACATACCCTCTTGCCATCAACTGTTCAATCTGTCTTTGAATTTCCTTTGGTTCTTCTGGATTGCACTTGTAAGTTGGTTTATTAGGAATTGAGCTCCAGGAACCAAAACAATCTGATGTTCAATTCCTCTAATGGGTGGCAACCGTGGTGGCAATTCTTCAGGAAATATGTCTTGAAATTCGTGCAACAAGGGGCGCAATTCACGAGGGATGCTTGTTGCTTTCTCTTGCACTTCCTTAGCCGTCAACATATAAAACTTCTCACAATTCTTTACCTCTTGCACCATGGCTTTCTCATCAATCAACAAAACAACCTTCTTATTGCTCACATCTTTCGAAAATTTTGAACTTTCTAAAGGTTTCAGCACAACTGGTTTTCCTTGTGCCTGTTTCCTAATGATGTATATGTTTGTTCTCCCACCAAACTGTACGAATATATCTTATTGCCACGGTCCTCCAAGCAATATATGGCACACATCCATTGGACACACATCACAGAACACCTCATCCTCAAAATTTTCAATCTTGAAACTAACCAGAGCCTGTTTGTTCACCTTAACGTCACTTGTGTTACTGAGCAAATGCAACTTGTATGGTTGAGGATGTTCAGTGGTAGGAATCTCCAATTTGTTGATCAATACTATGGAGACTACATTAGTTCAAGTACCTGAATCAAGTTATAGATCACATAATCTCCCTAGAACATTGCACCTGGTGATGAAGATTTTATCCCTTTGATTTTCTGTAGGTGGCGCTACTTTAGACTGCAAAACCCTTCGGAGGACTAAAACTCTGGCCATGCACCGCAGGAGAAATTTCCTCAATCTCCTCTTGCAGAGTATCATAATATCCGCCAATCTGCTGTTGCTCATTCTCCCCTTCTTCAAAGTTTTCATCATCTGCCCAATTTCGAGTAGTGTGAACCCTTGAATGAGGACAATCCTTCTTGATATGGCCTTGACCCTTGCACCCGAAACATTTGCCTTGATCAGGGGGTGGAGGCTTAGTAGCAGAGCCTTTATCCGGGATATATGGAGTAGGTTTTGAAGTGGAATCAAAATTTTGTTTAAATGAAACAGTGCACCTTCTTTCTTCACAAAGGGTTTCGAAAAAGTACTAAGTCTTTTCGAAAATTGCTTCTCAACCCTAGATGCAACCTTGAAAACATCATCAAAGGTCCAATAAGGTTGTAACTCCACCTTTTTTCTTATTCTCTCTTCTAGACCAGCAACATAACGAGCAACTTGATGATCCTCTTTTTCTTCTACATCGCAGATGGTGATCAAATTGAGGAATTCAGATGCATATTCTTCAACTGATTTTAGATCTTGCTTTAAAGTATGCATCTTTATGAAGTTACCTTGCTCATAATCTTGAGAAACAAAATGTCTCCTCATCTCCTTCTTTCATTTCGTCCATGTGGCTACTTTGGACTTCCCATCCTTTTTTCTTTTCTTTTGCATACCTTCAAGCCACAAGCTAGCCAAGCCTGTCAATTTTAATTCTTCAATCTTGTATGATTTTCGATCATCATACTCTTTATATTTAAAGATTCGTTCAATCCTTCTTAGCCAATCCAAGCATTATTCAAGATTCAAACTTCCACTAAATGCATGAATATCCAGTTTAAGATTGCAATCATCATCTTTAGGCCTTTCCATCTTTCTGCGCCTATTCATAAGATCTTCATTACTAGAACTTGATGAATATTGTTTCCTAGGTTTTCGTGCACTTTTTGAGCCTGCTTGCTCATCATCAGACCTAGAATCCGTTACCCCTTTACTTACACCCTTAGACTTGCTTGGTGATTTAAATTTTTCGGCAAAGTCTTACATGGTGGCCTCAAACATAGCCTTTAGTTCTTCGATGTCTTTGCGCAACTCCTCCATGGTGATCTTAGGAGTATTTACTTCATCAGCTGACATGATTACTTCTGTTTCAACAATGAAATTGATACCAATAACCTTGAGGATTAATGTCCTCTCAACAAGAGCACAGAAAGTTGATATGAATGTTGTTCAAGAAAATCGCCACTTACAAGGATAGTACCTTAGTTCGATTTTCGCTAAAGCTAAGCACCAAGAAAATCGATCTAAGTCGTATAATTTTATGAATTGATTAAAGCTAAGCACCCTCAATCCCAAAAATTATCCTCACAAGAGTTTAAAGCCTAAGCACCAACTCTTTCAAGAAGATCGAAAATTTCCGCACACTCAAAAATTTCCTCAACTTTGGTTATGATTTGTTTTGTAGAAAAAAAGCAAACTTAAACAACCAATGTTTATTGAATTCACTAATCTGAATTTTTACAAGCTAATGTTGAGATTAATTATAGTCATAATAATCAACAAATCCTAACTAAACTAAGCTAATTTTACACGCATAACATTAGGAAAATTCACCCTAATCTAGTGACTCATCAATCACTCACAAGATAACATTGCCACATCATCACTGCTAGTCATGCAACTTGCTAATATATCCTAACAAACTCTATCTAATCTGAAAAATATCCTAATAAACTTATTCTTACCTTGCTAATTAAGATAATCAACAAATTACAACCAGCTTTACGCAAAAATCAGATTTACCCAAACTCAACAAATATCGTCAAAATTGTCGCCACTCGAGATCGTCCAATTTTGCGTCATTTTGTACGTTTTTCTTCAAATCTTCAAGAAACCATTCAAGATTCAATCTTTTAATCAAGAAACCTTCAAGAAGTCATTCTCCATGTGCATAAGGTTGTAAATGATGATTAATACACTTCAATAATTAAAAGAAACAATAAACTCTATCTAATCTAAATTTTGCGTCATTTTGTACCTAAAAATATTAAGTTTCAAACAATGATTTTCATTAATAATTTACGGAATCTCTTGCGCAAATTTGAGAATTAATTTGTTCAAGTTTTCTTTCATAAATTTGTGATTACATGAGTGAAAAGCGAATTTAGATCCTAATTAGTTAGTTTATGGAGCGTGCTAATTAATCAGCTTTCAATTAAATTCGTGAAAGTGTGGAAATTTAATTGGCCTACAGGTGAGTTTTGAGTGATATTTGAGAGTACCACTTAAAATCCACATCACTTTGGTACCAATTTTCAGAGTTCTTTTCGATCTATCATGGGGGATGCTAATTTAACACAATTAATTCAACACATGATGACTAAACTAGAAGCTATGGACGTGAGACAAAATCAAGATAATGTCCGCATTGATGTTTTGGCACGTGAATTGTAACAAAAACTTGATCCTCAATCTATGCATTATTTTCGTAGGGATGATGATGATGAAGGTTCTCACTCATCTTCTTTTTTCGATTCCCATAAAAAATGTCCCAAACTCAGGCCAAAGTTTGATGATCGTGGCATTAAACTTGATGACTTTACTAGCTAAGGTTACCAGATGACAATCTTGAATGGGAAAGACAAGTGGAGAAGATTGTTGAGAATAAAAGTTTTGATGATAAAAGAACCTTTAAAATTGCTTACATCAGGTTAACTAAGAATGCAAGATTTTGGTATAAGGGCATTAAATCCAAGAGAAAATGCCAAAACAAAGCAAAACCTTAAGAAGAAATTGCATGCCAAATATGTACCTTTTGACTTTGATCAGCAAAATTAAGTCCAGCTGACTTGCCTATACCAGGGCATGATGAGTGTGCATGGCTATATAGCGGAGTTTGAAAGGTTATCTTTGCCTTGTGACTTAGAGGAAAGAGAACATATGAAGATGGCAAGATTTTTGAAGGGCCTAAAAAAATATTGATAAGGAGCTCGGTTTGGCTCAAAATCACACTTTTGATGATCTCTGCAAATTGGCATTGAAGGTGGAAAAACGTGAAAAAGGCGATTTCACACGCAATTTTGTGCCTTTCACTGGTAAATCTAGATACACTCCTCCAAATAAGCATGCAAAAGCAAATCAAACACCACAACCAAACCAAGTTCCTGGAACTCCTATCTCTTAAGGGGAAAACCAAAGAAGGTGGTTTCTAAAGCATAATATGAAGAACATCGGAGATGTTTTAAATGTCAAGGTTATGGTCACATTGCTTCCTCTGGTACCTCAAAACGCACATTGGCTATGGAAAGAGCCATATTATGGCAGCTGAGGAAGACATTTACCAGATTGTGGTTGAAGATGGTGAGGACATCATGCAAAACCAGAGAGGGGAGGATGCTGATGAAGACACCATAGAAACTGTGAATAAATGTCCATTTCTACAAGGTGGCAAAGCTTTTGTGGTTATAAGAGCATTCAATTCAGTGGTAGAACGACATGCAACGCAGAGAGAAAGCTTATTTCACAGTATTTACAAGATTGGTTCATATCTATATAATTTAATCATTGATAGTGGGTCTTGCACGAATGTCGCATCTAAAGATCTGGTAAAAAGGATGAAATTGACACAAAGAGACCATAATAGTCCTTATAAATTGAATTGGCTTGATGATACAAAAGGGATTGAAATAAAGAAGCAAGCAGTAATCAATTTCACAATTGAACTATAAAATGACGAATTGTGGTGTGATGTTCTTCCTATGACTGCGTGCCAATTGCTCCTGGGAATATCATGGCAGTATGATAGAAAGCTGCAACATAATGGAGAATCAAATGTTTAATCTGTTCTAAAGGGTAAGAAAAGTATAAATCTCCCACCATTAACTCCATCTGCAAGGAAGGATTAGAAACAAGCTAGTTTATTCCTTTCTGCTATGGAATTTGAGAAGGAGGTACAACAAGGGAACCTTACATATATTCTCTTTGTAAGGGAAACAACTTCAGGTAAGATATCTACATATTTGCGCCTCACTCCTTTGCTTGAAGAGTTTGCTGATGTGTTTCCTGATGAGTTGCATGATGAACTACCCCCAATTCAAGGAATTGAACATGCTATTGATTTCATTCTTAGAGCACCTATCCTTAATATGTCTGCTTATAGATGTGATCCTGAAGCATCTAAGGAACTCCAGTGCCAGATTGATGAATTGATGTAGAAAGGGTTAGTTCGAGAATCAATCAGTCCATGCATAATTCCTGCTTTACTAGTGCCTAAGAAAGATGGCTCTTGGAGAATGTGCATTGATTCCAGGGCAGTTAATAACATAACAATCAAGTATAAATCTCATATGCCTAAACTTGAGGATATGTTCAATGAGCTACATGGAACAAGTTTGTTTTCGAAAATATATCTGAGAAGTGGCTATCATCGGATGAGAATTCGTGAAGGGGATGAATGGAAGACTTCTTTTAACACTAAACAGGGTCTGTATGAGTGGTTGGTGATGCCTTTTTTTCTATGCAATGCACCTAGTTCATTGATGAGATTGATGAATGAGGTCTTGAGGCCTTTTTTAAACAAGTTTATTGTTATCTATTTGGATGATATTCTTGTTTATAGCAGAGATATTCATGAGCACCTACACCATTTGAGGCAATTGTTTAGTAAGTCATGCGAGCAGAAATTATATGGGAACCTAGAAAAGTGTGACTTCTTTCAGGAAAAGATTGTTTTCCTTGGATACATTGTAAGCGGCACACGTATCATGTTGGACCCCTCCAAAGTTTAAGTTGTTACGACCTGGAAGATACCTACCAATGTGCATGAAGTCAGGAGTTTTTGTGGTCTAGATTCATCCTACAGAAGGTTCATTCGAAATTTCTCTATTATCATGGCTCCTATTACTGAATTGATGAAGAAAGGTTTGTTAAAATGGAACCAACAACCACAGGAGGCTTTTGATGAGTTGAAAGAGAGACTTTGCCGTGCACCTATCCTTCTGTTGTGCGATTTTGATACATTATTTAAGGTTGAATGTGATGCTAGTGGCGTGGGCATTGGAGCAGTTCTAATTCAGGAAAAGAAGCATGTTTCATATTTTAGTGAGAAGCTGAGTGGCACAAAATTGAATTACTCCAACTATGATCGAGAATTCTATGCCATTGTTCGAGCACTGGATCATTAGTCTCACAGTTTACGCCCTAAACCTTTTATTCTGCATTCAGATCATGAAGCCTTGAAATATATTAATGGTCAAGAGAAACTCAACCACAGACATACCAAGCGGGTGGAATTTCTCTAATCTTTCACTTTTTCATCTAGGCACAAGGATGGCAAGAGTACTGTGGCAGCTGATGCTTTATCAAGGAGATCATATCTGCTTGCTATGGTTGATACTAGAGTCCTAAGATTTGAGCACCTGAAGAAGTTATATGTCATTGATTCAGATTTTGCTACAGAATATCAACACCCCTCAAGGAACTATAGAATTTAAGATGGTTCTCTTATTCAGGAACAACAAACTGTGCATTCCTAAAATTGGAGTTCCNATTGGAGTTCGTGAATTGCTGATAAGGGAGGCTCATAGTAGCGCACATCCAGGATGTTTTGGAGTTCATAAGACTTATGGTATGATGAGTGAATATATCTATTGGCCTAAGATTATAGGTGATATTCAATTTGTCATTTCCAGGTGTGCTACATGTCAAAGGGCGAAATCAACTTTTGTCAAAGGGCTTTACACTCCATTACCAGTTCCTGATACACCCTGGGATAGTGCCAGTATGGATTTTATAATTGGCTTGCCTAGGACACAGAGGGGACGTGATTCAATAATGGTAGTGGTTGACAGATTCTAAGATGACGCATTTTGTGGCCATGAATAAGACTAAAGATGCTCAAAATGTTGCTGACCTATACTTCAAAGTGATTGTGAAGCTACATGAAATTCCCAGAAGTGTTGTAAGTGACAGGAATTTTATAATTTTGAGTCACTTTTGGAAGTGTTTGTGGAAGATGGTTGGTACCAAGCTGCTTTTTAATACTTCTCATCACCCTCAAATAGATGTACAGACCGAAGTCACAAATAGAACATTGGGTACTTTGTTGCATGGCCTTGTGAGTAAAACGCATAAGGATTGGGATGTGCACCTTTGTCATGCTGAATTTACTTACAACAGAGCTATTTCATCCACTAGAGGACATTCCTCATTCGAAGTGGTATATGGAATCAATCCATATATGGCCATTGATCTGATTCCATTGGCTTGGGACGAAATCCATGTAGATGCGCCAAAATGAGTGGAAGTCTTCAACAAAAAGTGTGAATCAGCGAAAAAGAAGATTTCTACGATGAATGAGGTCTATAGGAGAAGATCTCACAAGAACATAACTCAACATGTTTTCAAACCTAGTGATTTGGTATGGATTCATCTTAGAAAGGAACGTTTCCCACATAAACACAAGAACAAATTGATGCCTAGAGCTGATGGACCTATGGAGGTGATTGAGGCATATGGAGACAATGCCTATAAGATTGATTTGCTGATCAGTATGGTAATGTGAGTGCTACTTTCTATATTAGGGATCTCTCACCATACTACGATGATGTGAATTTGAGGTCAACCAGGGGAGAATGATGTGAATTTGAGTACAAGTGGGATATCCTATAAAGCACCAACAGTGGATGAGCCAATCAACCTTATAATAAATCCTATTGGGTTCAGTAGATATTCCTCACAGGTATGGGTGACAATGGTTAAGGAACTTGACACTGAGCCAACACCATTAGTCACTTCTATACATTGCACTGGTGGAGTATGCATTCATATCAATATGTTAGTCATTTGTGATTAATTATTAGTTAAAGCACTTACAGGATGGAGACGGAGGGTGGTAACAGGAAACAAGTTGGTTTGGTGCATGAGTTTTTTCCCACTTCACTTGATAGGGTTTTCTCATTTTGGACATCATTGCTTTCATTTTGTTTGGTGTCTTGATCATCATTTTTATCCTAAAATGCATGGAGAATGGTTTCTTGAAGGTTTCTTTATTAAAAGATTGAATCCTGAAGCATTTCTTGATGTTCTTGAAATTGGCGCAAATAATGGCGAAGCACAATGGCAAGTATTGGGCATCTTGAAAATTGCGTTATTTTTGGCTGTAATTCTGATGATAATCTTGTTAATTAGTTATTTAGTTAAGTTGTTAGGATATTTTGTTGAATAGATAAGGTTTGTTAGAGGTTGTCACCAAGATAAGTTCAAGATGCAGTGATGATGTGGCATTCTTATCTTGTGACTCATATATGAGTCATGTGGGCAGAATTTCAGCATTGTTTATGCGTGTTTTAGATTGTTTAGGGTCTTAGAAAGTTGTTAGAATTTAGTCTTAGGTTGTTCTATAAATAGCTTTGAGAATTCTTTGTAAAAGTTTCATACATTAATTTTCATTAATAATTTAGGGAATTTCTTGCGCAAATTTGAGAATTAATTTGTTTGAGTTTTCTTTCATAAATTCGTGATTTCAGTAGTGAAAAGCGAATTTGGATCCAAATTAGTTAGGTTTAGGAGTGTGCTAAATAATCAGCTTTCAATTAAATTCATCCAGTAGTGGAAATATAATTGGCCTACACGTGAGTTTAGAGAGATATTTTAGAGTATCACTTAAAATCCACATCATCCCATGAGAAAACCAGCCACCCTATCCACTTGCACAAGTTGTACGATCAACTTGCCAACTTGACTCTATCTACTTGCAACTTGCATAAAACCCTAACTAACATAGATTTTACTCTAACAATTTAAGTAGTTATCAAGCAAACTAGATAATCATCAAGATATAACCTAAAAAACACGGAATTTTGTAGATTCCCAAAACCCTTAAAAGATAGCCAAAAACTCGCCCATTGTGTGTTCTTTGTTTTTGCGCAACTTTGAAGAAACTCCTTCAATCTTCAAGAAACTTTCAAATAACAAATATTTTAATCAAGAAACCTTTAAGAAATCATATTCTTTGACTTTTAGGTAGAAAATTATGATTAAGACTCCACAAGAAATCTAGACAACTATGCCTGAAATGAGAAAAACCCTAGCAACTACAGTAGGGAAAATCCCATAGGCAAAAACTAACTTATTCCCCTTATCCACCACCATTCCACTAGCATGTAGCATGTTCTATACAGGAATGTGTGATATGAAACAATGTCCAAGAGCCAATATAAAGCCAAACTCATGTAACCAAAATGGTCTAACTCCATGAATTTTAGAACAACTTAGAATAACCTCTTTTTAATCATTGCTTGAATCTGCTTCTTGATCAGACTCCCTAGAACCCACCAGCTTAATATCTCCAATGCTAGACTTATACTCATCTTGGATGACTCGGAACTAGACATATGATGCATGGTGCCTTCTCCGATTGTGAAGTGGATTTTAAGTGGTACTCGTATATGACACTCAAAACTCACGTTTGAATTAATTAAACTCCCACTCCTAGATGAATATAATTGAAGACTAACTAAATAGCACACTCCTAAAACTATTTCATTAGGATCTTAATTCGATCTACACTCCTGAATTCACAAATTTATGAAGAATCTCAAACAATTAAACTCAAAACTGCTCAAGAAAGAAAAGCAATTTTTTTTATTAAGTATCAATGAATAAAACTTATGTTGTTACATAGAGTCCATATATGCCATTTACAGGAAAATATCCGAACAACTTAATAAAATCCCTAACTAATCTACACAACTTGCAACCAATAAAAACAATGCTTAATCTAATATCTAATCAAATATATTCAAATGATGGACTAGCATATTAAAATGAACACCTTAATCCACCAGTGCAATGTATAAGTGACTAATGGTGTTGGCTTAGGAAGCCACCACTCTCATTCACAATGTGATGAATCTTCTCCATGGTCACCCATACTTGTGATTTATCTTTATCAAACACAATAGGATTCAGTATAAGATTAATTGGTTCATCCAATATTGGTGAGATATAGGATATGTCACTTGTATTCAAATTCACAGCAAATGGTGATGTCGATCTTCTTTCCTTCTCGAGTAGTTATCTTGAACATTTTATGCCATCCATGGACCATGTATAAGGCAAGAGTAATGAGTATCGTAGGATCAAAGTAGTCACCATTCATAGTTGCACATATCTCATGTTCCTTAGGCTGGGCGCCTTCTTTGCTAAAGAGAAGACTAAGTCCTTGCTTCTCAAAAGCATCCCAGGCGAATGTGGTGTTGATGAAAGGATGGGTGTCATCAAAGATAAAGCTACAATAGGCAAAGAATTCAATTCCCATATACCTCTTACCATTAGCTCTAAAGAAAGGCTTGAGGAACTCGTATTAGGGGACCTGCTCCTCTTCCTTGATGAATTGACCAATCAGAGTATGAGGATAAGGATCGAGCTTAATGTCACGAGGTATCACATTCTTTATTGGCTCTTTCATAGCCTTCCTTGGTATCTATGCATCCAAGATCAAATTTATCATTCTTTTGGATGGGTTCCGGAAAAAAAAATCGTGGTCATTCAAGCAAACAATCAACTCAAATTCGTGACAAGGATATGCCAAAACACTATCCTGTGCTTTTATCGATAGGCTTTTATTGATATGCCATTGTTATGAAATCTAGGATTAGTAAACATGGGATAGCCATAATCTTTGTATGATAGGATATCCTATCATAAAACAGTATCCCAGATGCTATTGCAATTCGTATTTTGGTATATGAGAAGGATAGCCTACCAAGGTAAAAATAGGAACCCAAACCATAGGATTCGGGGTGAAAAGATCATATGAGGGATGATAATAAGGCCTTAGACGATTGTGTATCACACCAATAAAAGGACAGGATAGTGTTTTGGCATATCAATAAAAGCCTAGCTACCAAGGATAAAAGCAATAGCTACCAAGGATATGCCAAATTTATCATTCTTGGGTGTTTCGGCATATCAACAATCGACAATCAGGATAGCCTAGCTACCAAGGATAGACAAAAATCCTAGTTGATTTCGTATACTAATTTGAGTTTATTTTTGTCTATCTTGTGCTGCTGGATCAACACAAATTCGTGACAAAAATCCTAGATAGATTTCGTAACTTCTATCCTTGGTACCCTACCCCCCGGTAGATATCCGGGATTTTTATTTCCGGCTCCCCCTAACTACAAAAAACAGTGAATAATAGACTATGTTTCAGGCCCCGTGAGTGGTCATCCCGAGCCCCGTCACTTTTTCGCCCCGTTTTTTTTACGCGTGCTATGGACCTCCACAGCACCCCCCATGATCATTTTCGGCGGCACCTCTTAGGATCCCTCTTATGGCCTCTTCTAGAGAAGGGAAAAAAAGCCTTATAAACAATCGTCTAAGGCCTTATTATCATCCCTCATATGATCTTTTAACCCCGAATCCTATGGTCTGGGTTACTATTTTTACCTTACGGGCACCCCGATTGATTTCCGAGATTTGTTTTTGGGGACTCCGGAACCCCAAAAAATAGTGAATAACAGCCTTTGTTATAGGCCCCCCGAGGGGCTTTCCCTGACCTAGTCACTTTTTCGCCCCGTCTTTTTACCTTGGTTATGGACCTCCACAGCACCCCCTACAATGGTTTTTGGCCCCTAAACACCTATTAGGATACTTGTTATGGCATCTTCTTGAGAGGGGAAAAAAGCCTTTTATGCAATCACTCATATGACCTTTTCACCCCAAATCGTTTTGTCTGGGTTACAATTTTTACGTTACAGGCACCCATTCGATTTTTCAGGAATTTTTTTTTCGAGCCCCTAAACCCCAAAAAACAGTGAATATTAATAGCAAAATTTCAGTTCCCCGGAGGGGCCGTCTCGGACCCAGTCACTTTTTGCCTTGTTTTCTTACCACGAGCAATGGGCCTCCACAGCACCCCCCACAATCGTTTTCGTCCCTAAACACCTCTTGGGATCCCTCTTATGGCCTCTTCCAGAGATGGGAAAAACAGCCTTATTTGCAATCGTCTATGCCTTCTTATAATCCCTCATATGATCATTTCACCCTGGATCCTTTGGTTTGGGTTCCTATTTTTACTTTACGGCCACCCGATCGATTTTCGAGGCAACTATACCCCAAAAAACTGTGAATAATACCCCTGGTTTCAGGCCCTTAGCGGTCCCGTCCCGGGCCCTTTAACTTTTTTGCCCCCTTTTTTTACCACGTGCTATGGACGTCCATAGCACCACCACAATTGATTTCGGCCCATAAACACATCATACGATCCCTCTTATGGCATCTTCTAGAGAGCGAAAAATCAGCCTTATATGCAATCTATGCAATCATCTAAGGCGTTCTTATCATCCCTTATATGTCCATTTCACACTGAATACTTTCGTCTGGGTTAATATTTTTACCTTACGGGCACCCCGGCCTATTTCCGGGATTTTAATTTCCGGGACCCCTTAACCTTAAGAAACTATGAATAATAGCTTTGTTTCAGGCCGCCGGAGTGGTCGTCCAGCGCCTCGTCACTTTTTCGCCCCGTTTTTTACCACGTGTTGTGGACCTCCACAACACACCCCACGATCATTTTCGGCCCCTAAACACCTCTTAGGATCCCTCTTATGGCCTCTTCCAGAGAGGGGAAAAACAAGCTTATATGCAATGGTCTTAGGCCTTGTTCTCATCCCTCATATGAACTTTTGGTCGCAAATCCAAAGATCTGGGTTCCTGTTTTTACCTTATGGGCACCCCGGTTTATTTCCGGGATTTTTTTTTTCCGGGACCCTTAAACCCCAAAATACAGTGATTAATAATAGCCTTTATTTCAGGCCGTCAGAGTGTCCATCTTAGGCCCCATCACTTTTTAGCACCTTCTTTTTGCCACGTGCTATGGACCTCCACAGCACCCCCACGATCGTTTTGAGCCCCTAAACCCCTCTTCAGATCCCTCTTATGGCCTCTTCAAGAGAGAGGTAAACCAGCCTTATACGCAATGGTCTAAGGCCTTCTTATCATCCCTCATATAACCTTTTGGTGGTAAATCCTTTGGTCTGGTTTCCTATTTTTACCTTATGGGCACGCCGGTCTTTTTCCGGGCTTTATTTTCTGGGAACCCATAATTCCATAAAACAGTGAATAATAATAGCCTCTGTATCAGGCCCACAGAGGGGCTGTCTCGGGCACCGTTACTTTTTCCCCCCGTGTTTTTACCACGGGCTCTGGACCTCCACTGGATCCCCCACGTTCATTTTTTGCCACTAAACACCTCCATGGATCCCTCTTATGGCCTCTTCTAGAGAGGGGAAAAACAGCCTTATATGCAATCGTCTAAGGCCTTCTTATCATCCGTCATCTGACCTTTTGGCCCAAAATCCTTTGCTGTGGGTTCCTATTCAAACCTTTACTATTACCCCCAAAGGTGACACTTCCCCAAAAAACAGTAATAATAGCCTTTCTTTTAGGCCCCCTGATGGGCCATCGTGGCCCCGTCACTTTTTGCCCCTTTTTTATTCACGTGCTTTGGACCTCCACATCACCCACCACGATCTTTTTCGGCGCCTAAACACCATTTACGATCCCTCTTATTGCCTCTTACAAAGAGGGCAAAAACAGCCTTTCTTATCATCGCTCATATAACCTTTTCACCCCGAATCCTTTGGTATGGGTTCCACTTTTTACCTTCGGGCACCACGGTCAATTTTTTAGATTGTTTTTCCGGGAGCCCTGAACCCCAAATAATACTGAATAATAGCCATTGTTTCAGGCCCCCGGAGAAGCCATCTCGGGCCCCGTCACTTTTTCCCGCCGTTTTTTTACCACGAGCTATGGACTTCCACTGCACCCCCCACGATCATTTTCGGCTCCTAAACACCTCTTAGGATCCGTCTTACGACCTCTTCCATAGAGGGGAAAAATATACTGATACGCAATCCCTCATATGACCTTTTCACCTCGAATTCTTTGGTCTGGGTTCCAAATTTCCCTTACGGGCACCCCGGTCGATTTGCATGATTTTTTTTTCTGGGACCCCTGAACCCCAAAAAAAATAAATAATAGCCTTTGTTTAAGGCACCCAGAGGGGCCGTCCCGAGCTCCGTCACTTTTTTGCCCCGTTTTTTACCACGTGCTATGGACCTCCACAACACCCCCGACGATCGTTTTTGACCCTTAAACACCTCTTGGGATCCCCCTTATGGCCTCTTCCAGAGAGGGGAAAAACCGCCTTACATGACATCGTCTAAGGCCATCTTATCTTCCCTCGTAAGACCATTTCACGCAGATCCTTTGGTCTGGGTTACAATTTTTACCTGACAGGCAACCCGGTCAATTTTGAAGATTTTTTTTTCGAGACCCCAGAACCCCAAATAACAGTGAATATTGGCCTTTGTTTTAGGCCCCCTGAGGGGCCATCACGGGACCCGTCACTTTTTCACCCCATTTTTATACTACGTGCTATAGACCTCCACTACACCCCCCACGATTTTTTTCGGCCCCTACACACCTCTTAGGTTCTCTCTTCTTGGCTCTTCCAGAGAGGGGAAAAACAACCTTATATACAATCGTTTAAGGCCTTCTTCTCATGCCTTATATGAGCTTTTCACACGGAATCCTTTGGTCTGGGTTCCTATTTTTACCTTACGGGCACCTTGGTCGATATCTGGGATTTTTTTTTCTAAGCCCGCTGAACCCCTAAAAACAGTGAATAATAATAGCCCCGTCGATTTCCCGGATTTTTTTTTCCGGGACCCCTGTACCCCAAACAACAGTGAATAATAGCCTTTGTTTAAGCCATTTTGAGGGGCCGTCCCGACAACTGTCAAGTTTTCGCCACGTTTTTTTTACCACGTGTTAAGGACCTCTAAGCACCCCCCACGATCGTTTTCGGCCCCTAAACACCTTTTAGGATCCCTCATATGGTCTCTTCTAGAGAGGGGGAAAAATCTTATATGCAATCGTCTCGGACCTTCTTATCAGCCCTCAGATGACCTTTTCCCCCCGAATCCTTTTGTTTGTGTTCCTATTTTTACATTACGGGCACCACGGTCGATTTCCGATATTTTTTTCCCGGGAAAACTAGCCTTATATGCAATCATCTACTGCCTTCTTCTTATCCCTCAAATAACCTTTTCACCTCGAATCCTTTGGTTAGTGTTCCTATTTTTACCTGACGGGCACCACGGTCGATTTTCGGGATTTTTTTTTCCAGAGACCCCTAATCCCCCAAAAAATAGTGAATAATAACCTTTGTTTCAGGCCCCGTAAGGGGCCATCCCGGGACCCGCCACTTTTTTACCAGGTGCTATGGACCCCTAAGCACCCCACATGATCGTTTTCGGCTCCCAAGCAACTCTTAGGATCCCTCATATGGTCTCTTCCAGAAAGGGGAAAAAAGTCGTATATGCAATCGTCTAAGACCTTCTTAACATCCCCCATATAACCTTTTCACCCCGAATCCTGGATTTTTTTTTTCGGGTCCCCTGAACCCCAAAAAACAATGAATAATAGCCTTTGTTTGAGGAACCCAGAGGGGCCGTCCCGGGCTCTTTCACTTTTTTGCCCCGTTTTTTACCACATGCTATCGTCCTCCACAGCACCCGTCACGATCGTTTTCGGCCCTTAAACACCTCTTGGGATACCCCTAGTGGCCTCTTCTAGAGTGGGGAAAAACAACCTTATATGCAATCGTCTAAGGCTTTCTTATCAACCCTCATATGATCTTTTCACCCAGAATCCTTTGGTCAGGGTTCGTATTTTTACCTTGCAGGCACCCCGGTCGATTTCCATTAATTTTTTTTTCCGGAAACCCTGAACCTAAGAAAACATTGAATAATAACCTTTGTTTCAGGCCCCTGGAGGGGCTGTCCCGAGCCCCGTCACGTTTTCGGTCCTTTTTTTCACGTGTTATGCACCTGGAAAGCACCCACCACGATCGTTTTCGGCCCCTAAACACCTCTTACGATCCCTCTTACGGCCTCTTCCTTAGAGGGGAAAAACAACCTTCTATGCAATTTTCTAAGGCATTCTTATCATCCTTCAGATGACCTTTTCAAACCGAATCCTGTGGTCTTGTTTCCTATTTTTACCTTACGGGAGCCCGAGGCGATTTTCGAGATTTTTTTTTCTGGTACCCCTGAACCCTGGAAGGGCAGTTCCGGGCCCCGTCACTTTTTTGCCCTGGAACTCCACTGCACCCCCCACGCTTGATTTCGATCCCTAAACACCTCTTACCATCCCTCTTATGGCCTCTTCCAGAGAGGGAAAAAGCAGCCTTATATGCAATAGTCTAAGGCTTTCTTATAATCCCCCATATGACCTTTTCACCCCGAATACTTTGGTGATGGTTTCTATTTTTACGTTACGGGAACCCACGGTTGATTTTCGATATTAATAGCCATTGTTTCAGGTCACCGAAGAAGCCGTCCCGAGCGCCGTAAATTTTTCGCCCCTTTTTTTACCACGCGTTATGGACTTTCCCATCACCCCCCACGATCATTTTCGGCCCCTAAACACCTATTATGATCCCTTCTAATCATCGTTCATATGACCTTTTAACCCCGAATCCTTTTGTATGGCTTCATATTTTTCCCTCACTAGCTCCTCAGGCGATTTCGGGATATTTTTTTCTAGGATTCTTGAACCCGAAAAAACAGTGACTAATAGCCTTTGTTTCAGGCCCCTGGAGGGGCCGTCTCGGGCCCAATCACTTTTTCGCCCCAGTTTTTTTACCACGTGCTATGGACCACCACACCAGCCCCACGATTCTTTTCGGCCCCGAAACACCTCTTAGGATCCCTCGTATGGCCTCTTATAGAGAGGAGAAAAACAACCTTATATGCAATCGTCTAAGCCTTCTTATCATCCCTCATATCACCTTTTCACCCCAAATCCTTTGGTCTTGTACCTATTTCTACCTTACGGGCACCCTGTCCGATTTCTGGGAATTTCATTTTTCCCAGGACCCCTGAACCGCAAAAAACAGTGAATAATAGCCTTTGTTTCAGGCCTCTCGGAGGGGTCATCCTGGGCCCCGTGAATTTTTCACCCCGTTTTTTTACCACATGTTATGGACCTCCATAACACCCCCCATGACCATTTTCGTCTGCTAAGCACCTCTTAGGATGCCTCTTATGGCCTCTTCTACGAAGATGAAAAACAGCCTTGTATGCAATCGTCTAAGGCCTTGTCATCATCTCTTATATGACCTTTTCACCCCGAACCTTTTGGTCTCGGTTCCTATTTTTACCTTACGGGCACCCCGGTCGATTTCTGGGTTTTTTTTTTTCTGGGAAACCTGTACCACAAAAAACATTGAATAATAGCTTTTGTTTCAGGCCCCCCGGAGGTGCCGTCCTTGGCCCATGACTTTTTTGCCCCGTTTTTTCACCACGCGCCATGGACCTCCACAGCTCCCCCCACGATCGTTTTTGGCCCCTAAACACCTCTAAGGATCCCTCTTATAGCCTCTGCTAGAGAGAGGAAAAACAACCTTATATGCAATCGTCTAAGGCCTTGTCATCATCCCTTATATGACCTTTTCACCCCAAATCATTTGGTCTGGGTTCCTATTTTTACCTCACGGCTTCCCATCTCAATTTCTGGGATTTTTTTCTGGGACCCCGGTACCCTAAAAAATGTGAATAATAGACTCTTTTTCAGGCCCCCGAAGGAGGCACCCCGGGCCCCGTCGCTTTTTTGCCCTGTTCCTTAACCTCTTATGGCCTCTTCTAGAGAGGGGAAAAGTAGGCTTACATGTAACCGTCTAAGGCCTTCTAATCATCCCTCATATGACCTTTTCACCATGAATCCTTTTGTCTGGGAAACCTATTTTTAACCTATGGGCACTCAAGTCGATTTCCAGGATTTTTTTTCCAGGACCCCTAAACCTAAAAAACAGTGAATAATCATAGCCTTCGTTTCAGGCCCCCAGAGGGGCCCTCTTGGGCCCTGTAACTTTTTTCCTATGTTTTTTTACCACGTACTGTGGACCTCGACAACACCCCCCAAGATCGTTTTTGACCCCTAAACACCTCTTAGGATCCCTCTTATGGCCTCTTCCAGAGAGGGGAAAAACAACCTTATATGTAATCGTCTAAGGCTTTCTTATCTTCCCTCATATGACCTTTTCACTCCGAATCCTTTGGTCTGGGTTCCTATTTTTACCTTACGGGCACCCTGGTCGATATCCGGGATTTTTTCCTGAGCCCGCTGAACACCAAAAAACAGTGAATAATAATAGCTTTGTTTTAGGCTCTCGGAGGGGCCGTCCCGGGCCCCGTCACTTTTTCTCCTCATTTTTCTACCACGTGATATAGACCTCCACAACACCCCCCCCCCCGATCGTTTTCGGCCCCTAAACACCTCCTACGATCCCTGTTATGGCCTCTTCTAGAGAGAGGAAAACCTCCTTATATGCAATCATCTAAGGCCTTGTTATCATCCCTTATATAACTCCACTTTCTCCCTCACGGATTCATCTAATCCTGCAACAAATGGAGGAACCTTATGACCTTCCTTTTTTTTCCAGATCACATAATATCAACTTCCTTTCAAAGTCATTGATATATCCTTCGACACTCTTCTTCCCTTGCTTGAAGGCATGCATCTTCAGGAAGTTGTTCTGTTCCTACTCATGTGGCACAAATTTCTTTCTCAATTCCCTCTTCAGTTTCCCCAAGGCACAATTTTCGATATGCCTGCGTTTTTTTGTGTCGTTTGTAGCCCTTCAATTTTCGAATTTGATTGCATCCTTGTAAATCTTGTCATTGATATTTAAATTTGCATCACTTTGGCTTTAGTCAAACACATAATTGTTCGAAAATTCCCTAGTTAAAACTCTTGGTGGTTTCTTTATAGAGTGGAGACTAGACTACATTGTTGTGAGTGGAGATTTCTATCAATATTCACATCACTCATGAATTTTGAATCTCTATCACTGACATTGGTTTTAGTTACTTCATGTAATCTCATCACATCCCAAAAGTATAGCTCTGCAACACTAACAGCATCATTAGTCTTATGGCAAGGGGTGAAATGCGCCATCTTTGAGAACTTGTCCACCACCACCATAATAGAGTCCTTGTTGCATGCAGTTCTAGGCAGACCAACAATAAAATACATTGATACATCTTCCCAAGAACCTTCAGTTACTGGCAATGATGTATATAAACACTGATGAAACGTTTCTTTTGCCTTCTGACATATAGCACATTCAGATATCACAGCTTCCACATCTTCAATCATCTTAGTCGAATAAAAATGTTCTTGCAGCATGCTCAATATTTAGCAATACCAAAATGCCCTGCAAGACTTCCTCCATGTGCCTTTTACCAGCAATTCTCTAATTAAACATTTAGGCACACACAACTAATTCAGTTTAAATAGGAATCCATCATGTGATGTGAATATTGTTGAACAAATGCCACTCACAACAAATGGTCTAGTTTCCTCTCTATAAAGAATCCACCCAGAGTTTAAACTAGGGAATTTTCCAACAAGTTTATTTTTGATTAAAGCCGAAGAACCGTCAAACTCCCTCTTTTCCTCACGTGGATATAAAGCAAATGAACTAATTCACAAAATAAAGTATATTATTCTGAACAAAACAATAAGGAAAAACGTACAACTTGAACGTTGATTTTTATTACTCAAACAATCTATGTAGTTAGAAAGAAATCTCAAGGCTATATATAAAATAAACTAAGACTAAATCCTAACAACCTCCTAGGACTAAAAACAACAAAAGACACGCATAAAACAAGCTAAAATTCGTCTGTAATGACTCACACATGACTCACAAGATAAGATTGCCACATCATCACTACATCTTGATCTTATCTTGCTAACATACTCTAACATACCTTATATAACCAAGAAAATATCCTGAAAACTTAACTAAATAATATATTAAAAAAATAATCAGCAAATCACCCTAAACTTACTCGCCTTTTCTTCATGCCCAAGTAGCTTGAAATCATCACAAAATCATGGTATGTTGCTTCGCTTTTTTTGCGTCATTTCAAGAAATTCTTCCAATCTTCCATAAATGCTTCAAGATTCAATCTTTTATTCAATAAACCTTCAAGAAACCATTCCCCATGTATTTTAGGATGATTATGATTACCAAGACACAAAGAGAAATGAAAGCACCTATGCTTAAAACGAGAAAAACCCTAGCAACTACAGTGGGAAAAAACCCATAGGCAAAACACATCTACTAAACACTATAAACACTACTCAAATCATTTGGTGATAATTTAATTGCATGTGACCATGCACACATACAAGATTGCCTTGGATGCACCCATTTGCCTTGTGTCACCAAAGGCCACCTATTCACCTAACGTTGCATTGTTCTTATTAGCATCCATCAAACTTTCGAAGTTTATTACATTATTTGTGTTTACATAGTTTGATTAATTCATATCATCCTCCTCTTCTTCAAAAGAATTTGTCCTCAAACCTCGAAGTAAATTATCAGGAACATAGGGAGCCAAATCACCAATTTTAAAAGTGGCATGAACCCCAAATTAACCAGGCAACTCCAACTATTATGCATTCTCCCCCACCTTTTTCACGATTTTAAAGGGACCATCATACCTTGGCATGAGCTTGTTTTTTTGTTGGTTAGAAAAACTCTCTTTGCACAAATGCAGCCACACCAAGTCACTGATGCGAATTTTCTTATGAATCGAAAACTCACAAGGGTTAACTAAATTTTTGAACTTCTAAAGGAAAAGCCACCAAAACTCTTATATTTAGGTTGATCAATTAGTCCTTGATTAAAGCCTTAAGCACCCTCAAAGTCACTAATTAATCTCACAAGAGCATAAAGGAATTAACCACCAACTCTTTAAGTTTTTCGAAATTTTGTTTCAAGTAAACAAACAAACTTTTTTTTATTCAAGTCAAACTTATTATTTTACAAACTAATTTTGACACTATTTATAGGGATAATCATCAACAAAAATCCTAACTAAAAACAATAAAACACACGCCTAAACACAAGGGAAATCCGTCCCTCCCTCACACACTCATACAAGATAAGCATGCCACCTCATCATTGCATCTTCATCTTATCTTGCTTACAAACTCTAACAAACTTATCTAAATAAGAAAATATCCTAGCAAACTTCCTAACAACCTAAAAAAAAAGATAATTAAAAATTAAAACCAGAATTACATAAAAAAAATAAAGGACCCAAAACCAAGAAAAATCATCCAAATTTCCTCCAAGAATTTGCACATTTTACAAGATTTTGTTTCAAATCTTCAAGAAACCTTTAAAGATACAATCTTTTAATCAAGAACCTTCAAGAAGTCATTTCCCATGTCTCTAAGGCTGTAAATCAACTTCAAGACACACCAAGAAATAAAAGACTCAATGCCTAAAATGAGAAAAACCCTAGCAAATGTAGTGAGAAAAAAACCCATAGGCAAAAACCATCTTGTTCCCCAAAATCCACCATTCTTTCCTTGATTTGCGTGCCACCTTAGTTATTTGTGACCATACACACGCAAATCCCTATCCTTGATGCGCCCATATGGCTTATATCCCCATATACAATTAACTCACCTATGGTTGCATCCTTGTCATTGACATCAAAACCTTCGAAGTTGATTGCACGTTTGTTAATCTTGTCATTGTTGCATAAATTGATTAAATTGTTTATCTTGTAATTGGTGTTTGCATCATCCTCCCCTTCTTCAAAAGAGTTTGACCTAAAACTTCGAAGTTCCTCATCAGGAATGTATGGAGATAAATCACCTATATTGAAAGTAGCATGGACTCCATATTCTCCTGGTATCTCAAGCTGATAAGCATTATCACCAACTTTTTTCAAAATTTTGAATGGTCCATCACACCTAGGCATCAATATGTTTTTCCTCTGATTAGGAAATCGTTCTTTCCTGAGATGTAACCAAACCAAATCACCTTCTTGATATTGACGTTGGCTCCTGTGCTTATTTGCGCGAGCTTTGTTCTGATCATTCACTTTTTCAACTCTTGCACTGATCTGGGCATGTAATTTCTGCATATATAGTGAATTTTATCCAAAGTAGTCTTATGAACCAACTCACCTTTAGGAACATAAATGAAATCAATTGGCAACTATGGATTGACTCCATAAACAGCTTCAAAGGGTGAATGTTTAGTTGCATAAGTAGGAAATCAATTATAAGCGAACTCAGCATCCGCCAATTTTAAATCCCAGTCTTTTTGAGTTTGGCTTACCAATCCACGCAATAATACCCCTAGAGTTCTGTTTGTTACCTCAGTATTCCCATTAGTTTGGGGATTATAGAAAGTACTAAAAAGCAATTTGGTTCCAACCAGCTTCCACAATGATTTCCAGAAGAAACTCATGAATTTTGAATCTCTGTCACTGACAATGGTTTTAGGTATACCATGCAATCGTATTACATCCCTATAGTATAGCTCTGTAACATTAACAGCATCATCAGTCTTATGGCAAGGGGTGAAATGTGCCATTTTCGAAAACCTGTCCACCACCACCATAATAGAGTCCTTATTTCGAGTAGTTCTAGTTAGACAAACAATGAAATCCATTGATACATCTTCCCAGGGACAATTAGGAACTGACAATGGTGTATATAGATCCTTATGAAATGTTTCCTTGGCCTTCTGACATAGAGCACATTGAGATATCACAGCTTCCACATCTCCAATCATCTTAGGCCAATAAAAATGTTCTTGCAGCATGCTCAATGATTTAGTAGTTCCAAAATGCCCTGCAAGACCCCCTCTATTCGCCTCTCTCACTAGCAATTCCCTAATTGAACAGTTAGGCCCACACAACCGGTTCCCTTTAAATATGAATCCATCATGCGATACATAAAATCCAACTACTCCACTTCCCAATTGTTGCATCACAGGACCAAATTCCACATCATCTTCATAATATGTCTTTATATGTTCTAAACCTAGCAGCTTGTAATTTAAAACACTAATCAGCACATACCTTCTAAAAAGTGCAGCTGCCACCACATTAGACTTAACATCCTTATATTTGGAGGAAAAATGAAAAGATTGAAGGAACTCAACCCACATGGCATGCCTAGGATTCAGTTTCTGCTGACCAATGATATGCTTCAGTGCTTCATGATCAGAATGCAGGATAAAATGATTATGCCGTAAATAACGACTCCAATGATCCAGAGCTCTAACAAATGCATAAAACTCTTTATCATAAGTGGAACAATTCAACCTACCCCTATTTAATTTCTCACTAAAATAGGCAATTGGTCGTTTTCCCTGCACTAAAACTTTGCCAATTCTCACATTGCTTGCATCTGTTTAAACTTCAAAAGGTTTTGCGAAAGCAGCCAATCCAAGAATAGGTGTGTGGCATAAAAAATCCTTTATTTTTGCGAAAGGTCTTTGCTCCTCTTTGGTCCACTCGAATTTCTTGTCGTTCTTAATGCATTTAGTCATAGGAGCAAAAATTGATGAGATGCTTTTGACAAACCTTCTGTAGAAGGAAGCCAAACCATTAAAAGAACACACTTCAGCAACATTCGTGGGTGTTGGCCATGATTTGATTGGTTCAACCTTAGACTGATCCACTGAAACTCCGTCTTTTGACACTACATACGCCAAAAACATCTCACTGCTCACCATGAAGTAATACTTCTCCAATTTCCCATAAAGTTTTTGTTGCCTTAGAGTTTCAAAAACCTGTCTTAGATGCTACAAATGATCGCCATCACTTCTAATATAAATCAGTATAGCATCTAAGTACACAACAACAAACTTCCCCAAGTATGGTTTCAAAACATCATTCATGAGCCTCATAAAAGTACTTGGTGCGTTGGTGAGCCCATAAGGCATGACTAACCACTCATAGAGATCCAATTCAATTTTGAAGGTTGTTTTCCACTCATCTCCTGCTCTCATGCGTATCTGATGATACCCATTCCTTAAATCAGTTTTGGAAAACACCGGGGAGCCATACAATTCATCCAATAAATCATCCAATCTTGAGATTGGAAACCTATACTTGATTGTGATGTTGTTGACAGCCCTAAAATCAATGCACATGCGCCAGGATCCATCTTTCTTAAGAACAATCAGTGTTGGCACAACACACGGACTCATACTCTCTCTAACATACCTCCTTTGCATCAATTCCTCAATCTGCCTTTGTATTTCCTTAGTCTCCTCGGGATTGGATCGGTATGCTGGTTTATTGGGAATCTGAGCACCTGGAATCAAGTCAATCAGTTGTTCAATGCCCCTAGTGGGAGGTAATCCTGGTGGAAAATCATTTGGAAATACATATTAAAATTCTTTCAAAAATGGTTGAAGAATTTTTGGGATTGCAGATGTTTCAACTCTCACATCCCTGGCCATTAGCAGGAACACTTGCTGGCAATCACATAATTCCTTCTCCAACTCCTTAGGATTTGACAAGAACATTGCCTTCTTGTTCTCCACATTCAATTGCTTCCTATCTTGCGCCACTTTCAAAGGTTTTGAAGCAATTGTCTTGTCATTTTCCTGTTTCTTGATAAAATAGATATTGGTTCTCCCATCATAGTTCACAAATTGATCATATTACCAGGGTGTACCAAGCAATATTTGACAGGCATCCATAGGGCAAACATCACATAATATAAAATCTTCAAACTAACCAATTTTGAAATTGACTAGTGCTTGTTTTGTTATTTTAACATCACTGGTATTGCTCAGCCAATGTAACTTGTAAGGTTGAGGATGGTTGTGTGTAGGGTAGTCAAGCTTCTGAATAAATAAGGTAGAGACCACATTAGTAAAATTGTCACTATCAATAATCATGTCACACAGCTTGCCTTGTACATTACACCTAGTCACGAAAATTTTGTCCCTCTAGTTGTCTTCAACTGGTGTTGGTTTAGTTTGAAGAAACCTCCTAAGGACTAATGCCTGACCTTGCGTTTCAGCCTCTACTTCCTCCATATCATTGCTACTTTTCTCTTCCTAGGATTCAGAATTTTCGTCCTCCCCTTCTTCAAGAAGAACATCTAGATAAGCATCCTTAATCTCTTGTTCTTCCCTGATAGTGATCACCCTAGAGCTAGAATAATTACGTTGTAGGTGTCCATATTCTTGACACTTGAAACATTTCCTCTTGTCATCAGTGATTGCAGGTGGTTTAACTGGAGTGGCAGTCATATTTACATTGTCGAAACTTGGTTTAGCACTAGGTGTTTGGGAATACACCACTTCCTTCTCCTTTTTAGACTCGTAGGATTTAAAGAATGCCTTTAGCTTCTTTGAATTCCCATGTTTCTCCACTCTGAGTGCCACTTTGAAAATTTCTTCATAAGTCCAATAAGGTTGCAACTCCATTTTCTCCCTAATGGAGTCATCTAATCCTGCAACAAATCGAGCAACCTAGTGATCTTCCTTCTCTTCCAAATCACACAACATCGACATCTTTTCAAAGGCATTGATATATTCTTCGACACTCTTTTGCCCTTGTTTTAAGGTACGCATCTTCAGGGAGTTGTTTTGTTCCTACTCATGTGGCACAAATTTCTTTCTCAATTCCCTCTTAAGTTTGGGCCAAGACCTTATTTTTGATCTTCCTTCCTTTTTTAGTTTCCTTTGTAGCCCTTCATACCACAAGCTAGCGTAGGAAGTCAACTTTAATTCTGCCACTCTAAAGGCTTTATGATCATCATATTCTTTGTAATTAAAGACTCTTTTGATTCTCCTTAGCCAATCAAGGAAAACTTCAGGATTTAGATTGCCATTGAACTCAGGAACGTCCAATTTTAGGCTACGATCTTCATCTTTCGGTTTATCTCGTTTTTTGTATCTTTTTCGATCATCTTAATCACTAGAACTGGTGTCATATACACGCCTAGGCTTGCGTGCACTTCTTCTTCAATTTTTATCATTAGAGCTTGAATTAGATTCCTCAATTTCGTGGCTCTTCTTGCTAGTTTATGATCTCCCGGACACGAAATTCATTACCTACTCTAGCATGGTTCGTAATTCTTTGATCTCATTGTCTCTTTTGATTTCCTTAGCTTGTTCTAAGGACAATCCCCTTTGAAAATTTGCAGGAACCTTTTCACCTCGACCTTCCATAGCAATTTTGGTGAAAGTGATTGATAGATTTACAAGCACTTGAGATTAAGTGTTCTCTCAACGAAAGCACCAAATTTGATGTAAATTTTCTTATGAATTGAAAACTCAAAAGAGTTAACTAAATTTTTGAACTTCTAATGGCCAAGCCACCAAAATTCTTAAATTTAGGTTGATAAATTAGTTTTTAATTAAAGCCTTAAGCACCCTCAAAGTCAATAATTATTCTCTCAAGAGCATAAAGGAATAAACCACCAACTCTTTAAGTTTTTCGAAATTTTGTTTCAAGTGAACAAACAATCTTTCTTTTATTCAACTCCAACTTATTATTTTACAAACTAATGTTGAGACTATTTATAGGGATAATCATCAACAAAAATCCTAACTAAAACAATAAAATGCACGCCTAAACTATGATGCATTCTTTAAGACAAAATCGAAAAACTGTGAAAGAATACATGGTGGAGTTCGAAAATCTTGTGATGGTTTGTGATTTGGAGGAAAAGGAGGATCACAAATTGGCTCGTTTTGTGGCTGGCCTAGATGAGAATATTAAGGAGAAGGTTGAATTACAACCATATTGGACATTTGAGGAGGTTTGCAAAGTTGCATCTAGGGTTGAAAAGCCCAATTCTCGAAAATCTAGAAGTTTTGTCAAAACCTTTGATTAGAAGCGTGATTTGGTACCTACCGAATTAAATTTTGATAAAATATCCAAGGCACCGACCTTTTCTAATGATAAGGGTTCCTCTTCTAGACCCATGGATAGTAAGATTTGCTTCAAGTGGAAGGGTCAAGGTCACTTCCAAAGGGATTGCCCAAATGCTAAGGTGACAACCACTAGGGATTGGGATGATGAAGGAGACTTTGAAGAAGACGAGTAGGAGAACATGGATGAAGGGGAAGAGGCGCAATATGAAACACATGGGGAAGATGTGGAAAAAATTATTTCTGAATCCGAGGGACAAAGGTTGGTACTGAGAAGAGTGCTTCAGACTCAACCAATTCCACCAGCTGAAACCCAACGTGAGAAAATATTTGTAACCAGATGTAATGTGCAGGGTAGATTATGTGATATAATTATTGATACATGAAGCTGCACTAATGTCGTGTCTACACTATTAATCGATAAATTAGACATGCACACAAAACCCCATCCACAGCCTTATAAACTTCATTGGCTCAGCAACACCAATGATGTGAAGGTGACTAAGCATGCATTAATTGTATTCAGAATTGGGACTTATGAGGATCAAGTGCTTAGCTTTTTGATGTATGTCTTATGGATGTGTGTCATATATTACAAGGAAGGCCTTAGCAGTATGATAGATTTGTAAAGTTTAATGGGAGAACTAATGTGTACATTGTGCGCAAACATGCTTAGCAAAAGAATTATGCATTGAAACCTTTGATGAATTCTAAAGCTAAATCAAGCATGGGGAATTCGAAAGGTGCCTTGTTAATTGGTGGAAAGGAGTTGGAGAAGGAAGTAAAGGAGAGTGGCGTGGCTTTTGTGCTCGTGGCCAAGGAGAAAGAGGAGAAAACACTCGAAATTCCACGTGTAGTGGCGCCTCTATTGACTGAATTCGCAGATGTCTTTCCTGAAGAATTGCCTCCTGCATTACCTCCAATTAGAGGTATTAAACACCAAATTGATTTGATTCCTGGTGCACAAATTCCCAATAAGCCAGCATACAGATGCAATCCTGAAGAAACAAAAGAAATTCATAGGCAAATTTAATATTTGATGGAAAGGGGCTATGTTAGGGAAAGTATGAGTCCATGTTCAGTACCAACATTGATAGTGCCAAAAAAGAATGGGACATGGAGGATGTGTATTGATTCACGTGTTGTAAACAATATAACCATCAAGTACAGGTTCCCTATATTTAGATTGGATGATTTGTTGGATGAATTGAATGGGTCTCAAATGTTTTCGAAAATTGATCTGTGAAGTGGCTACCACTAGATTAGAATGAAAGAAGGTGACGAGTGGAAGACAAGTTTCAAGATGAAATGGGGCTTCTATGAATGTTTAGTCATGCCTTTTGAATTGACCAATGCACCTTGCACTTTCAAGAGATTGATGAATGAAGTACTCAAGCGCTTTATAGGAAATTTCGTAGTGGTTTATTTAGATGATATATTGATTTACGGTTCTTGTGTGAAGGATCATCTAAATCACTTGAGAAGTGTCTTTGATACATTAAGGAAACAAAAATTATATGTCAAACTGGAGAAGTGTTACTTTCTAGTTCCTAGTGTGACATTTTTGGGTTACATAGTTTCGGAAGATGGAATTTATGTTGATCCGTCTAAGGTTGAAGCTATTAAATCATGGCATGTACCCAAAAGTGTTACTGATGTCAGAGCTTTCCATGGATTGGCTTCATTCTATATGATTTCTGACCACTTGCAAGAAAACAATTTCAAAACGATTCTTCCTCAAATATATTGATTCTGATATTTTACAAGTGAAAAGTTGAATAAAAAACAACCAATTTAGAAAAAAGGATCACTTAAAAATCCATTATCACGAACGAGAACCAGCCACTTTAATTTTGCCCTCGAAACTGGAAAAACGGACAAAGTTGAAACAACAAACCAATGATCGTGAAAAATTAAGAAATTCTTCAAAACCCTGAAATATGATACCAAATTGATGTGGATTTTACGTGGTACTCTCAATATCACTCAAAACTCACGATTTTTGCCAATTAAATCTCCACTGCTAGAGTAATTTAATTGAAGACTAATTAATCAATACACTCCTGTAATTAATTAACTATGATCTAAATTTGATTATCACTATGGACTCACAAATTTATGAAGAGAATCGAACAAAGTTTAATCACTAAACTTGCACAATTTTTAGAAAAATTATTGTATTGAAAATTCAATGTGTACAACTTTTGAATTTTACAAGGAATCCTCAAGCTATTTATATAACAACCTAAGACTAAGTCCTAATAACTTTCCAAGACCCTTAGACTCCTAAAACACGCACAAACAAGGTGCAATTACAGCTTACATGACTAAAATATGACTCACAAGATAAGAATGACACATCATCACTACATCTTCATCTTTTCTTGCTTAACAAACTCTAACAACTTATCTAATCAACAAATTATCCTAACAACTTAGCTAAATAATTAATTAACACGATAAACATCAGAATTTACTCAAAAATCACGAGCTAAACTTGTTGCCCATGATTTCCAAAAATTCGTAAAAATCCCGCCACAAGAAGATCGTCAAATTTTCTGCAACTTTTCAAGATTCTTCAAGAACATCAAGAAATGCTCCAAGATCCAATATTTTAATCAAGAAACCTTCAAGAATCTATCCTCCATGCATTTTAGCATAATTATGATGATCAAGACTCTACATGAAATAAAAAAAATGATGTCCAAAATGAGAAAACCCTATCAAGTGAAATGGGAAAAACTCATGGACCAAACCAACTTCTTTCCTGTAAAAAACCCTATGATCCATCCTATGAGTGCATTAATAAACAAATCCGCTTATTTAAGTACTCACTCCACAAGTGACAAAGTATAAATGATCAATATTCATAGCGTTTGCTAGGAGGCCACCACCATCACTAGAATTTACAGTGTCAACCATAATCATTGTCACCCATACAAGTGATTTATCCTTAACAAAACCAATGTGATTTATTATTAGGCTAATTGGCTCATCCACTATTGGTGTATCATAGGATAACTCACTTGTACTCACATTGACATCAGTTAGGCAGTTTGTTAGGATATTTTCTTGTTTAGATAACTTAGTTAAAGTTAGTTAGCAAGATAAGATTAAGATGCAATGATGAGGTGGCATGCTTATCTTGTATGAGTGTGTTAGGATTTTTGTGTTTAGGCGTGTGAGGATCTTCTGTTTAGGCGTGTGTTTTATTGTTTTAGTTAGGATTTTTGTTGATGATTATCCCTATAAATAGTCTCAACATTAGTTTGTAAAATAATAAGTTTGAGTTGAATAAAAGAAAGATTGTTTGATCACTTGAAACAAAATTTCGAAAAACTTAAAGAGTTGGTGGTTTATTCCTTTATGCTCTTGAGAGAATAATTATTGACTTTGAGGGTGCTTAAGGCTTTAATTAAAAACTAATTTATCAACCTAAATTTAAGAATTTTGGTGGCTTGGCCATTAGAAGTTCAAAAATTTAGTTAACTCTTTTGAGTTTTCAATTAATAAGAAAATTTACATCAAATTTGGTGCTTTCGTTGAGAGAACACTTAATCTCAAGTGCTTGTAAATCTATCAATCGCTTTCACCAAAATTGCTATGGAAGGTCGAGGTGAAAAGGTTCCTGCAAATTTTCAAAGGGGATTGTCCTTAGAACAAGCTAAGGAAATCAAAAGAGACAATGAGATCAAAGAATTACGAACCATGCTAGAGTAGGTAATGAATTTCGTGTCCGGGAGATCATAAACTAGCAAGAAGAGCCACGAAATTGAGGAATCTAATTCAAGCTCTAATGATAAAAATTGAAGAAGAAGTGCACGCAAGCCTAGGCGTGTATATGACACCAGTTCTAGTGATTAAGATGATCGAAAAAGATACAAAAAACGAGATAAACCGAAAGATGAAGATCGTAGCCTAAAATTGGACGTTCCTGAGTTCAATGGCAATCTAAATCCTGAAGTTTTCCTTGATTGACTAAGGATAATCAAAAGAGTCTTTAATTACAAAGAATATGATGATCATAAAGCCTTTAGAGTGACAGAATTAAAGTTGACTTCCTACGCTAGCTTGTGTTATGAAGGGCTACAAAGGAAACTAAAAAAGGAAGGAAGATCAAAAATAAGGTCTTGGGCCAAACTTAAGAGGGAATTGAGAAAGAAATTTGTGCCACATGAGTAGGAACAGAACAACTCCCTGAAGATGCATACCTTAAAACAAGGGCAAAAGAGTGTCGAAGAATATATCAATGCCTTTGAAAAGATGTCGATGTTGTGTGATTTGGAAGAGAAGGAAGATCACTAGGTTGCTCGATTTGTTGCAGGATTAGATGACTCCATTAGGGAGAAAATGGAGTTGCAACCTAATTGGACTTATGAAGAAATTTTCAAAGTGGCACTCAGAGTGGAGAAACATGGGAATTCAAAGAAGCTAAAGGCATTCTTTAAATCCTACGAGTGTAAAAAGGAGAAGGAAGTGGTGTATTCCCAAACACCTAGTGTTAAACCAAGTTTCGAAAATGTAAATATGACTGCCACTCCAGTTAAACCACCTGCAATCCCTGATGACAAGAGGAAATGTTTCAAGTGTCAAGAATATGGACACCTACAACGTAATTACCCTAGCTCTAGGGTGATCACTGTCCGGGAAGAACAAGAGATTAAGGATGCTTATCTAGATGTTCTTCTTGAAGAAGGGGAGGACGAAAATTCTGAATCCTAGGAAGAGAAAAAGTAGAGGCTGAAACGCAACGTCAGGCATTAGTCCTTAGGAGGTTTCTTCAAACTAAACCAACACCAGTTGAAGACAACCAGAGGGACAAAATTTTCGTGACTAGGTGTAATGTACAAGGCAAGCTGTGTGACATGATTATTGATAGTGACAATTGTACTAATGTGGTCTCTACCTTATTTATTCAGAAGCATGACTACCCTACACACAACCATCTTCAACCTTACAAGTTACATTGGCTGAGCAATACCAGTGATGTTAAAGTAACAAAGCAAGCCCTAGTCAATTTCAAAATTGGTTAGTTTGAAGATTTTATATTATGTGATGTTTGCCCTATGGATGCCTGTCATATATTGCTTGGTAGACCCTGGTAATATGATCAATTTGTGAAGTATGATGGGAGAACCAATATCTATGTTATCAAGAAACGGGAAAATGACAAGACAATTGCTTTAAAACCTTTGAAAGTGGCGCAAGATAGGAAGCAATTGAATGTGGAGAACAAGAAGGCAATGTTCTTGTCAAATCCTAAGGAGTTGGAGAAGGAATTATCTGATTGCCAGCAAGTGTTCCTGCTAATGGCCAGGGATGTGAGAGTTGAAACATCTGCAATCCCAAAAATTCTTCAACCATTTTTGAAAGAATTTTAATATGTATTTCCAAATGATTTTCCACCAGGATTACCTCCCACTAGGGGCATTGAACAACTGATTGACTTGATTCCAGGTGCTCAAATTCCCAATAAACCAGCATACCGATTCGTTTTTTTTTAATTGGTGGTTAATTCCTTTATAATCTTGTGAGTTTAGTTAGTGTCTTTGAGGGAGCCTAAGCTTTAATAAAAGACTAATTAATCACCCTAAATTCAAGAATTTTGGTGGCTTGGCCTTTAGAAATTCGTGAGTTTAGTCCGTACCTTTGTGAATCTTTGTATTCATACGAAAATTCACATCAAATTTGGTGCTCTCATTAAGAGAACTTTTAATCTCAAGTGCTTGTGAAACTATGAATCACTTAGCTTTAGCCATTAAATTAATATGGTGAGTGATGGTGAAGGAGTTCCAGCAAATTTTAAGAAGGGTTTGTCTTTAGAACAAGCAAAGGAAATTATGAGATCAAGGAGTTACGAACTCTGCTAGAGGAAGTCATGAATTTCGTGAGTGGGAGATCGAAATTTAATAAGAAGGGCCACGAAATTGATGAATCTAAATCAAGCTCTAGTGATGATGATTCAAGAAGAAGTGCACGCAAACGTAGGCGTGTAGATGACACTAGATGTAGTGGTGAAGATTATCGGAAAAGAGACAAATAACGTGATAAATCGAATGACGATGATTGTAGCTTAAAATTGGACATTTTCTTTTTTAATGGCAGTCTAGATCCTAAACTTTTCCTTGACTGGCTAAGGAGAACCGAAAGAGTCTTTAATTACAAAGAATATGATGATCATAAAGCCTTCAGAGTGGCGGAATTGAAGATAACTTCCTATGCTAGCTAATGGTATGAAGGGCTACAACCGACACAAAAAAACGCAGGAATATCGAAAATTGTGCCTTGGGGCAAGCTGAAGAGGGAATTGAGAAAGAAATTTGTGCCACATGAGTAGGAACAGAACAACTTCCTGAAGATGCATGCCTTCAAGCAAGGGAAGAAGAGTGTCGAAGGATATATCAATGACTTTGAAAGGAAGTTGATATTATGTGATCTGGAAGAAAAGGAAGGTCATAAGGTTCCTCCATTTGTTGCAGGATTAGATGAATCCATCAGGGAGAAAGTGGAGTTATGTAAGGGATGATAACAAGGCCTTAGATGATTGCATATAAGGATGTTTTCCTCTCTCTAGAAGAGGCCATAACAGGGATCGTAGGAGGTGTTTAGGGGCCGAAAACGATCGGGGGGGGGGGTGTTGTGGAGGTCTATATCACGTGGTAGAAAAATGAGGAGAAAAAGTGACGGGGCCCGGGAAGGCCCCTCCGAGAGCCTAAAACAAAGCTATTATTATTCACTGTTTTTTGGTGTTCAGCGGGCTCAGGAAAAAAATCCCGGATATCGACCAGGGTGCCCGTAACGTAAAAATAGGAACCCAGACCAAAGGATTCGGAGTGAAAAGGTCATATGAGGGAAGATAAGAAAGCCTTAGACGATTACATATAAGGTTGTTTTTCCCCTCTCTGGAAGAGGCCATAAGAGGGATCCTAAGAGGTGTTTAGGGGTCAAAAACGATCTTGGGGGGTGCTGTGGAGGTCCACAGTACGTGGTAAAAAAACATAGGAAAAAAGTTACAGGGTCCGAGAGGGCCCCTTTGGGGGCCTGAAACGAAGGCTATAAAGTCCATGCTCACATCTTACCAAGGCTTTTCTGGAACAGGTAGTGGAGTGTATAATCCCTTATGAAACGTGCTTTTTGACCGTTGACAAGTACCACAACGAGCTACAATTGCGTGCACATCTCCCACCATCTTTGGCTAGTAGAAGTGTTCTTGTAAAAACTCAACTGTTTTGTTGATCCCAAAGTGTCCTGCAAGACCCCCTCCATGAGCTTCACGAACCAACAACTACCTTATAGCACACTTACGGATACAAAGTTTGTTGTTTTTGAATAGAAAACCATCAACCAAGTTGTAATGACCAATTGCTTCTTGTGTGCATTGCTTACATATGTCACCAAAATCCTTACCTTGATCATAATATTCCCTGATCATTTCGAAGCCCAACACTCTTGAATCAACCATTGCTATAAAATTGTGTTTTCTAGAAAGTGCATCCGCCACTACATTAGCCCTGCCAGCCTTGTATTTCGCAACAAAGTTGAAAGATTGAAGAAACTCTACCCACTTAGCGTGTCTAGCATTAAGCTTTTGTTGACTATTTATATGTCTCAATGAGTCATGAAAAGAGTGTAACACAAAAGCTTGTGGTCTTAGATAATGGATCCAATGATCCAATGCTCTAATCATGGCATAGAACTCCTTTACTAAATGGGTAGAAGTAGAGCCTATGAGAAATATCAAACATGGGGATATTAAATGGTTTATTTGGAAGAATATAATAACAAGGTTTTGGGTACCTCAGTCAATAGTGTTTGACACTGGTCCTTATTTTGAGACCCCTCAGTTAAGAGTGTTGCTGGAAGACAAAGGCATCTCAGCCCATTTTTCCTTAGTTGACTATCCACAAGCCAATGTGCAAGTGGAAGCCTTCAACAAGATCATCAGCACAGGAATGAAGAAGAAACTAAAAGCTGCAAAAGGTCTATGGGTGGAAGAGTTGTACAATGTTCTCTGGTCTATCAGGACAACAACAAAGAACTCCACAGAGGAGACACCATTTATGTTGGTATATGGGGCAGAAGATGTTCTCCCCATTGCAATGTGTGAACCTACTTTAAGAATTATGCTATATCATGATGGTGCTAATTAGGAGATGATGAAAGCTACCTTGGACATCCTACCTAAGAGATGGAGTAATGCTTTGCTCACGCAGGAAATGTACAAGCTAAAAATGGCTAGAGAGCACAACAAAAAGGTAACACATAAACCAATGAAGTTAGGAGACCTTGTGCTAAGAATNTGCTAAGAAAGATGAAGCGAATTGGGAGAGCTGATGAGGAGGGCAAGCTTACTCCCAATTGGGAAGGTCCATATGAAATAGTTGAGGTATTAAGGGATGGAACCTATCGTTTACAAACTTTAGATGGATATGAAGTAACCAGGACATGGAATGCTAATATTTTGAAGAAAATACTATCTTTAACTTGGTTTCAACAAACGATAATGTAAGGCCATGAGCCCACCTATTTGATCCATGTTTATCAATTGGGAATAGAACTTCTTATTGTACTGAATTGGCTACGGGCCACAATTAATGACAATTCTGCTTTCCTCTCTTATTTGTCTTTATATACAAAACATATGTTTGTTATAATAGACGCTGATCTCAAAAGCAAAAAGAGACTTTTGATTTCCTAAGTTAGGGCATAGCCCCATACTTAACCAAGAGTTAAGAAAATTTAGAGCCCGACTAAGTGTTCTAAAACTTATATTACAAGCGCAAAGACCCAAACTCAATTAAGAGTTATGAACTATAGGTAACGTAACTTACCAGGGCAAGGCCAAATAATTAACTAGAAGTTAAGTGTATATATTCGGATTGGCTAAGTGTCAAAGAATAATTCTTTGTCTAAGTTAAGCCTTATTTCACCAAGAGGTTATAGGCAACAGTTTCAATCCCTAAGTTTAAGGGCAATCAATATGATTGATTGATTCATCACTCCTATTGAATAAAGAATCAATCAACTTTAAGTTTATAACCTTAGTGATTTTGACTGTCCACATCTGGCTAACACATACATCAAAACTGAGTTTGGGGCATAATAGGTACCTTACCAGACCACTTGTAAAAACACAGTTTTCATGTCAACTAAGTACCAATGGTATTGAATCAACTAAGTGTTGGTGTTGTGAGTCAGCTAAGTACTATGCAGTTAAGAACCATGCAAAAATTCAAGAAAGCATTGATTGAAATAATCAGGCAAGTATCAAAGCTGATTGATTTTCATTAAGCTTAGCAAATTGTTAGAAGTTACAACCATAAATCTAAAAATTGTTGTTGACAAAACTAAGCTAGACTTATTTTAATAATGATTTTTGAGGAAATGCTAGGGTTGCTTTCCATCAGTGCGGGCTTCATCTCCTTCAATAGTGGTGTCCTCCACCATGTCATCAGAATCATACTCTGGAGGAAGCTGTTCACCAGCAAGTTGTGCCAATCTCACTGAGTTGACATATTCTAGTCTCCTCTCAAACCTACTGAAAGGAGCAGAATTGCTAGGACCCATCTCGCAAGCATCAGCAATCCAGGCTTTCATGGTTGCGAGTTAGCTTCATCCGTCTCTTTCTCAGCCTTTTCCTGCTCCTTCTGACTCTCCTCCAGCAGCCTCTGTAGATTAGCCACCTTGTCAGCAGCTGATGACGCCTCTGCCTGAGCCTTCCTCTTAGCTTCCTGAGCAGACCGGATGTCCAACTCTTTCTTCTTGTAGTCAGCAAAGAGGAGCATAAGTTCACTGTTATTGTTTTTCAAGGAGACATTCTCCTCTTCTGCCTTGCCAAGAGCTTCAGCGAAAGCTCTCACAACATGAGAGTTACGAGCTTTGGCCCTTTTAGTTTGCTTAGTGATATATGCATCAGCAAGAGTATGCATTCTAGCAGCCATCTTGCTCTCCTCTCTAACATTGGTCATGTACTTCTGGACATACTCCAGTCTGAAGATGGCCTGACAAGAAAACAAAGTGATCAAAATTTGAGGTCAAGGAAAACTAAGTTAAGCTTGGAAAAATAAGGTGTTTATGGAAATCTTATACCTCAATCAGGTTGTTGAAGATGGGAACCAGGTGGCCCTTAGTGATTCCCCTCAAAGTTCGTTTGAACTCTGAATCTCCACACTTCCATACCTCTTTCACCACTCCCTTTATGTAGTTGGAGTCATATCTCTTGCTGGTGGAAGGGAGATCACCTTCCTCATCAAGGAAGTTGCCAGTCGATGGAGCGTCATCTGAAATGGGAATTGGAAAAATTACTGCCTTAGGATCTCTTAGAGAGGAAATGTTACTCCCTGAATTAGAGTAACATGTGCTTATAATATTCCTGTGCTTATGATATTTCTGGTGTGCTACATCTCTTGTCGCTGCTGCTATGGTGTATGGGTTGTGTGCCCACGATCTTGCCCCTTGTTTTGCCCCTTCCTTGGACACCTCCAACACATGTGTAGGTCATTCTTGCACACCTCGAACTGCCTTGTTCCCCACTACTCCGGGTTAGCTCCTCATGTGGTTCGGCAACTTGTCCGTTTAACATGCCCTTGTGCACTCGTTCCCATTGAGCACGCACATTTGTGCAAGCCCCTTACTTACACACCAATTTCTCTTCATGATCCGTCCCTTGGGCAGAGCAACTCCCTTGGTTCTCCCATAGACCTTGTCATGGTGCCTTACCCTTGGCTTTCCCATGACTTGCCCACTTTGAGCACCCAGTTGACGCTGAGGTCTTACCGCCCATGTAGAGCACGCATTGATAAGATCTTTGGGCAATCCTCCTTTGTCCTAGCGACCATCAACACATGCTGAACCCCGTTGTGTGTGATAGTCAGAGTGCCATCACCAAATACCACTGGCCTCATTTTGTCTAGGAACTCCATTCCTTGCATGGCGGTGTCCGACTCCTTGTCGACGACCAAGAAATCAACTTTGCTTTTCCTCTTCCCCAAGCGGATCCGGACACCTCATGCCCGGCTGTACACTGGCGCGGACTTATTGTTGATGGCCTTCCACTCACCATCAACGTTGGTGAACTTGACTCCCAGCTCCTTGGCCTCCCTTAATGCCAATAAGTTGAGTGACGCCCATGTGTCAACAAGCAACCTGGTCCCAAGGCCATTCACTTACCTCTTGCTGGGCCCAATGTTGCAACCCTCCAATGAAGTAAATGAGTTGGGTCTTCTCTGTCATGTCTTCGACTTAAAGCAAGAGTGATGTGAATGTCTTGATATATTCTTTAGTGTTGCTTGTGTGCTTCAACTCACGTAGCTTCATCATAGACACCTCTTGAGCATTCTCCGGGTAGAATTGCTTCTTGAAGTCTTTCTTAAACGCATCCCAAGTGTTAATGGAATAAGTTCCCTTCCTGATATCCAACTCACTCCTTCTCCACCATAAGATACCATTCTCCCCAAGGTACATAGTGGCGGTATTGATCTTGGAAGTTTCATCCTCCAAGTGCATGGCTTCAAAATACCCCTCCAAGCTCCATAGGAAATTGTCGAGTTCTCGAGCATCCCTTTCCCCTTGGTACTTGGATGGTATGGAAATGTCCACCTTTGGCCCGGCCTGGATAGTGACACCCCCACTCACCGCGGCCTTCTTGCACAACAACAACTCGTCGTGGGCACACAACCCATACAAGGGAGTTCGAGGTGTGCAAGAATGACCTACACATGTGTTGGAGGTGTCCAAGGAAGGGGCACATCAAGGGGCAAGGTCGTGGGCACACAACCCATACATCATAGCAGCAGCGAAAAGAGATGTAGCACACCAGAAATATCATAACCACAGGAATATTATAAGCACATGTTACTCTAATTCAGGGAGTAACATTTCCTCTCCAAGAGATCCTAAGGCAGTAATTTTTCCAATTTCCATTTCAGATGACGCTCCATCGACTGGCAACTTCCTTGATGAGGAAGGTGATCTCCCTTCCACCAGCAAGACATATGACTCCAACTACATAAAGGAAGTGGTGAAAGAGGTATGGAAGTGTGGAGATTCAGAGTTCAAACGAACTTTGAGGGGAATCACTAAGGGCCACCTGGTTCCCATCTTCAACAACCTGATTGAGGTATAAGATTTCCATAAACACCTTATTTTTCCAAGCTTAACTTAGTTTTCCTTGACCTCAAATTTTGATCACTTTGTTTTCTTGTCAGGCCATCTTCAGACTGGAGTATGTCCAGAAGTACATGACCAATGTTAGAGAGGAGAGCAAGAAGGCTGCTAGAATGCATACTCTTGCTGATGCATATATCACTAAGCAAACTAAAAGGGCCAAAGCTCATAACTCTCATGTGGTGAGAACTTTCGCTGAAGCTCTTTGCAAGGCAGAAGAGGAGAATGTCTCCTTGAAAAACAATAACAGTGAACTTATGCTCCTCTTTGCTGACTACAAGAAGAAAGAGTTGGACATCCGGTCTGCTGAGGAAGCTAAGAGGAAGGCTCAGGCAGAGGCGTCATCAGCTGCTGACAAGGTGGCTAATCTAGAGAGGCTGCTGGAGGAGAGTCAGAAGGAGTAGGAAAAGGCTGAGAAAGAGACGGATGAAGCTAACTCTCAAGCTGACAAGGTGGCTGTTGAGAAGTTTCTTGAAGGAGAAGCTTCCATGAAAGCCTGGATTGCTGATGCTTGCGAGATGGGTCCTAGCAATTCTGCTCCTTTCAGCAGGTTTGAGAGGAGACTGGAATATGTCAACTCAGTGAGATTGGCACAACTTGCTGGTGAAGAGCTTCCTCCAGAGTATGATTCTGATGACATGGTGGAGGACACCACTATTGAAGGAGATGAAGCCTGCACTGATGGAAAGCAACCCTAGCATTTCCTCAAAAATCATTATTAAAATAAGTCTAGCTTAGTTTTGTCAACAACAATTTTTAGATTTATGGTTGTAACTTCTAACAATTTGCTAAGCTTAATGAAAATCAATCAGCTTTGATACTTGGCTGATTATTTCAATCAATGCTTTCTTGAATTTTTGCATGGTTCTTAACTGCATAGTACTTAGCTGACTCACAACACCAACACTTAGTGGATTCAATGCCATTAGTACTTAGTTGACATGAAAACTGTGTTTTTACATGTTGTCTGGTAAGGTACCTATTATGCCCAAAACTCAGTTTTGATGTATGTGTTAGCCAGATGTGGACAGTCAAAATCACTAAGGTTATAAACTTAAAGTTGATTGATTCTTTACTCAATAGGAGTGATGAATCAATCAATCATATTGATTGCCCTTAAACTTAGGGATTGAAACTGTTGCCTATAACCTCTTGGTGAAATAAGGCTTAACTTAGACAAAGAATTATTCTTTGACACTTAGCCAATCCGAATATATACACTTAACTTCTAGTTAAGTATTAGGCCTTGCCCTGGTAAGTTACGTTACCTATAGTTCATAACTCTTAATTGAGTTTGGGTCTTTGCCCTTGTAATATAAGTTTTAGAACACTTAGTCGGGCTCTAAATTTTCTTAACTCTTGGTTAAGTATGGGGCTATGCCCTAACTTAGGAAATCAAAAGTCTCTTTTTGCTTTTGAGATCAGCGTCTATTATAACAAACATATGTTTTGTATATAAAGACAAATAAGAGAGGAAAGCAGAATTGTCATTAATTGCGGCCCGTAGCCAATTAAGTACAATAAGAAGTTCTATTCCCAATTGATAAATATGGATTAAATAGGTGGGCTCATGGCCTTACATTATCGTTTGTTGAAACCAAGTTAAAGATAGTATTTTCTTCAAAATATTATCATTCCATGTCCTGGTTACTTCATATCCATCTAAAGTTTGTAAACGATAGGTTCCATCCCTTAATACCTCAACTATTTCATATGGACCTTCCCAATTGGGAGTAAGCTTGCCCTCCTCATCAGCTCTCCCAATTCGCTTCATCTTTCTTAGCACAGGGTCTCCTAACTTCATTGGTTTATGTGTTACCTTTTTGTGGTGCTCTCTAGACATTTTTAGCTTGTACATTTCCTGCGTGAGCAAAGCATTACCCCATATCTCAGGTAGGATGTCCAAGGTAGCTTTCATCATCTCCTAATTAGCACCATCATGATATAGCATAATTCTTAAAGTAGGTTCACACATTGCAATGGGGAGAACATCTTCTGCCCCATATACCAACATAAATGGTGTCTCCTCTGTGGAGTTCTTTGTTGTTGTCCTGATAGACCAGAGAACATTGTACAACTCTTCCACCCATAGACCTTTTGCAGCTTTTAGTTTCTTCTTCATTCCTGTGCTGATGATCTTGTTAAAGGCTTCCACTTGCCCATTGGCTTGTGGATAGTCGACTGAGGAAAAATGGGTTGAGATGCCTTTGTCTTCCAGCAACACTCTTAACTGAGGGGTCTCAAATTAAGGACCAGTGTCAAACACTATTGACTGAGGTACCCAAAACCTTGTTATTATATTCTTCCAAATAAACCATTTAATATCCCCATGTTTGATATTTCTCATAGGCTCTACTTCTACCCATTTAGCAAAGGAGTTCTATGCCATGATTAGAGCATTGGATCATTGGATCCATTATCTAAGACCACAAGCTTTTGTGTTACACTCTGACCATGACTCATTGAGACATATAAATAGTCAACAAAAGCTTAATGCTAGACACGCTAAGTGGGTAGAGTTTCTTCAATCTTTCAACTTTGTTGCGAAATACAAGGCTGGCAAGGCTAATGTAGTGGCGGATGCACTTTCTAGAAAACACAATTTAATAGCAATGGTTGATTCAAGAGTGTTGGGATTTGAAATGATCAGGGAATATTATGATCAAGGTAAGGATTTTGGTGACATATGTAAGCAATGCACACAAGAAGCAATTGGTCATTACAACTTGGTTGATGGTTTTCTATTCAAAAACAACAAACTTTGTATCCCTAAGTGTGCTATAAGGTAGTTGTTGGTTCGTGAAGCTCATGGAGGGGGTCTTGCAGGACACTTTGGGATCAACAAAATAGTTGAGTTTTTTACAAGAACACTTCTACTAGCCAAAGATGGTGGGAGATGTGCACGCAATTGTAGCTCGTTGTGGTACATGTCAACGGTCAAAAAGCACATTTCATAAGGGATTATACACTCCACTACCTGTTCCAGAAAAAGCCTTGGTAAGATGTGAGCATGGCTTTATTGTTGCTTTGCCAAGAACACAAAGGGGTAAGGATTCAATCATGGTTGTGGTTGATAGATTTTCAAAGATGGCGCACTTTATTGCTTGTCACAAAAATGAGGATGCTATAGGAGTGGCTTCTTTATATTTTAAAGAGATTGTTCGATTGCATGGGGTTCCTAAAACCATTGTTTCTAATCGTGATAGCAAGTTTCTTACTTCCTTTTGGAAGGGTTTATGGAAATTGATTGCCACAAAGTTGTTATTCAGCACTTCTCATCATCCACAAACTGATGGACAAACTGAGGTCACTAATGGAACAATTGGTACGTTGCTTAGGGGACTTGTGTGTAAAATTGGCAAAGATTGGGATGTGAAACTAAGTCATGCAGAATTTGCGTACAATAGAACACCTTCCTATGCTACTCAACATTCACCTTTTTAAGTAGTTTATGGTATCAATCCTTATATCCCTATTGATTTGATTGTTATTCCTAAAAACGACTATATCCATGAAGATGCAAAGAAGCAAGCTGAGAACATGTTGAAGTTGCATAAACAAGTGAAAGCGAGAATTGAAAAGGTAAACGAGATGTACAAGAAAATAGCAAATAAGAAACGCAAGTACAAGACATTCAATCAAGAGATTTGGTTTGGGTTCATCTTAGAAAGGAGAGGTTTCCATGAAAATGCAAACACAAACTCATGCCTAGAGCTGAGGGTCCTTTTAAAATCTTAGAGAAGTATGGTGATAATGCTTACAAGATTGACATTGGAGAATAGTATGGCGTGGCTAGTACCTTTAACATGGGGGATTTAACTCATTACTTGGATGATACACAGATTCAAGAATTGAGGACAATTCCTTTTGAAGAAAGGGAGGATGATCAGGAAGCAGATTCAAGCATTGATGAGAAAGAGTTTATTCTAAGTCGTTTTGAGATTCAGAGGTGGCTTTCATTTGGGCTACATGGCTTTGGATTAGCTCATGGACATTGTTGCATAACTCTCATGCTTGAATAAGGCCACACAACACTAGGCGTTCACTTGGCGTTCAAGGTTAGCGTGGCGTTCACTAGGCGTTCAAGGTTAATTACTTGACGTTCAACACTTGGAAAGGAAGGTTTATAAATTGGCTGGTATCAGTTGGCGTTCAACATTGGCAAATGTTAGTTGGCGTTCAAACACTTGACGAGTATAATTTGGCGTTCAAATTGGCGAGTATTTTGCTATTTTTCCATGTTCTTGGGCAACGAGCTATCCTGTAATTTCTAGTTTAAAATCTGATGATTATCTTGTTAATTAGTTATTTAGATAAGTTGTTAGGATATTTTCTTGATTAGGTAGTTTGTTAGAGTTTGTTAGGCAAGATAAGATCAACTTGCAATAATGAGGTGGCATACTTATCAAGTTGTATGTTTATGTTGTGAGGGTCGAATTTACTAGGATTAATGTGTCTTTAGGAGTTGTTTTATTTCCTAGATAATTTAGGAGAGTTTAACCAAGGTTGTTTAGGAGTCCTAAGGTATTTGTACTATAAATACCCATGTTTTATTCAATAAAATTAAGACTTTTGATTATTGTTCATACTTGTTATGCGTTATTTTGTGTGAGAGTTTCACCCAAAATTACAAAAGGATTTCAAGTGTTTTGAGAGTTAGAAGCTTCAAAATATTCACCATAGTTTTAGTATTTGTGATTGATTGTTCTCACTAAGATTAAAACAACCTTAGAACTAGAATGTTGAGTGTTCCAATCTAACCTAAGTTTGTGAGTTTCGTTGATTGTAAGTGTTCCAATTCACGAAGTTCTTTAAAATCAATCTATCTTAAGTTTAAGCCTTTAGTTTGAACATAATATATAGATCAGGACGTCCACAGCACCCCAACTATCGTTTTCTGCCCTAAACACCTCTTAGGATCCCTCTTATGGCCTCTTCAGAGACGGGAAAAACAACCTTATATGCAGTCGTCTAAGGCCTTCTTATCATCACTCATATGACCTTTTCACCCCATATCTTTTGGTTTGGGTTCCTATGTTTACCTAACGGGCACCCCGGTCGATTTTCGGGATTTTTTTCCCGGGTACCCTGAACCCCGAAAAAAGTGAATGATAATGGCCTACATTTCAGGCCCCGAAGGGGCCGTCCCAGGCCCCATCACTTTTTCACCCAGTTTTTTTACCACATGCTACGAAGGTCCACGGCACCGCCCACGATCATTTTGGGCCCCAAAACAACTCTTAGGATCCCTCTTATGGCTTCTTCCAGAGAGGGGAAAAATTGTGTTATATGGAATCGTCTAAAGACTTCTTATCATCCCTTATATGACATTTTCACCCCAAATCCTTTACGCTGGGTTTCTATTTTTACCTTACGGGCACGCCGATCGATTTCCGGGATTTTTTTTCCGGGACCTTTGAACCCAAAAAACAGTGAATAATAGCCTTTGTTTCATGCCCCTGATGGGGCCATCCCGGGCCTTGTCACTTTTCCGCCCCATTTTTTTACCACTTGCTATGGACCTCAACAGCACCCCCACGATCGTTTTCGGCCCCAAAATACCTCTTAGGATCCCTCATATAGGTTCTTCCAAAGAGGGGAAAAAAACATTATATGCAATCGTCTAAGGCCTTTTAATAATCCCTCATATGACCTTTTCACCCAAAATCCTTTAGTTAGGGTTCCTATTTTTACCTTACGGGCACTCGGTTGATAGCCGCGATTTTTTTTCCAGGAACCCTGAATCCCATGTAACAGTAAATAAATAGCCTTTATTACAGGCCCCCGTCCCTTTTTTGCCCTGTTTTTTTACCATGTGCTATGGACCTCCACAGCTCACCCCACAATCACTTTCGGCCCTGAAAAACCTCTTAGGATCCCTCTTATTGCCTCTTCCAAAGAGGGGAAAACAACATTATATGCAATCTTCTAAGGCCTTCTTATCATTCCTCGTATGAGCTTTTCTCCCTAAACCCCAAAAAATTGTGAATATTTATAGCCTTTGTTTCAGGCCCCCGGAGTTGCCGTCCCAGGCCCCGTCACATTTTCGGACTGTTTTTTTTTACCACGTGCTATGGACCTCCATAGCACCACCACGATCGTTTTCTGCACCTAAAAACCTCTTATGATCGATCTTATGGCCTCTTCATGATAGGGGAAATACAGCCTTATATGCAATCGTCTAAGTCCTTCTTATCACCCCTCATATGACCTTTTCACCCTGAATCATTAGGTCTGGAATTGTATTTTTATCTTACAGGCACCCTGGTGTATTTCTGAAATAGTTTTTTCTGGGTCCCCTGAACCCTAAAAAAACAGAGAATAATAATAGGCTTTGTTTCAGGCCTCTACAGGGGATGCCAAGGGCCACGTAACTAATTCTCCATTTATTTTTACCACGTGCTATGGACCTCAACAGCACCCCCCATAATCGTTTTCGGGCCCAAAACACCTATTAGGATCCCTCTTATGGCCTTATCGAGAGCGGGGAAAAACAACTTTATATGAAATCGTCTAAGGCCTTCTTTTTATCCCTCATATGACCTTTTCTCCCCGAACTCTTTGGTCTGGGTTCCTATTTTTACTTAATGGGAACCCCAATTGATTTTTCTGATTTTTTTCCCGGGACCCCTAAAACCAAAGAAATAGTGAATAATAGCCTTTGTTACAGACCCTCAGCGGGGCCGTGCAAGGACCCGTCACTTTTTCGTCCCTTTTTTTCCCACGTGCTACAAACCTCCACAGCACCCCCCAAGATTGTTTTAAGCACCTGAACACCTCTTACGATCCCACTTGTGGCCTCTTCCGGTGAGGGGAAAAACAGCCTTATATGCAATCGTTTAAGGCCTTGTTATCATCACTTATATAACTTTTTCTCCCCAAATCTTTAGGTTTGGGTTCGTACTTTTACTGCACGGGCACCCCGGTCGATTTTCGGGATTTTTTTTCCGGGACACCTGAAACCCTGGGCCCCGACACTTTTTCACCCTATTTTTTTTTACCACGTGCTATAGACCTTGACAGCACCCGCCATGATCGTTTTCATTCCCTATACACCACTTAGTATCCCTCTTATGGCCTCTTCTACAGTGGGGAAAAACAACCTTATATGCAATCGTCTAAGGCCTTCTTATCATACCTTATATGACCATTTCACCCTAAATCCTTTGGACTGGGTTCCCATTTTTTACTTACGGGCACGCAGGTCGATTGCTGAGATATTTTTTTTCCGGGACCCCTGAACCCCAAAAAAATAATAGCCATTGTTTCAAGCCCCCGGAGGGGCCATCTCGGGCCCTTTACTATTTCGCCCCGTTCTTTTACCACGTGCTATGGACCTCCAGAGAACGCCCCACGATCGTTTTCTTCCCCTAAACATTTTTTACGATCCCTGTTATGGCCTCTTCCCGAGAGGGGAAAAAAAGCCTTATATGTAGTCGTATCAGGCCTTCTTATCAACCCTCATATGACCTTTTCACCACGAATCTTTGGTATGGTTTCATATTTTTACCTTACGGGCACCCTGGACGATTTTCGAGATTTTTTTCTCCTAGGACCTCTGAACCCCAAATAACAGTGAATAATAGCCATTGTTTTAGGCCCACAGAGGGGCCGTCCCAGGCCCCATCACTTTTTCGCCCCTTCTTTTACCACGTGCTATAGACCTTCACAACACCCCCCACAATCATTTTTGGCCCCAAAACGCCTCTTAGGATCCCTTTAATGGCCTCTTCGAGAGAGGGGAAAAATAGCCTTATATGCAATCGTCTATGACCTTCTTATCATTCCTCAGGTGACCTTTTCTCCCCGAATCCTTTGGTTTGGGTTCCCATTTTTACCTCAATGTCTCCACGATCGATTTTTGAGATTTTTTTTCTGGGACCCCTGAAACCTAAATAACAGTGAATAATAGCCATAGTTTTTGGCCCCTGGAGGGACCGTCCCGGGCCCTGTCACTTTTTTGCCCTGTTTTTTTTCACCACGTGCTATGGACCTTCACAGCATCCCCAACAATCGTTTTCCGCCCCTACACGCCTCTTAGGATCCCTCTAATGGCCTCTTCGATAGAGGGGAAAAATAGCCTTATATGAAATCGTCTAAGACCTTCTTATCTCTCCTCATATGACCTTTTCTTCCCGAATCCTTTTGTTTGGGTTCCCATTTTTACCTTACTGACTCCCCGATCGATTTTCGACATTTTTTTTTCTGGGACCCCTGAAACCTAAATAACAGTAAATAATAGCCATAGTTTTTGGCCCCTAGAGGGACCGTCCCGGGCCCTGTCACTTTATTGCCCTGTTTTTTTTTTACCACGTGCTATGGACATCCACAGCACCCCCCACGATCGTTTTCAGCCCCTAAACACCTATCATGGCCTCTTCCAGAGAGGGGAAAAACAACCTTATATGCAATCGTCTAAGGCGTTCTTATCATCCCTCATAAGACCTTTTCACCCCGAATCCTTTGGTCGGGGTTCCTATTTTTACCTTAAGGGCACCCTGGTTGATTTCCTTGATATTTTTTCCGGGACCCCTGTACCCCAAAAAACTGTGAATAATAGCCTTAGTTTCAAGCCCCCGGAGTGGCCATCCCTGGCCCCGTCACTTTTTCGCGCTGTTTACTTAGCACGTGCTATGGATCTCCAAAGCACCCCGAACGATCGTTTTGGCCCCTAAACGCCTCTTAGGATCCCATTTATGCCCTCTTCTAAAGAGGGGCAAAACAACCTTATATGCAAATGTATAAGGCCTTCTTATGATCCCTCATATGACCTTTTCACCCCAAATCCTTTGGTCTGGGTTCCTATTTTTACCTTACGAGCACCCCAGTCGATTTTCGAGATTTTTTTTTTCGGGACCCTTGAACCCCCAAAAATAGTGAATAATAGCCTTTGTTTCAGGCGTCAAGAGGGGTCGTCCCAGGCCCTGTCACTTTTTTGCCCCCTTTTATTTACCACGTGCAATGGACCTCCACAGCACCCCCACTATTGTTTTCGGCCCCTAAACACCTCTTAGGATCCCTCTTATGGCCTCTTCCAAAAAGGGGAAAAACAACCTGAAAAGCAATCGTCTAAGCCCTTCTTATCATCCCTCATATGACCTTTTCAACCAGAATCCTTTGGCCTGGGTTCCTTTTTTTTCACCATACTGGCACCCCGTTAGTTTTCCGGGATTTTTTGTTCCGGGACCTCGGAACCCCAAATAATAGTGAATAATAGCCTATGTTTCACGCCTCCAGAGGGGTCGTCCCAGACCCCATCACTTTTTCGCCCTGTTTTTTTTACCACGTACTATAGTCCTCCATAACACGACCACGATCTTTTTAGGCCCCAAAACACCTCTTAGGATCCCTCTTATGGTCTTTTCTAGAGACGGGAAAAACAACCTTATATGCAATCGTCTAAGGCCTTTTTATCATCCCTCATATGACCTTACTGGCACCCCGGTCGATTTCAGAGATTTTTTTTTCCCGGGACCCCTATACCACAAAAAAAAGTGAATAATAGCCTTTGTTTCAGGCCCCTAGAGGGGCCATACCGGGTCCCATCACTTTGTCGCCCTGTTTTTTACTACATGCTATAGTCCTCCGCAACACCCCGACGATTGTTTTCGGCCCCGAAACACCACTTAAAATCCCTCCTATGGCCTCTTCTAGTGAGGGGAAAAATAGCCTTACATGTCATCTTCTAAGGCCTACTTATCATTTCTCATAGGACCTTTTCACCCCGAATCCTTTGGTTAGGGTTCCTATTTTTTTTTACGGGCACCCCGGTTGATTTCCGGGATTTTTTTTTCGGGACCCCAAAACGCCAAAAAATAGTGAATAATAGCCTTTGTTTCAAGCATCCCGGGCCCCATCTGTTTTTCGGCTCGTTTTTTTTTTACCACGAGCTACAGACCTTCACAGCAACCCCCCCAAAATCGATTTTGGCCTCTAAACACCTCTTACGATCCCATTTATGCCCTCTTCCAGAGCGTGGCAATACAGCCTTATATGCAATGGTCTAAGGCCTTCTTATGATCCCTCATATGACCTTTTCACCCCGAATCCTTTGGTCTAGGTTCCTATTTTTACCTTACAAGCACCCCGGTCGATTTTCGAGCGAATCCTTTGGTCTAGGTTCCTATTTTTACCTTACCAGCACCCCGGTCGATTTTCGAGATTTTTTTTCTGGGGACCCCTTAATAGCCATGGTTTCATGCCCACAGTGAGGCCGGCCCGAGCCCCCACTCTTTTTTGGCCCGCAAACAACTTTTAGGATCCCTCTTACGGCCTCTTCCAGAGAGGGGAAAAACAACCTTATACGCAATCGTCTAAGGCCTTCTTATCATCCCTCATATGTCCTTTTCACCCCGAATCCTTTGGTCATGATTGCTATTTTTACCTTACGAACACCACAGCCGATTTTTGAGATTTTTTTTTCCGGGTCCCCTGAACCCTAAATAATAGTGAATAATAGCCATTGGTCAGACCCTTAGAGAGGCCGTCCCGGGCCCTGTCACTTTTTAGCGCCATTTATTTATCACGTTCTATGGACCTCCACAGCACCCTCCACGATCGTTTTCGGCCCCTAAAAACCTCTTACGATTCATCTTATAGCCTCTTCCAGAGAATAGTAAAACAACCTTACATGCAATCGTCTAAGGCGTTCTTATCATCCCTCATATGACATTTTCACCCTTAACCTTTTGGTTATTGTTCCTAGCTTACGCTTCGCCACTGAGCCTATCAACTTGGTTTTTACCTTACGGGCAACCCGGTCCATTTTTGAGAATTTTTTTTTTCGGGACCCCTGATCCCTAAAAAACTGTGAATAATAGCCTTCGTTTACGGCGCTCGGAGGGGCCGTCCTGGGTCCCATCACTTTTTCGCCGCGTTTTTTTACCATGTGCTATGGACAACCACAAGAGCCCTACGATCCTTTTCAGTCCCTAAACACCTCTTAGGATCCCTCTTATGGCCTTGTCCAGAGAGGGAAAAAACAGCCTTATATAATCGTCTTAGGCCTTGTTAGCATCCCTTATTAACCTTTTCGCCCAAATCCTTTTGTTTAGGTTCGTATTTCTACTTTACGAGCACCCCGGTCGATTTCCGGGATTTTTTTTTTTTTGGACCCATGTACCCTTAAAAATAGTTAATAATTGTGTTTTATGTTTCAGGCCCCCGGAGGGACTGTCACGGGCCCTATCACTTTTTCTCCCCATTTTTTTTACCACGTGTTATGGACCTCCACAGAACTCCCACGATCGTTTTTAGCCCCTAAACTCCTAGTACGATCCCTCTTATGGCCTCTTCCAGAGAGGGGAAGAATAGCCTTATACGCAATCGTCTAAAGCCTTCTTATCATCCCTCATATCACCTTTTCACCCCGAATCATTTATACTGGGTTTCTATTTTTATCTTACGGGCACCCCGGTTGATTTTCGGTATTTATTTTGGGACCCCTGAATGCCTAATAACAGTGAATAATAGCCATTATTTCAGGCCCCGAAAGGGGCCATCCCGGGCCCCGTCAGTTTTTCGCCCGTTTTTTTACCACGTGCCGTGGACCTCCATAGCACCCCTTATGATCTTTTTGGGCGCCTAAACGCCTCTTAGGATCCCTCTTATGGCCTCTTACAGAGAGGGGAAAAACAGTCTTATATGCAATCGTCTATGGCCTTCTTATCATACCTCATATGACCTTTTCACCCCGAATCCTTTGGTCTGGGTTCCTATTTTTACCTTAGGGCTCTCCGTTCATTTTTCGAGATTTTTGTTTCGGGATCCCTTAACCCGTTATTACGGTGAATAGCAGCCTTTCTTTCAGGCCCCTGGAGGGGCTGTCCCAGGCTCCGTCACTTTGTGTATCGAAGCAGCTACAATTCCATCTTACGTAATTATTATGAGAAGGTGTTACAATTATTATCGAAAATATAAAATTATAATGTGCTACAAAATACTGTCATATCCTAATTACGCTATTACTCCACAACGTGCTAACTATTCCACTATTTTTGTGGATTTAGAGTTGTAGGGAATGTTAATTAATTTCATTCGATTATGTTTCGGGTCGATTAATTATAGCATCTTCTCATCTTAGATCCACAAAAAATAAAGCAATGTTTGTTAGTTTTATTTTAAATTAGGAAATCATAATATTGAATTTATTTGGTTTATTGCATGATTATAAATTAGTAATATGTGATTAATATGAATTATTATAGAAATAATTGTGGTCGTGTGAATTGAGAATTGACTAAGACTTACGGAGTTGTGCTATGTGAAAATATATGAAGGGGTAAGTAATTGAGTTTAGTGTGATTAGCAATATGAGAATGTAGAGAAAGCAAATTTGATTTTAGTTAGAGTCATTTTATTAACTATAATAAAGGTTGCTTCGTAAAGGTTTGTTCTTTATCCGAATTGATTGATACAAAATGTGATTGATTCGTACATTGATTAATACATTGACAATTTTTCACGGTGTTACACCTGGTTTACATTCCAGGATCTAGCCCTGCTCCTAACCTTCCTGCAATTGCTCACTCTAAATCTTTTATATAGCTTTTAGCCTTTTGAACTATGTACTAGCTAGTATTATATTTTTAGCAGATCGATTTCCTTCATTTTCCAAATTGGAGACGTAGATAATTATCAATTATTTGCAACTCTATTGATCAAGATTATTGTCATTAATGATATATTATTATATTTGTTTTTTGTTACATATATTTAATTATTTTCTTACATAGTTGTAGCTCTTCCTTACTACATCTACTTTAAGTGTACTAAAATAATAGCTTATTTTAATTCTTAGCATTTGCTAATGTATTTAGTTTGGTGGCAATTAATTCTCGACACTATTTGTCATCTATAATAAAATGACAATGAATTTTTTTTACATAATATAGTATCAGAAATAAATAAGGTGCTTTTGAGCGTCACAAATCTAGATGCTATTGTTAATGTCATGCCAAAACCATCTTTAATTATGACATCAAAACCGTCAGAAACATTTTGGTGCCAAAAAGCGTCAAAATTTTTGATACGTTTTGACGTGAAGTATTCTCGGTAGCCAAACTCGTGACGCTTTTGCGGAGCGTCAAAAATATTTTTTTCGACGCTTTTTGCGTCAACATTTAGTATAAGTAAGTGTCTAAAAATGGGTATTTTCTAATAGTGTCTCCATCAAAAAAATCATAAATTTATTGGAAGGAACGATAGTCAGAATTGATTCCTCTCGTATAAAGATCCAAGCCAACAATAAACCCATCAATTTGATTCTTTCGACTTTGATCCTCCCTCTAATTTAGCCATCAATGCCCATATTCGTGATCAAGGGTACTTTCCTGAAGTGTCTTTTTGCCTGGCAAAAGATTCACTCCTCCTCTATCGGAACCCATCCAAACGAATGATAAATTTGACCTTGGATACATAGCTACCAAGGAAAACTATGAAAGAGCCAATAAAGAATGTTATACTTCGTGACATTAAGCTCGATCCTTATCCTCATACTCTGTTTGGTCAATTGATCAAGGAAGGGGAGCAGGTCGCCTACTATGAGTTCCTCAAGCCTTTCTTTAGAGCTGATGGATAAAGGTATATTGTAATTGAATTGTTTGCCTATTGTAGCTTTATCTTCGATGACACCCCTCCTTTCATCAACACCACATCCGCCAGGGATGCTTTTGAGAAGCAAGGAGTTAGTCTTCTCTTTGGCCAAGATGGCGCCCAGCGTAAGGAACATGAGATATGTGCAACTACGAATGGTGACTGCTTTGAGCCTACCATACTCATAGCTCTTTCCTTATACATGGTCCATGGATGGCATAAAATGTTCAAGATAACTACACGAGAAGGAAAGAAGATTGACTTCACCATCTGCTGTGAATTTGAGTACAAGTGAGATATCCTATATCACACCAATATTGGATGAACCAATTAATCTTATACTGAATCCTATTAGGTTTGATAAAGATAAATCACAGGTATGGGTGACCATGGTGAAGATTAATGACACTGTGGATGAGAGTGATGGCTTCCTAAGCCAACACCATTAGTCACTTATACATTGCACTGGTGAATTAAGGTGTTCATTTTAATATGCTAGTCCCTCATTTTGAATCTGTTTGATTAGATATTAGATTAAGCACTTTACAGGATGGATACGGATGGTGGTTCCAGGGAACAAGTTGGTTTGGTCCATGAGTTTTTCCCACTTCACTTGATAGGGTTTTCTCATTTTGGACTTCATTGCTTTATAGTGTGTGAGTTTTCTTAGGTAGAGTTTTCCTTCAAAAGTGTCTTTGGAGCATGGTGAATGGTTTCTTGAATGTTTAATGATTAAAAGATTCAATCCTAGAAGGTTTCCTGATTCAAACATGCATTCTTGGAAGGGTTCTTGAAAAATCAAGAAAATGGCGAAGATTTTTGAAGTGTGATTTTTATGATGTCAAGCGAATCTTTAGGCTTCATTTTTGCGAGGCTCCCAAGGATAAAATTGAAGATTTGATTTTGTTTATTTCATTTCTAGATAGTTTGTTAGAATAGATTTTTGTTTGTTAGGATTTGTGCAAAGAGAGTAAAGATAAGAATCAAATTGTGCAAGTTGCTTATGTGTAGCCAGTTTTGTGATAAGCACAAAGGTGGCATTTTTTTTATTGGCTGCAAGTTGTCTAGGTTAGTAAGAATTTTTATTAAGTTGTTCGAATATTTTCCTATAAATGGCCTAAGGATTCTATGTAACAACAGAAGTTTTATTCATTGGTACTTAATAAAAAAAATTCGTTTTTCTTTCTTGCGCAATTTTGAGTTTAATTGTTTAAGATTCTTTATAAATTTGTGAATTCAGGAGTGAAGTTTGAGTTTAGATCCTAATCAACTAGTTTTAAGAGTGTGCTATTTAGTTAGTCTTCAATTAAATTCATCTGTGAGTGCGAGTTTAATTGATTCAAACGTGAGTTTTGAGTGTTATTTATGAGTACCACTTAAAATCCACTTCACCATCGAAGAGGGCACCATGTATCATATGCCTAGTTATGAGTCTTTCGAAGATGAGACTAAGTCTATCATTGGAGATTTTAAGATAGTAGGTCCTACGGAGTCTGATCAAGAAGCAGATTCAAGCAATGATTAATAAGAGTTTATTCTAAGTTGTTCTAAAATTCATGGAGTTAGACCATTTGGAGTTACATGAGGTTGGCTTTAGATTAGCTCTTGGACATTGTTTCATATCACACATTCCTAGATAGTACATGCTAGTGGAAATGTGGTGGATAAGGGGAATAAGTTAGTTTTTGCCTGTGGGATTTTCCCTACTGTAGTTGCTAGGGTTTTTCTCATTTCAGGCATAGTTGTGTAGATTTCTTGTGGAGTCTTAATCATAATTTTCTACCTAAAAGTCAAGGAAAATGATTCCGTAAAGGTTTCTTGATTAAAATGTTTGTTCTTTGAAGGTTTCTTCAAGATTGAAGGAGTTTCTTGAAAGTTGCGTAAAAACGTACAAAGAACACACAATGGGCGAGTTTTTGGCGATCTTTTAAGGGTTTTGGGAATCTTCGAAATTCCGTGTTTTTTAGGTTATATCTTGATGATTATCTAGTTTGCTAGATAACTAGTTAAATTGTTAGCGTAAAATCTACGTTAGTTATGGTTTTATGCAAGTTGCAAGTATATTATGTTAGTTAGGATCTAAATTCGCTTTTCAATACTAAAATCACGAATTTATGAAAGAAAACCTGAACAAATTAATTCTCAAATTTGCGTAAGAAATTTCGTAAATTATTAATGAAAATCAATATAATGTTTGTAACTTTTACAAAGAATTGTCAAAGATATTTATAGAACAACCTAAGACTAAATTCTAACAACTTTCTAAGACCCTAAACAACTTAGAACACGTAGAATCAATGCTGAAATTCAGCCAACATGACTCATATATGACTCATAAGATCAGAATGCCACATCATTACTGCGTGTTGAACTTATCTTGCTAACAACCTCTAACAAACCTTTCTACTCCAGAAAATATCCTAACAACTTAACTAACTAACTAATTAACAAGATTATCATCAGAATTACACCCAAAAATCACGCAATTTTCAAGATGCCCGAGATTCTTGAAAAACGTCACAATACTCGTCATTGTGCTTCGCCATTATTTGCGCCAATTTCAAGAACTTCAAGAAATGCTTCAAGATTCAATCTTTTAATCAAGAAACCTTCAAGAAACCATTATCCATGCATTTTAGGATAATTATCACGATCAAGACTCCAAAAGAAATGAAACCAATGATGTCCAAAATGAGAAAACCATATAAAGTGAAGTGGGAAAAAACTCATGGACCAAACCAACTTGTTCCCTGTTACCACCATCCGTATCCATCCTGTAAGTGGTTTAACTAATAATTAATCATAGATGACTAACATATTAATATGAACACCTACTCCACCAGTGCAATGCATAGAAGTGACTAATGGTGTTAGCTCAGGAAGCCACCACTCTCATCCACAGTGTCAAGTTCTTAACCATTGTCACCCATATCTGTGAGTAATCTCTATTAAACCCAATTGGATTTATTATAAGGTTTATTGGCTCATCCGCTATTGGTGCATTTTAGGATATCTAACTTTTAATCATATTCACATCAATCTCCCCTGGTTGAAAAGAATTTGCTCTCAAATTCACATCATCGTAGTATGGTGAGAGATCCCTAATATTGAAAGTAGCACTCACATTACCATACTCATCAGGCAAATCAATCTTATAGGCATTGTCTCCATATGCTTCAATTACCTCACAAGGTCCATCATCTCTATGCATTAATTTGTTCTTGTCTTTATGTGGGAAACGTTCCTTTCTGAGATGAATCCATACCAAATCACTTGGTTTAGAAACATGTTGAGTTCTTTTCTTGTTAGATTGTCTCCAGTAGACCTCATTCATCGTTTCTTTTTCGCTGCTTCACTTGTTTTGTTGAAGACTTCCCCTCGTTTTTGCGCATCTACATGGATTTCGTCCCTAGCCAATGGAATCAGATCAATGGGCATATATGGATTGATTCCATATACAACTTCGAATGAGGAATGTCCTCTGGTGGATGAAATAGCTCTGTTGTAAGTAAATTCAGCAAGACAAAGGCGCACATCCCAATCCTTTTGCATTTTACTCACCAGGCCACGCAACAAAGTACCCAATGTTCTATTTGTGACTTCAGTCTGTCCATCTGTTTGAGGGTGATGAGAAGTACTAAAAAGCAGCTTCGTACCAACCATCTTCCACAAACACTTCCAAAAGTGACTCAAATTTATTGAGTCCCTGTCACTTACCACACTTCTGGGAATTCCATGTAGCTTCACAATCACTTTGAAGTATATATTAGCAACATTTTGAGCATCATCAGTCTTATTGATGGTCACAAATGTGTCATCTTAGAATTTGTCAACCACTACCATTATTGAATCACATCCCCTCTGTGTCCTAGGGAAGCCAATTATAAAATCCATGCTGACACTATCCTAGGGTGTATCAGGAACTGGTAATGGAGTGTAAATCTCTTTGACAAAAGTTGATTTTGCCCTTTGACATGTAGCACAATTGGATATGACTGATTAAATATCACCTATCATCTTAGGCCAATAGAAATATTCACTCACCATATCATCAGTCTTATGAACTCCAAAATGTCCTGCAAGTGCGCCATTATGAGTCTCCCTTATCAGCAATTTACGAGCTCCACTCTTAGAAATGCACAGTGTGTTGTTCCTGAATAAGAAACCATCTTAAATTGTGTAGTTCCTTAAGGGGTGTTGATATTCTGTAGAAAAATCTAAATCACTGACATACAATTCCTTCAGGTGCTCAAATCCAAGGACTCTACTATCAAACATAGCAAGCAGATATGATCTCCTTGATAAAGCATCAGCTACCACATTACTCTTGCCTTCCTTGTACGTAGATGAAAAAGTGAAAGATTGGACAAATTCCACCCACTTGGCATGTCTGTGGTTGAGTTTTTGTTGACCATTAATATATTTCAAAGCTTCATGATCTGAATGCAGACTAAAAGGTTTAGGGCGTAAATAGTGAGACCAATGATCCAGTGCTCGAACAATGGCATAGAATTCTCGATCATAGTTAGAGTAATTCAGTTTGCGCCACTCAGCTTCTCACTACAATATGAAATCGGCTTCTTTTCCTGAATTAGAACTGCTCCAATGCCCACGCCACTAGCATCACATTCAACCTTAAATAATGTACCAAAATCACGCAACACAAGGATAGGTGCATTGAAAAGTCTCTGTTTCACCTCATCAAAAGCCTCCTGTGGTTGTTGGTTCCATTTGAACTCACCTTTCTTCATCAATTCAGTAATAGGAGCCATGGTAGTAGAGAAATTTCCAATGAACCTTCTGTAGGATGAATCTAGACTAGGAAAACACCTGCCTTCATGCATATTGGTATGTATTTTCCAAGTTTTAACAACTTCAACTTTAGAGGGGTGCAACATGATCGTGTACCACTTATAATATATCAAAGGAAAATGATCTTTTCATGCAAGAAGTCACACTTTTCCAGCTTCCCATATAATTTCTGCTCGCATAACTTACTAAACAATTGCCTCAAATGGTCTAGATGCTCAGGAATGTCTCTACTATAAACAAGAATATCATCCAAATAGATAACAATAGAATTGTTTAGAAAAGGCCTCACGATCTCACTCATCAATCTCATGAATGAACTAGGTGCATTGCATAGGCCAAAAGGCATCAGCAACCACTCATACAAACCGTGTTTAGTCTTAAGAGAAGTCTTCCATTCATCATGTAGCTCAGCCAACATATCCTCAAGTCTAGCCATAGGAAATTTATACATGATGGTTATGTTATTAACTGCCTAGAATCAATGCACATTCTCCAAAAGTCGTCTTTCTTAGGCACTAGTAAAGCACGAACTACCCATGGACTGATTGATTCTTGAACTAAACCTTTCTGCATCAATTCATCAATCTAGCACTGGAGTTCCTTAGTTGCTTCAGGATCACATCTATAAGCAGTCTTATTAGGGATAGGTTCTCCAGGAATGAAATCAATAGCATGTTCAATTCCTCAAATTGGGGGTAGTTCATCATGTAACTCATCAGGAATAACACCAACAAACTCTTCAAGGAAAGGAGTGAGGCGCAAATCTGTAGATATCTTACCTGAAGTTGTTTCCCTTACAAAGAGAATATATGTAGGGTTCCCTTGTTCTACCTCCTTCTCAAATTCCTTAGCGGAAAGGAATAAACTAGCTTCTTTCTAATCCTTCCTTGTAGATCGAGTCAATGGTGGGAGATTTATACTTTTCTTACCCTTCAAAACAGAGTAAACATTTGATTCTCCATGATGTTGCACCTTTCTATCATACTGCCATGGTATTCCCAGGAGCAATTGGCATGCAATCATAGGAATAACATCACACCACTATTCGTCATTATATAGTCCAATTGTGAAATTGATTAGTGCTTACTTCTTTACTTCAATCCCTTTTGTATCATCTAGCCAATTCAATTTACAAGGACTATTATGGTCTCTTTGCGTCAATTTCAGCCTTTTTACCAGATCTTTAGATGCGAAATTCGTGCAAGACCCAGTATCAATGATTAAATTGCATAGGCATGGACCAATCTTGTAAAAACTATGAAATAAGCTTTCTCTCTGCGTTGCATGTGGTTCTACCGCTGAATGCAATGCTCTTCTAACCACAAAAGCTTTGCCACCTTGTAGCAATGGAGGTTGATTCACAGCTTCTAGGGTGTCTTCATCAGCATCCTCCCCTCTTTGGTTTTGAATCATGTCCTCATCATCTTCAACCACAATCTTGTAAATGTCTTCCTCAGCTGCCCATAATCTGGCTTTTTCCATAACCAATCTGCGTTTTGTGGTACAAGTGGAAGCAATGTGACCATAAACTTGACATTTAAATCATCTCTTGCATTCTTCATATTCTGCTTTAGAAACCACCTTCTTTGGTTTTTTCCCTAAAGAGCTAGGAGTTGCAGGAACGTGGTTAGGTTGTGGTGTTTGATTTGCTTTTGCATGTTTATGTGGAGGAGTGTAGCAAGATTAACTAGTAAAAGGCACAAAATTGCGTGTGGAATCCCCTTTTCACGTTTTTCCACCTTCAATGCCAATTTGAAGAGATCATCAAAAGTGTGATCTTGAGCCAAATCGAGCTCCTTATCAATATTTTTGTTTAGGCCCTTCAAAAATCTTGCCATCTTTATATGTTCTCTTTCCTCGAAGTCACAAAGCAAAGATAACCTCTCAACGTTTGCAATATAATCAAGCACACTCATAGTGCATTGGTATAGGCAAGTCAGCTTCACATAATTTTGCTGTTCAAAGTCAAAAGGTACTTATTTGGCATGCAATTTCTTCTTAAGGTTTTGCTTTGTTTTGGCTTTTTCTCTTGGCTTTAATTCCCTCATACCACAATCCTTCATTCTTAGTTAACCTGATGTAAGCAATTTTAAAGGTTCTTTCATCATCAAAACTTTTATGCTCATCAATCTTCTCCACTTGTGTTTCCCATTCAAGATAGTCATCTGGGGAACCTTGGCCAATAAAGGGATCAAGTTTAATGCCAGGATCATCAAACATTGGCCTGATTTTGGGACTTTTATTATGGGAATCTAACGAAGAAGACGAGTGAGAACCTTCATTATCATCATCCCCACGAATGTAAGCCACAAATTGAGGATCAAGTTTTTGTTACAATTCACGTGTCAAAACCTCATTGCGGATATTATCCTGACTTTATCTCACGCCCATAGCTTCTAATTTAGTCATCATGTATTGAATTAATTTTGTTAAATTAGCTTTCCCCATGATGGATCGAAAAGAACTCTTAAATCTGATACCAAATTGATGTGGATTTTAAGTGGTACTCTCAATTATCACTCAAAACTCATGTGTAGGCCAATTAAATTTCCACTCCTGGACGAATTTAATTGAAAGCTGATTAATTAACACACTCCTGAATTCACAAATTTATGCAAGAAAACTTGAACAAATTAATTCTCAAATTTGCGCAAGAAATTCTTTAAATTATTAATGAAAATCAATGTTTGACACATATTATTTTACAAAGAATTCTCAAAGCTATTTATAGAACAACCTAAGACTAAATTCTAACAACTTTCAAAGACACTAAACAACCTAAAACAGGCACAAATAATGCTGAAATTCAGCCAACATGACACATTTATGACTCACAAGATAAGAATGCTACATACTCCCCATCTTAACCTTCTCTTGTTAACAAACTCTAACAAACCTTATCTATTCAAGAAAATATCCTAAAAACTTAACTAAATAATTAATTAACAAGATAATCGTTATAATTACACCCAAAAATCACGCAATTTTCAAGATGCCCAAGATTCTTAAAAAACATCACAATACTCGCCATTGTGCTTCGCCATTATTTGCGCCAATTTCAAGAACATCAAGAAATTCTTCAAGATTAAATATTTTAATCAAGAAACCATTATCCATGAATTTTAGGGTAATTATGACGGTCAAGACTCCAAAAGAAAATGAAAGCAATAATGTCCAAACTGAGAAAACCCTATCAAGTGAAGTGGGAAAAAAACTCATGGACAAAACCAACTTGTTCCCTTTTACCACCACCCATATCCATCCTGTAAGTGCTTTAATTAATATTTAATCAAAGATGACTAACATATCAATATGAACACCTACTCCACCAGTGCAATGTATAGAAGTGACTAATGGTGTTGGCTCAGGAAGCCACCACTCTCATCCACAGTGTCAAGTTCCTTAACCATTGTCACCCATACTTGTGAGTTATCTCTATTAAACCCAATAGGATTCATTATATGGTGGATTGGCTCATCCACTATTGGTGCATTATAGGATATCTCACTTGTACTCAAATTCACATCAAGTGTCAATTTGGATTTTATAATTGCCTTTCCTAGGACACAGAGGGGACGTGATTCTATAATGGTAGTGGTTGATAGATTTTCTAACATGGCCCATTTTGTGGCTATGAATAAAAACTGAAGATGCTCAACATGTTTTCAAACCTGGTGATTTGGTATGGATTAATCTCAGGAAGGAGCGTTTTCCACATAAACGCAAGAATAAGTTAATACCTAGAGGTGATGGACCTTTTCAAGTGATAGAAGCATATGGAGACAATGCCTGTAAAATTGATTTGCATGATGAATATGGTAATGTGAGAGCCACTTTCAACATTGGTGATCTCTCACCAAAGTATGATGATGTGAATTTGAGAGCAAATTCTTTTTGAACCAGGGGAGAATGATGTGAATTTGAGTAAAAGTGAGATATCCTATATCAAACCAATAGTGGATGAACCAATTAACCTGATACTGAATCCTATTGGATTTGATAGATAAAAATCACTGGTGTGGTGACCATGGTGAAGATCGATGACACTATGGATGAGAGTGGTGGCTTCCTAAGCCAACACCATTAGTCACTTATACATTGCACTGGTGGAGTAAGGTGTTTATTTTAATATGCTAATCCGTCATTTGAATATGTTTGATTAGATATTGGATAAAGCACTTTACAGGATGGATACGGATGGTGGTTCTAGGTAACAGGTTGGTTTGGTCCATGAGTTTTGTCCTACTTCACTTAATAGGGTTTTTCTCATTTTGGACATCATTGCTTTTTATTGTGTGAGTCTTTTAAGATAGAGTTTTCCCTCAAAAGTATCTTTGGAGCATGGTGAATGGTTTCTTGGAAGTTTCTTGATTAAAATATTCAATCTTGGAAGGTTTCTTGATTTAAAGATGCATTCTTTGAAGTGTTCTTGAAAAATCAAGAAAATAGCGAGGCCTTCTTGAGCGAGTTTTTGACGATCTCAAGGGAGTCTTTGGGCTTCATTTTGGCGAGCTTACACAAGATAAAGTTGAAGATTTTATTTTTTTTATTTCATTTCTAGATATTTTTTTAGAATATATTTTTGTTTGTTAGGATTTGTGTAAAATGATTCAAGATATGGATCAAGTTGTGCAAGTGTGCTTAGGTGGAAGCCGGTTTTGTAGATAGACACAAAGGTGGCATTTTTTGTCATTGGCTGCAAGTTGTCTAAGTTGGTTAGGGTTGTTATTAAGTTTTAAGGATATTTACCTATAAAAACCTAAGGATTCTATGTAACAACGTAAGTTTAATTCATTGAAATTCAATAAAATTCATTTTCTTTCTTACGCAATTTTAAGGAGTGAAGATCGAATTTAGATCCTAATAATTAGTTTAAGGAGTGTGCTAATTAGTTAGTCTTCAATTAAATTTGTCCAAGAGTGGGAGTTTAATTGATTCAACCATGAGTTTTGGGTGTTATTTGCGAGTGCCACTTAAAATCCACAACATATAGAAGAAAAAACAACAATGTCATTTATGGAACATGAGGAGTTTCATATAATATAAGAATATGACATAAAATATTATTTGTAGAACATACTATTTTAATATGTAGAACATAAGCTCTATATTATAAAACAATGAATGAGTGTCAGAGAACATGTTGATAAAACCAACTTTTAATAGAACATGACAAAAAAAATTATTATTACATAAAATATACACATTCTTAGATAATTTTAAGTGCTCTCAATTAAAAATAGCTACATAAATTATTCAAAATATAATATATTGCCTAAATTGATTAAAGATGTATTAATGACATAATGTAATTAAGACATTAGTAGAATTGGTGGCCTTTGGTGACACAAGGAAATTAAGTGCATCCAACACACGAATTTATATGTGCATTGTCACATGCAATTAAATCCTCAACAGAAGACATGAGTAATATTATAGTGTCTAAATATATGTGTTTTGGCCTATGGGTTTTTTTTCCCACTACAGTTGCGAGGGTTTTTCTCATTTCAGGCATAGGTGTTTTCATTTCTTGTTGAGTCTTGGTGATCATAATCATCCTAAAATACATGGAGAATGGTTTCTTGAAGGTTTCTAGATTAAAAGATTGAATCTTGAAGCATTTGTTGAAGATTTGAAAAAGAATCTTGGAAATGGCGCATGGGCTAAGGTGAGTGGAAGATTTTTAGGAATCTTGGGTTCTTGATATTTCTGTGATTTTCTGATGTAATTCTGATGATTATCTTGTTAGTTAATTAATTTTTTAAAGTGTTAGGATAGAATCTTGATAATTAGAGTTATTTAGAGTTTGTTAGCAAGATAAGATCAAGAAGCATGATGATGTGACAATCTTAACTTGAGTTTGTTATGCAACGTGGATAAGAAAGCTAAGGTGGCGAATTTATCTTGTTTTGCGCGTGTGTTTTATTGTTTTGAGTCTTAGGAGGTTGTTAGGATTTAGTCCTTTGTTTTTCTATAAATAGCCTTGAGATTTCTTTGTAACAACATTGATTGTTTTGAGTAATAAAAATCAACATTGTGTTGTGCGTTTTTTTCCTTATTGTTTTCATTGCAAAACAATATACTTTATTTTGTGAATTGCTGCATTAGCTTTAGATTCACGTGAGAGCAAAGGTAAGTTTGAGGTTTTTTTGTTTTTAATCAAACACATATTTGTTCGAAAATTTCCTAGTTTAAACTCTTGGTGGTTTCTTTATAGAGTGGAAAACTTGACTACCTTGTTGTGAGTAAAGAATTCATAACAATATTCAAATCGCTAATACCAAACAACACTGGTGGAAATACTATGATTAAATTGAAGGAATAAAAACACCTAGAGTTAGGCACCACGACTAGCATAATTGACACAAGCAATTCATACCCCAATTTAATCGACTAATTGTTTAACAGAAAAGGTAACCCTATAAAATACCACAAACCTCTCCCAAGTGTCTATGGCTTCCTTAATTTGCAACCAAGCCTGCTCCCGTGGAATCATGCATATCAAAGACTTTAATCACGAAACCCTAAGTTTCTAACAATTCATTCAACCCACTCCTCTGGAGAATTTTATGTTCTTAATTGAATATTTCAAATTCATCAATACCCAACTCCCATTGTGATAAAGACAATGAATTCATAACAATACCAATTATCCCTAATCTAGTATTGGCATAAGCACAATCAATGAAGCATGAACAATCAACAATTAAATTGGGGATTTTACAAAATTGCTTAAGAATTAATCATGGCTAGAGCTTGACCTAACCCTAGATAAAGAAAACTACTCACACATAATTGTTGAATAAACATAACAACTATTGAAAGAAAGCATGATTATCAACAATAAAAAGACAATAGAGAAAAGGAGATATTACTTGAATTGATGTAATTGCCAAATCAATTTTAAAAGAACCAAAAGTTGAGAATGTATGCCAAAGAAAACTAAGGAGAACTAGAGCTTTTTCTACAATAAAACTGATATTGAAAATATGGGAGACGGAATTGGTATAAAAATCCCCTCTAAAAACCTATTTAGAAGCTAGAAATATGACGAGTTTTCTACATCAAAGAAGAGGTCGCAATCAGGGTGTGGCATGTGATATTAGGTTGCAACCAAGGTGTGGCATGTGATATTAAGCCGCAACCTAGGTGCGGAGTAGGCTGCCATGTTGCTTCGAAACACTTCAAAATCAAATGGCCACAACTAGGTTTTGGTAAACTAAGTGATTTCCACAACCATGTTGCGGTAGATCTTCATGAGCAACTCTTTTGAAGCATTTCACCATCGTAAACGCCTTGATGTTGCACTTTCTTGATTTTTCAAGATTTTGCTTCAATCATCAAGAACCCTTCCAAGAATGAATATTTCAATCAAGAAACCCTTCAAGAATGAATCTTATAATCAAGAAACATTTAAGAAAAAATTCACCATGGCTCATAGAAAACCTTGAAGTAAGACGGTAGCACTGTGACACACACTTAAAGCAATAAAGTCAAAAATAAGGAAAACCCTATCAAGTGAAGTGGAAAAAACCGCTTGGACAAAACTAACTTATTCCCAAAATGCACCTTCCATCCTATAAAGTGTTATTTCAATGTTTCACCATTTTCAATTAATTAACACGTTACTGCACCAATGAGTAATTAATGGTAATAGTTGTGATAACCATCATTATAGCAAACACTACCATCAACAGTGCCATTACTCTTAACCATTGTCACCCATACTTGGTTTTTATCCTTTCTTCAAGCCAATTAGGTTCATTATAAGGATAACCAGTTTATTTGCAACTAGCATTGAACTAGATAACTCACTTGTATTCAAATTCACATCATTCTCCTTGGTCGAAAATAATTTGCACTCAACTTCACATCATCATAGTAAGGTGAGAGATCTCCAATGTCGAAATTAAAACTCGCATTAGCATATTCATCAAGAAGATCAATTTTATAGGCGTGATCCCCATATTCTTCAATCACTTTAAATGCTCCATCTATTCTAGGCATCAACTTATTCTTGTGCGTGTTAGGAAAACGTTCCCTCTTGAGATGAATCCAAACTAAATCACTAGCTTTAAACACATGTTGCGTCCTATTCTTGTTTTAATATTTCCTATCAACTTCATTCTTCTATAAAATCTTCTTTTTCACTGCTTCAGACATTTTCTTAAACATCTCTAAATGTTTCTTCTGATCCGCATGTATCTCATCTTCTGTTAAAGGTACTAAATCAATGGGCATATATTGATCGATTCCATATAAAACTTTGATGAAGCAGCTCTGTTGTAAGCAAATTAAGCATGACTTAGACAAATTTCAGTCTATTTCAGTCTACTTCAGACAAACTTTGATCGATCCCAATCCTTCTACGTTTTACTCACCAAACCACGCAATAATGTCCTCAATGTCCTAATTGTAATTTCAGTCTATCTATCAGCCTGAGGATGATGAGGTGTACTAAATAGAATTTTCGTACCCACCATCTTCCATAAACACTTGTAGATTGTTATTTCGAATCCATGTCACTTGCCACACCATAACTCGTCCTTATATAGCCCAATAGTGAAATTGATTAATGCTTGCTTCTTTACTTCAATTCCTTTTGTATAATCAAGCCAATTGAGGTTTTATGCACTACTATGATCACATTAAGTAAGATGTAATCTCTTAACCAAATCTCTTGAAGCAAAATTATTTCAGGGACCACTATCAATGATCAAGTTGCACAAATAGGGTCTAATGTTGTAGATGCTTTGAAGAATATTCTCTCTTTGTGTTGAATGAGGCGCTACAGTTAGAGTAATACCCTTCTCACCACAAAAGCTTCTTCACCATGTTGTAAAGGAAGGTTGATCCATTGTTTCTTCAATATTTTCATTATTTTCCTCCTCACTTTAATTTTGAATGATGTCCACATCATCTGTTACCACAATATGATAAATGTCCTATTTAATGTCCCATATTGTATTCAACTCTATTGTTAATGCGTGCCTATTAGGAGATGAACAAGCAAGGTATCGATGACCTTCAGACTTAAAACATCGTCTGCATTCCTTAAACTCATTCTTTGAAACTACTTTCTTTGGTTTGTTTGTTAAAGAGCTAGGAGTTGCAGGAATTGGTGTTGCTTGAGAGATTGTTTTGTTATCGTTATTCTATGCCTGAGAACTATAATTAGATGTACCTTTTAAAGGCACAAAATCCTTCTTAGATTCCTTCTTTTCTTGTTTTTCCACCTAGTGCAAGTTTGCAAAGATCGTTGAAAGAGTGACATTGCGCTAGATCATGTTCTTTGTCAATGTTCTTATTCAAACCTTTTAGGAATCTTGCAATCTTGATATGTTCATGTTCCTCTAAGTCACAAAGAAATGATATACGTTTAAATTCAGCAATGTACTCGCGTACAATCATAAGTCACAATGAAGGAAATTTTTTGCGCATAAACGAAACTTGTGCATTGGGTCGTATGGCGTGCGCCCCTACGCACGTGTTTCTACCTGTTTTTCTTGTCCGATTTTGCCCCTTGGAGTCTTATATATACCCCTTTTGCTTGTGGTTCCTTTGAACAATGAAATCAAACAATCCTCTCAAATTTCATTGTTTCTCTCTTTTGTTTCTCATTTTCATTCTTTTGAAATTTTAAAATCATATCAAATTTTGTAGATGCTTTGGGGTTGTGGTGCAGCACACTTTCCAACAAAGAGAAGGAGTTGAAAGAGGTAGGGTGTAGTGGTCTACTCTCCTTGAGGTCCATCCAACGAAACACTTGTCTTCTTAGAGCGACAATGAGCTATTGGTATGTCAAAGCCCATTGTTTCTGCTTTCATAAGAGGGAGCTTGCCATACTCTCGAAGTAAATTGGGGCTATTTGTGGCCTATCCTCTGATTTGAATGTTGATAAGAAAATCACCACTCACAATCAAGGTAATCTAGTTCCAATTTCTATAAAGTAATCACCAAGAATTTGACCTAGGTTTTCGAATAATTTTACGATTGATTAAAGCTCACAATACCCTATATCATAAAAATATTCTCACATGAATCTAAAGCTCAAAGAACCCACTCACTCAATCAAAGAAAGTATTTATTTTTGGACGAAAACAAAGAAAAACGCACAACACAATTAAGTATTGAATTTTTGTTCACCAAAATTTATTTTGTTATAATCTATTTTGATGCTATTTGTAATATAACCTAACAAACAAATCCTAACAACTTTCTAACACACTAAGAAACCCTAAAAAATCCATAAAGATAGAAAAAATTCTTCGAACTTGGCCACTTGCACAAGTTGCACAACAAACAACATCCACTTGCACACAACTTGCACAAGTTGATCTTAACTGCCCAACAACTTGCACCAAAAATCTTAACTAATTTAGATTCTAATCTAAGAAACTAAATAAATATCTAGAAATCCAGATGTCATCATAAAAATACTCAAAAATTACGGAAATTTAAAGAAGCCCAAATCCCTTGAAATTTTTTAAAATACTCGCCCTTCTTGTGCATTATTTTTGCACAACTTTCAAGATTCAGCTTCAATATTCAACAAATGTTTCAAGATCAAATCTTTATATCGATTAACCTTCAAGAAAGCATATTCCATGTATTTCTGGATTATAATGATGACCAGGACACAACAAGAAATGAAAGACACAATGCCTGAAATGAGAAAAACCTTAGCAAGTGTATTGGGAAAAAACCTAAAGGCAAAAACCAACTTGTTCCCCTATTCCACCAATCTCTCCATATTCATGTGTGTGGTTTAAATTTTAGCCTTAGATGCCCCAAATCGCATTGTGTCACCAAAAGCCACTAGCTTACCCAAGGTTGCTTCCTTCCTAGTTGTTTCATCAAACCGTCGAAGTTAAGAACTTGTGTACCTAGATTCATATCACCCTCCTGTTGCACAAAAGAGTTTATCCTCAAACCTCTAAGTTGATCATCAGAAGCATAAGGAGCCAAATCCGCAATGTTGAATGTTGCATGAACTCCATATTCTCCTGGAAGCTCTAGTTGATATGCATTGTCACCGACCTTCTTAATGATTTTGAAAGGACCATCACCACGAGGCATCAGCTTGCTTTTGCGTTGATTTGGGAACCCTTTATTACTTAAACACAACCAAATTGATTCTCTTTCCTTGTATACATGCTGAGTCTTGTGCCAGTTTGCTTGTTCTTTATAAGTATCATTGACCTTTTCAATTCTGGCTCTGATTTCTGCATGCAATTACTTCATGTAATCCACCTTGGTTTTCGCATCTTTATGTACTAGCTCAACTTTAGGAATACCTTTGAAATCAATTGGTAGTTTTGGGTTGATACCATACTCTACTTCAAATGGTTAATGTTTTGTAGCATATGTAGGTGATCTGTTAGAAGAAAACTCTGCATGTGCCAGCTTCAAATCTCAATCCTTCTGTGTCTTGCTTTTCAAACCCCTCAAAAGAACGCCTAAGGTCCCATTGGTAACTTCTGTTTGGCAATCTGTTTGTGGATGATATGATGTAGTAAACAAAAGTTTCGTCCCTACCAATCTCCAAAGTGATTTCGAAAAGTAACGCATGAACTTCGTCTCCCTGTCACTGACTATGGTCTTTGGAACTCCACGTAGTTTCATAATATTCTGAAAATAAAGATAAGCTACATGCATTACATCATCAATCTTGTGGCATGGTGTGAAATGTGCCATCTTTGAGAATCTATCCACCTCCACCATAACAGAATCCTTACCCCTTTGCGTCCTAGGTAGGCCCACCACAAAATCTATGGACACATCTTCCCAAGCATACTCTAGAACAAGAAATGGAGTTTACATACCCTGATGAATAGATGCCTTTTCCTCCAAACAAGTAGCACACTGAGAAATAATGGCTTAAACATCTTAGGCTAGTAAAAATGTTCCTGTAACATAATCAATGTTTTTGTAATGACATAGTGTCTTGCTAGTCCTCCACCATGAGCTTCTCTCACTAATAACTCCTTGATAGAACACTTACGAATGCATAGAAGATTTCCTTTGAAGAGAAAACCATCAATCAACACATAGAAACCTAAACTCCCCTTCATCATTTGCGCCATTATTGGACCCAAATTCTTGTGTTGTAACTAATGATTTTCATCCTCCCAAGAATTTCGTCGGCTTATAAACTATACATCTTCCAGATCCTCAATGCTTCTTTCCTCACTAACTTCCCTGAAGATTGTTCTTGGATTGACTTAGATAGCTAAACCTACCAATTTGGACAACACATCTGCTAGGTTGTTCTCAATTGTAGGAACTTGCATTCGGTCGAAGCTCTCCAAATCATGGGCTTCTTGTTGCAAAGCCTTCAAATACTCGACCATGTTGGGATCTCTAGCTTCATAATCTCAAATACTAATTAATGCTTGAAAAGATTGTCAAATTTTGTGCAAAGTCAGTCATTCACCTATTTGGACCCCACCTGATGCGGATATGAAGTGGTACTCTCAAATAACACTCAAAACTCATGTGTGGGTCAATTAAATTCCCACTCCTGGATGAAATTGATTGAAGGCTAACTAATTAGCATGCTCCTGAAACTAATTTAATTGGATCTAAATTCGACTTCACTCCTGAATTGACGAATTTATGAAGAATCTTGAACAATTTAACTCCTTAAATTTGTGCAAGAGATAAAACGAATCTTTATTGAAAAGTCAATGAATAAAACTTATGTTGTTATAGAGAATCCTTAGGCTATTTATAGTTAAATATCCTATTAACTTAATAACAACCTTAACTAACCTAGACAACTTGCAACCAATAAGAAAAAACACGCCCCTAAGGCTTATCCACAAAACCGGATTTGCCACATAAGCACACATGCACAACTTGATCCTTATCTTGAATCATTTTGTACAAATCCGAGCAAACAAAAATATATCCTAACAAACTATCTAGAAATGAAATAAACAACATAAAATCTTCAAATTTATCTTGTTGAAGCTTGAAAAAATGAAGCCCAAAGGAATCAAAATCGTCAAACACGCAATCAAGAACGCTTCACTATTTTCTTGATTTTTCAAGAACCCTTCGAAGAATGCATCTTTTAATCAAGAAACCTTCAAAGATTGAATCTTTTAATCAAGAAACTTTCAATAAACCATTCATCATGCTCAAAAGATACTTTTGAAGGAAAACTCTATCTAAAAAGACTCACACACACTAAAGCAATGATGTCCAAAATGAGAAAACCCTGTCAAGTGAAGTGGGATAAAACTCATGGACCAACCCAACTTGTTCCCTGGAACCACCATATGTATTCATCCTATGAAGTGCTAAAATTAATATGTAATCAGACATATTCAATGATGGACTAACATATTAAAAATTAACACCTTCCACCAGTGCAATATAGAAGTGACTAATGGTCTTGGCTTAGGAAGCTACCGTTAACATCCACAGTGTCAAGTTCCTTAACCATTGATTTATCTCTATTAAACCCATTAGGATTCATTATAAGGTTGATTGGCTCATCCACTATTGGTTCAATAAAGGATATCTCACATGTACTCAAATTCACATCATTCTCCCTTGGTTGAAAAGAATTTGCCCCCAAATTCATATCATCATAGTAAGGTGAGAGATCTCCAATGTTGAAAGTAGCACTCACAATTACCATAATCATCAGGCAAATCGATTTTATAGGCATTGTCTCCATATGCTTCAATCACCTCAAAAGGTCCATCAGCTCTAGGCCTCAACTTATTCTTGCGTTTATGTGGAAAACGCTCCTTTCTGAGATGAATCCATAGCAAATCACCAGGTTTAAAAACATGTTGAGTTCTGTTCTTGTTAGATCGTCTCATGTAGACCTCGTTCATCTTATAAATCTTCTTTTTTACTGCTTCAGACATTTTGTTGAAGACTTACACTCGTTTTTGCGCATCTACATGGATTTCGTCTCTAGCTAGGAATTAGATTAATGGGCATATATGGATTGATTTCATACACAACATCGAATGGGGAATGTCCTGTGGTGGATGACATTGCTCTGTTGTAAGTAAATTCTAAATGACATAAGCACAAATCCAAAGCTTTTTGCGTTTTACTCACAAGGCCACGCAGCACAGTACCCAATGTTCACTTCGTGACTTAAGTCTGACCATCTATTTGAGGATGATGAAAAGTACCAAAGACAGCCAATAATAATAGCCTTTGTTTTAGGCCAAAAAACAGCGAATATGAACTTTTACCTTAAGGGCTTGTTATTATCCCTTATATGACCTTTTCTCCCCGAATCCTTTGCTCTGGGTTCCTATTTTTACCTTATTCGCGCTCTCAAATACAGTGCAAATAGCCTTTATTTCAGGCTCCCGGAGGGGCCGTCTCGGACCCCGTTAGTTTTTCGCCCCGTTTTAAACCACGTGCTGTGGACCTCCACGGCACCCCCCACGATCGTTTTCCGCCCCAAAATATTTCTTAGGATCCCTCTTATGGCCTCTTCTACAGAGGGGAAAAATAACCCTATATGCAATCGTCTAACGCCTTGTTATCATCCCTAAGATGACCTTTTCACCTCGAATCCTTTCGTCTGGCTTCCTATTTTCAGAGATTTTTTTTTCTGGGACACTTGAACCCTAAAAAAACAGTGAATAATAGTTGTTGTTTCAGCCTGCCTAATGGGCCATCCCTGCCCCCATCACTTTTGCGCCCCACCTTTTTACCACTTGCTATGGACCTCCATAGCAACCCCACGATCCTTTTCTACCCCTAAACACTTCTTATGATCTCTCTTATGGCCTCTTCTAGAGAGGGAAAAAACAACCCTATATGCAATTTTCTAAGCCCTTGTTATCATCCCTAAGATGACCTTTTAACCTCGAATCCTTCAGTCTGGGTTCCTATTTTTACCTTACGGGCACCCCAGTCGCTTTCCTGAATTTTTTTCCAGGACCTCGGAAGTTCAAAAAACAGTGAATAATAGCCTTTTTACAGGCCCCTGGAGGGGCCGTCCCGGGCCCTGTCACATTTTCGCCCCATGTTTTTACCACGTGCTATGGACCTCCACAGCACCCCCCACGACCGTTTTCCGCCCCTTAACACCTCTTAGGATCCCTCTTATGGCCTCTTCTAGAGAGGGGAAAAACAACCTTATATGCAATCGTCTAAGGACTTGTTCTTATACCTTATGTGACCTTTTCACCCCGAATGCTTTGGTCTGGGTTTCTATTTTTACCTTATGAGAACCCTGGTAGATTTTCTCGATTTTATTTCCGGGACCCCAGAACCCCAAAAAATAGTGTATAATAGCCTTTCTTTCAGGCCCCCGGAGGGCCCGTCCCTGGCCTTGTCAATTTTTCGCCACGTTTTTTACCACGTGCTATGGACCTCCACAACACCCCCGAAGACCATTTTCAGCCCCTAATTACCTCGTAGGATCCCTCTTATGGCATCTTCTAGAGAGGGGAAAAACATCCTTATATGCAATCGTCTAAGGCCTTGTTATTATCCCTTATATGACCTTTTCACCCGAATCCTTTGCTCTTGGTTCCCATTTTTACCTTACTCGCGCTCTGGTCGATTTCCGGGATTTTTTTTTTCCGGGACCCCTGTATCCCAAATATTGTGTAAATAGCCTTTGTTTCAGGCCCCCGTCAATTTTTCGCCCCGTTTTTATACCACGTGCTATGGACCTCCACATCACCCCCACGGTCGTTTTCCGCCCCTAAACGCCTCTTAGGATCCCTCTTATGGCCTCTTCTACAGAGGGGAAAAACAACCCATTATACAATCGTCTAAGGCCTTGTTATCATCCATAAGATGACCTTTTCACCTCGAATCCTTTGGTCTGTGTTCCTATTTTTACCTTACGTGCACCCCGGTCAATTTCTAGGGTTTTTTTTCCAGGACCCCAGAATCCCAAAAAACAGTGTATAATTTTTTTTCGGGAGGAGCCGTTCCGTTTCCTGTAAATTTTTCCCCTCGTTTTTTTACCACGTGCTATGGACCTCCACAGCACCCCGCCATGACCGTTTTCCACCCCGAAACCCTCTTCGGATCCCTCTTATGGTCTCTTCTAGAGAGGGGAAAAACAACCTTATATGCAACCATCTAAGGCCTTGTTATTATCCGTTATATGACTTTTTTACCCAGAATCCGTTGGTCTGGGTTCCTATTTTTACCTTATGAGCACCCCGGTCGATGTTCTGGATTTTTTTTTTCGAGACCCTATACCCCAAAAAACAGTTGTTTCAGGCCCTCGGAGGGGCCGTCCCAGGCCCCGTCACTTTTTTGCCTCGTTTTCTTACCATGTGCTATGGACCCTTTTTACCACCCCCACGACCGTTTTTCTCCCCTAAACACCTCTTAGGATCCCTCTTATGGCCTCTTCTAAAGAGAGGAAAAACAGCCTTATATGCCATCGTCTAAGGCCTTGTTATTATCCTTTATTTGACATTTTCACCCCAAATCCTTTGGTCTGGGTTCCTATTTTTACCTTTCGGGCACCCCGGTCGATTTCTAGAATTTTCTTTTTTCTGGGACACATGAACCCTAAAAACAGTGAATAATAGCCATTGTTTAAGGCCCTCGGATGGGCCATCACTGTCGCCATCACTTTTGCGCCCCGTTTTTTCAGCAATTGCTATGCACCTCCACAACACCCCCACGATCCTATTCGGCCCTAAACACTTCTTATGATCCCTTTTATGGCCACTTCCAAAGAGAGGAAAAAAATCCTTATACGCAATCGTCTAACGCCTTCTTATCATCCCTCATATAACCTTCTTACCCCGAATCCTTTAGTCTGGGTTCACATGCAATCGGGCCCCGTTAGTTTTTTGCCTTGTTTTTATACCACGTGCTATGGACCTACAAAAANACGGACGTCCACAGCACCCCCTACGATATTTTTCCGCCCCTAAACACCTCTTAGGATCCCTCTTATGTCCTCTACCAAAGAGGGGAACAACAACCTTGTATCCAATAGTTAAGTCCTACTTATCATCCCTCATATGACCGTTTCACCCCTAATCCTTTGATATGGGGTCTGATTTTTACCCTATGGACACCCCAGTCGATTGACGAGATTTTATTTTTCAAGGACCCATGAACCCTTAAAAACAGAGAATACTAGCCTTTATTTCAAGCACCCAGAGTGGCCGTCCCGGGCCCCAACACTTTTCCTTTTCTTTTTTTTAAACACGTGCTGTGGACGTCGACAACACCCCCCACAATCGTTTTCGGCCCCTAAACACCTCTTATGATCCCTCTTATGTCTTCTTCCAGAGAGGGGTTGTCCCGGGCCCCGGACTCACCCCTTTTATTACAATATCCTATGGATGTCCATAGCACCCCCCACGATCGTTTTCGGCCCCTAAACTCCTCTTAAGATCCCTATCATGTCCTCTTCCACAGAGGGGAAAAACAGCCTTATACGCAATCGTCTAAGACCTTTTGACCCCTAATCCTTTGATTTAGGTTCCTAATTTTACCCTACGGGCAACCCGGCCGATTTTCGGGAACCCTGAACCCCAAAATACAGAGCATAATAGCCTTTATCTCAAGCACCTGGAGGCGCTATACCGGGCGCTGTCACTTTTTCGCCCCGTTTATTTTACCACGTGCAATGGACGTCAACAGCCACCCCCACGATCGTTTTCGTCCCCTAAACACCTCTTAGGATCCCTCCTATGGCCTCTTGCAGAGAGGGGAAAAACAACCTTACATGCAATCGTCTAAGGCCTTTATATTATCCCCCATGTAACGTTTTCACCCCTAATCCTTTAATCTTGGTTCCTATTTTTACCCTACGGGTACCCCGGTTAAGTTTTGGGATTTTTTTTTTTCCGGGACCCCTGAACCCCAAAACACAGAGATTAATAGCCTTTGTTTCAAGCCGTGGAGGAGCCGTACCGTGTCCCATCACTTTTTCGCCCAGTTTTTTTACCTAGTGCTGTGGACGTCCACATCACCACCACGATCGTTTTCTGCACCTATACACCTCTTAGGATCCCTCTCATGGCCTCTTTCAGAGAGGGGAAAAACAACCTTATATGCAATCGTCTAAGGGCTTCTTATCATCCCTCATATGACCTTATCACCCCTAATCCTTTGACGTGGGTTCATATTATTACACTATGGGCAACTCGGTCGATTTCCGGGATTTTTTTTCCGGGACCCCTGAACCCCAAAAAAAAGAAAATAATTTTATTTTTTTCAAGCACCCGGAGGGGGTCGTCCCGGGCCTCGTCACTTTTTCGCCATGTTTTTTTACCATGTCCTCAGGACGTCACCATCACCCCCCACGATCGTCTTCTTCCCTCTTATGGGCTCTTTAAAAGAGAGGGAATAAACAGACTTAGATGCTGTCGGTTAAAGCCTTCTTTTCATCCCTTATATGACTTTTTTACCCCGAATCCTTTGGTCTACGTTCCTATTTTTACCTTACGGGCACCCTGGTCGATTTTCGGGTTTTTTTTCCCGGGTACCTAGAAGTCCAAAAAACTGAGAATAATAATAGCCTTTGTTTCAGGTCCCCGGAGGGGACGTCCCTGGCCTTGTCACTTTTTCGCCCCGTTTTTTACCTNTTCGCCCCGTTTTTTACCACGTCCTACGGACGTCCACAGCACCCCCTACGATATTTTTCCGCCCCTAAACACCTCTTAGGATCCCTCTTATGTCCTCTACCAAAGAGGGGAACAACAACCTTGTATCCAATAGTTAAGTCCTACTTATCATCCCTCATATGACCGTTTCACCCCTAATCCTTTGATATGGGGTCTGATTTTTACCCTATGGACACCCCAGTCGATTTACGAGATTTTATTTTTCAAGGACCCCTGAACCCTTAAAAACAGAGAATACTAGCCTTTATTTCAAGCACCCAGAGTGGCCGTCCCGGGCCCCAACACTTTTCCTTCTCTTTTTTTTTAAACACGTGCTGTGGACGTCGACAACACCCCCCCACAATCGTTTTCGGCCCCTAAACACCTCTTATGATCCCTCTTATGTCTTCTTCTAGAGAGGGGCTGTCCCGGGCCCCGGACTCACCCCTTTTATTACAATATCCTATGGACGTCCATAGCATCCCCCACGATCGTTTTCGGCCCCTAAACTCCTCTTAAGATCCCTATCATGTCCTCTTCCACAGAGGGGAAAAACAGCCTTATACGCAATCGTCTAAGACCTTTTGACCCCTAATCCTTTGATTTAGGTTCCTAATTTTACCCTACGGGCAACCCGGCCGATTTTCGGGAACCCTGAACCCCAAAATACAGAGCATAATAGCCTTTATCTCAAGCACCTGGAGGCGCTATACCGGGCGCTGTCACTTTTTCGCCCCGTTTATTTTACCACGTGCAATGGACGTCAACAGCCACCCCCACGATCGTTTTCGTCCCCTAAACACCTCTTAGGATCCCTCCTATGGCCTCTTGCAGAGAGGGGAAAAACAACCTTACATGCAATCGTCTAAGGCCTTTATATTATCCCCCATGTAACGTTTTCACCCCTAATCCTTTAATCTTGGTTCCTATTTTTACCCTACGGGTACCCCGGTTAAGTTTTGGGATTTTTTTTTTTCCGGGACCCCTGAACCCCAAAACACAGAGATTAATAGCCTTTGTTTCAAGCCGTGGAGGAGCCGTACCGTGTCCCATCACTTTTTCGCCCAGTTTTTTTACCTAGTGCTGTGGACGTCCACATCACCACCACGATCGTTTTCTGCACCTATACACCTCTTAGGATCCCTCTCATGGCCTCTTTCAGAGAGGGGAAAAACAACCTTATATGCAATCGTCTAAGGGCTTCTTATCATCCCTCATATGACCTTATCACCCCTAATCCTTTGACGTGGGTTCATATTATTACACTATGGGCAACTCGGTCGATTTCCGGGATTTTTTTTCCGGGACCCCTGAACCCCAAAAAACAGAGAATAATTTTATTTTTTTCAAGCACCCGGAGGGGGTCGTCCCGGGCCTCGTCACTTTTTCGCCATGTTTTTTTACCATGTCCTAAGGACGTCACCAGCACCCCCCACGATCGTCTTCTTCCCTCTTATGGCCTCTTTAAAAGAGAGGGAATAAAAAGACTTATATGCTGTCGTCTAAAGCCTTCTTATCATCCCTTATATGACTTTTTCACCCCGAATCCTTTGGTCTACGTTCCTATTTTTACCTTACGAGCACCCTGGTCGATTTTCGGGTTTTTTTTTTCCGGGTACCTAGAAGCCCAAAAAACTGTGAATAATAATAGCCTTTATTTCAGGTCCCCGGAGGGGACGTCCCTGGCCTTGTCACTTTTTCGCCCTGTTTTTTACCACGTCCTACGGACGTCCACAGCACCCCCTACGATCGTTTTCAGCCATTTAGGTTCCCTTTCATGGCCTCTTCCAGAGAGTGGAAAAACAACCTCATATGCAGTCGTATAAGGCCTTCATATCATCACTCATATGACCTTTTCACCCCGAATCCTTTGGTCTTGGTTTCTATTTTTACAGTATGGGCACCTCGATCGATTTCTGGGATTTTTTTTCCCGGGACCCCTGAACCACAATAAAAGTAAATAATAGCCTTTGTTACAGGCCCCCGGAGGGGCCGTCCCGAGCCCTCTCACTTTTTCGCCCTTTTTTATACCACTTTCTATGGACGTCCACAGCACCCCCCACGATCGTTTTCGGCCCCTAAACACCTCTTAGGATCCCTCTTATGGCCTCTTCTAGAGAGGGGAAAAATAGCCTTGTATGCAATCGTCTAAGGCCTTCTTATCATCCCTCATATGACCTTTTCACCCCGAATCCTTTGGTCTTGTTCCTATTTTTACCTTACGGGCACCCCGGTGTAGACACCTAATTTAGTCTCCCTGTCCAGCGGCAGCACTCTATGATGATTAAAAAACTCATTTCTTTAGAAGATTGGATAATCGAGTATACTTGGGCATAAAAATAAATCTCAGATATTATAAAATTTCCATTTTTATTTAACGGACTTTTTTATCCAAAAGCCTCCTTTATTTTAAATAAATGAGTAAAATGAAATAATAATTATAATAATAATAATAAATAAATAAATAAATAAATAAATAAAAATCAAAAATCTTAAAAAAAAAAGACGCAGCGCGATTAACTTAATCACGCTGTGACTAAGTTATCAGCGCTACCCTTGTAGCGTTGTAGGGTTTCCAGCGCGATTCAGCGTACCGCGCTAGCAGGCCACCTCGATTAGGGTTCCCATGCTGTTATAAAAACCTTCATTTCCTTCATTTCTCAACAACCTTTTTTTACTGACGCTCTCCCTCATAAATCCGATTATTAATTTTAAACAACTTTATTTATTTTATAATAATTATTTATTATTTAATTACTATTTATTTTACTAAATAGTGGCTACAAATTTTAATAATATCGACACGATAATTCGAACACTAGTACAAAAATTGGATTTTGCTGCGCCACATTTGCTGCGGTTCTTTGGGATTTTTAAAGAACCGCAGCAAATAGTTGTTGATGTTACACATGAAAAATTATTTGTTGCAGTTGATTTTTTTGCTGCGGTTCTTTTGGTTATTTGCTGCGGTTACAACCGCAGCAAATAAAGCAGCCCAAAAAAAATAGTTGAAGCCCAGCCCAAATGAAGTGGTATAAATGCAAAAATCCTCCAACAAATTTTATTCTTTCTAACCCTAACCCTAACCCTCACAGCCTCACTGATCTTACCTCTTCTCTTCTCTTCCTCACAGCCTCACTCGTCTTCTCTTCTCTTCTCTTCCTCACGCCGTCACTCGTCTTCTCTTCTCTCCCTCACAGCGTCACTCGTCTTCTCTTCTCTCTCATCTCCCTCTTCTAATCTTCCAAACAATTAGTACCAATTTTTTGATTCATTCAATCAATTTCTGATTCAGTCGATTCCTTCGACTTCCAGAAACGGTTCAAAAATAGGTCGAAAGATTCGAAACGCTGTGAAAAACGGTACTAATTACTGCGGTAGATTGTTGAATTACAAGAAAAATGGAACTCCTTTCTGGAATCTTCTTACAAATTACTCCAATTCGTGATGATCAAGTTCGTGTTATCAAGTTTATTCGGTAGTTCCTCTTTCGTAATCCTAATTTTTCAATTATTTGATTTTACGTTGATGTGTTTCGTGTGTGAATTTCTCGGATTTTTTTGTCTGTGTTACTATCTTTGTTCAAGGTCGTAATTGTTACGGTTTTAGTATAATTGGAGATTTAATAGTGTATTAAACTTAATCATGATTTTTTTTTGTGTATACAATCATGATTATTTTTCGGGTGCAATTTTTTATTTTTTTTTTGTGTTTTTTTGGTGATGTTATATTAGTTAGAGATTATAAATGATTGAATGTGAATGCTTAATTCTTATTTTAGTAACTGCAATTGGAGAATTATACTCCTTTTTATCAACCCTAAATTGGGGAATTAGGGTTTTATATATTTGGTATGAAAATATGTTTTGTAATCGAAGTTTTCAGTGTTGATTAGTCTTATGATAAAGTAAATGTATTAAATTCTTTGATATTTAGTGGCAATTTCATTTGCATTTGGTTTGTAGAATTCGTTGACAATATATTGATTGAACTTTGCCAACATATATAGTATATGTACTTCAGTTTTAGTTTTAGAGGAAGTTGTGTTGTATAATATATTGGGAATGTATAACTAAAGTGTGTTTGCGCTCACGTGATTGCTGCTGAATGACATGTTCAAAAGTAGTAAAGGTTTAAAGAGGTGAATTTACGTGTGAGGGCAAATATCAAACACGTTCTGTCTGAAGATGATTTCTTTACTATAGAAAGCAGGTTGAGGTCAGTAAATTCACTGAACGAGTCAATGACAAGGCAATGCGTCCTAATGGCTTGCTCGAATGCTTGATACGATACGATATGATTCTTAGTATACTCTTGGTTGTCTCTGTNTGTCTCTGATGTTGTGTATGCCTTATTTTATTCAACAATGTTTTGCTTTGAAATTTGTTATCTCAGCTTGTCAGAAGGAAGCAGCTTTGGGTTCCATAATAGAGGTTGTTCAGGCTGTGAAGCAGCCACGATCTCTCAGTCAATCTATGTAAGTGAGAGAGTGACTGAGTGAGTTGAGTAAGCGTGAGAGAGTGAGTGACAGAGAATAATAGTCTCTGTGAGAGAGACAGAGAGAGAGAGAGAACAATTGCATCTCTTATGGTGATGCAATTGTTGAATGATGATCGAGTCCCTTATAGTCCGACAATTGCTTGATAAAAAATGAGTCCTTTTTCATAAGACACTAATTATTTCCAAATGATGAAGGGACTCAAGTGATGACCATGGTCAACATCATTGAGGTTTGAGTTGCTCCAGGCTTAAAAACCTGTTGAAGTAGCCTAACTCGAATGGTGGGTGATCGTAACCACTTCCCTGAGGGAGATTATGTCAGCAAAACATAAATATATATAGTCTATGGCTGTGTTGTTGTGGTTGCGGTTGTGTTCTTGTGGCTATTGCTGTGATGTTGGTTGAATGATGAATATACGAATACTTGTGTATGAATTTTGCTTGTTTATGTATGAGTTATGAATGAGAACACAATATAAAATAAATGATTGAATGAGACTACTGTATAAATAAATGATTGAACAAAAGAATGGTTGAATGAGTAATGGATGCTGGAATGAGATATTTAGATGAGATTGAGCTTATGATTGATTTTATGAATGAATGAATGGGTTTATTTATGAATGGTAATGCTTGAACGAATGAATAAGAATAAGAATGGTTGAATGAATTTATAGATATGGTTGAATAGAAGTGTATTTTTTTGTGATAGAAGTGTAATTCAATTGAAAATAATTGATTCTATGTATGTATAACATTTCAGCTTCTAATTTTTCTTTAAAATGCAAAAAAGAAAAAAAAATTAATTTATTTTTTTGGGTGCTTATTTGTTGCGGTTATTCACAAAACCGCAGCAAATAAGTGTTTTTTTTGGTGGGAAACTGCACTATTTGTTGCGGTTTTACAAAGAACCAAATAATCCTGTTTCCCTCCAATTTCTGGTGTGTTATTTGCTGCAGTTACCTGAATAACCGCAGCAAATAACCCAATTTTTTGCTGCGGTTAATTTCATCATTTGCTGCTGCTATAAGTGTTGCGGTTCAAAACCACAACAAATACCCGGGAAAAAACCGCAGCAAAATGCATTTTTTGTACTAGTGGAAACTCCGCCCAAATTAATACTCGACGAAGACAATTGTCAAAGGAGAAGTGGTACGTTTCCTCAGAGCCCTAAAAATCATGTTTATGGACTTTTAAGTTGTTGTTTCACTATTTATTTACTACTTTATCACCTTATTATTGTTAAAGGACTTAAATTGATTGTTTGCAACGCTTAATCAAGATAATTCATTCAGAGATCTAATCATGTTAGGGTCCCTAAATCAATTTGAATAATGGTTTGAGTTAAATTAATTAGTTTTTTGTGTTATCACTATCAATTTAATGCTATTTTTTGTTAATTTTGTAAGCTGATAATTTTTTGTGATTCCAAATATAATTTCTGTATGGTTAAGAGGAAACTAGTAATGGCCGCCTATGGGCTAACCCGACGCACTCTGTCATGTTAGTACCTTCGCCCCCGAGTTCAATATTTAGTTCGCTTGACCACAACTTGGAGTCATTCCCATGGGGATGGGAGAGGATTTCCGTACATTTTAGACAAACTTCCGTTACTCGAGTCCCATTTGTATCTAATCTAAATACATGATTTATGAGTTTAGTTCCTAAAACTCATTGGCGACTCCTTACTAGCATCGTCCGTATTTGTTTATAATCCCACTCCAAAAAAAGAAAATTAAAAAACACACTAAAACAGCATAGCGCGACAGACTTTGTCACGCTAACTTCGTAGCGTCACAAAGTTTGGGCGTTGCATAGTCAGCGTGACAAACTTTGTCACGCTACGTTGCTAGCGTGACTAAAATCCCTATGCTCCTATTTTTCGGCAAAATACTCCTAAAAAAGTTCATTTCACCTTTCCTTAAGCCAATATTTTAGGCTTAATTCGACCTATGTACGGTTTTGGAAAGCTGCCCAAAAATATTTAGGACCCTAAAATCCGAGGCCCCTACAGTGGCGACTCCACTGGGGACTAAAAGAGGGTGATACTTGAAAATTTTCTCTCAAATTATGCACTTGTTATATTTAAAACATTTGTATATTTTTAGTCATATTGCATACATGTAACATACACTTGGCCTCTATGTGTTTGAAACATGCCTTAGGATTGCCGTGATACTTCTACATTTCGGGGAGTAACTATTGACTTGGTGGGGCCCATGGTCTCTAAGCAACCGAGCAAGATAGAACCTTATCCCAACTACATTTATTTCTAAGCCGCCCATGCTACTAACTTAAATGGTTACATAAAATATATTTTGTGCATATGTAGATTTTTCGAGGTTTTCAAATCTTTTCAATCACAATATTTTACTAGCTAACTAAATTAAATTGTTACATAAATATTTTCATAATTTTAAATTATATTTTTTGATAACATTTGATTACTTGTAAGAATTCTTTATACACTAATATATTTGATTTAGTTAATAAAATATAGCAAAAGATGTTATTTATCAAACCCTTGATCTTCTTAGGATTTGATTAATAGAATCTTTGATTAAATAGAAACTAACTTTTACACTTAACGTTTATTAAGAAATTCAAATAATATTAACGATTTCAAGAAATACTTTACCATTTTGATATTTTTAATATAAATCGAATCTTTTGGAAGTTTACTAATTAATTCCTTTCATTAGAATTTTATAAGTTTAATTCCAAATTTCTAGTAAATCTAACTATCTCACTTTCCCTTGTATTATTTTCAATAAAAATCAAACACTTAGAGTTAAAAATTAAGAAAAAAAACTAAAAAAAAAAAACAAAATAAAATCGATTAAGGTTAATCATGATATTTATATTCTTTATTTTATTAACTTTTATTTTCCCTATGAGCTTCCATCAATTAAACTCGATTGTTATAACTCTAAATGTTGAGTCTTGTTTCTTTTTTCTTCTTTTTTTTTTTTGACTTCCCTCATCATCTCTTTGTAAGGATTCAATAATGATAATCTGAAGTTTACTAATTGCTTGACAATGCATGATTTTTATCAATGCTTTTAATGACTCAGATATAAATAACGTTATCACCAGTCTTTCAAAAGTTCAGTCTAATAATATAGCCATTTAGACCTAAATAACGTATGTATGGGCAACATGGACATGAATCCAATCCCATTGAATACAAAATTAATGATAACTTAGCAAATATCAATATAAACTTGCAGCGTAACTAACTCTACAACGCTACACAAACAGCGCAACTCTTCTAATTGCGCTACATTGTTAGCGTCACAAGTGTAATAACGCCACCTTGTTAGCGCTACTTCTTTTGTCACGCTACAAACACTACTACATTTTAGAGCAAATGCAACACTCTAATGCAACGGTTGAAGCTAATGCGACGGTTTATGCAACGGTTGAAACTAATGCAACGGTTAAGGTTAATGCATCACTATTTTTGACTTATTGCAACGGTTTAATGCGACCGTTGCATTATGGCATCAAATGCAACGCTTATTTTACATTAATGCAACGCTTATTTTACATTAATGCAACGCTTATTTTACGTGTTGCATTTGCTTATTCTTTGTTGTTGCATTAGCTGATGAATACAGAGCATAATGTGACTAATATGCCTTGTTCTTTTGTGCATTCCTTAATTTCCTATTTCGTCGGTCTCCTCTTTCTTTCATACTTCTTCTTTCTTGACTTTCACATTATGCAGCTTCTCCCTTTCAAGCATGCCCATATCCACTACGACGGCCACCACAACCAAAGCCACAATTTCACTCACCTCCTTCGACAATCCTCCGTCGTCGCTCTTTTTGTTCAAATTTCATCATAAAACCCCAGTTGAATAGCTAATTCTTGCTCAATGAGTTACTTTGAAATTTAAATTTAGAGGAGAATAATTTTCAAATTTTCTGGAGAGTTCAAGATAAGTGTTTCATTTTATTTAGTTATTTTTGCTTCTCATTTTGAGTTTATATTCAAGTTGGGCTATTTTGGATTGTTATTTTGGTGAAGTTCTGGTTTTATCATGAGTTAAATACATCTGTAAATAGAAATTTTTGCCAAGTTTGTGCAATTCAATCTTAGGATTTTACGCTTAACTTGGTTTTTGCTTAATTTTGGACCAATTTTTTTTTTGGTTTTGCACTTATATATGCTTCTGCCTATTTCCTATTTCCTTTTTTTTTCTTTCGGTTTTTAGCGTCATGTTGTGTATGATATGTTTGAATATTGTGTTCTATTGTAAATTAGTTTGAAATATGAACAAAAAATGTCATTAATTAGATTGCTAGATATCCTCCATTATTGTAATTACACTATCCTTAATAATGCAGTAGGCCATATTCATATATTTGAAGGAAATGAATTTAATTATGTAATTGCTCAGTCCTCAACCACTTATCTTAAGAATTGTTAAAGTCAAAGCTGAATGAGTAAAGTATGATCTACCTGCAGTTGATTTATTGAACTTCTTGATTCTATGGTTTATGTTTCAAGTTGTTGTTTTGTGTGTTCTAAACTGACTTCTAAATTGATTTTTCAACTGTATTCTGGCCCCACAGCTAACTTGTCACTGGTTAACTACATTTGCGTTGCTAAAAAGCACAAAACATATGAGTTCATCGAAACTGAAGTAGTTAATCCATCACTTTGTATTGTCTTAAACCATTTGCTATCTTGTTTGATTAATAAGCTGACATGCTCTCAAATCCTCAATGGTCCTTGTTGGAGATGTTTTTAGGATTTTAGATAAGTTGATAATTACGTGTCATTATTTATTTTGAAATGAATTGTTAATCGGTTTATATTCTTTGCTTATTTGTGTCCTTCTCATTGTTTCCAGTGCATAATGACTGCCTGAACGGTCTGTATAGAGGTGATCTACAGTTATGGGGTGAGGGATTTATTATAAAAGCTCTATTCTAGGGTGTGTGATATTAGAGTCAGGTAAGCGAGCCTATGGGAGGTTGCTAGGTACGTATTATTGCATTCAGAAATCTCTTTCAATTTCCTATTATTAAGATGTTTAGTTTTTTGTGAAAATATATTGGCGTAACGAAGCATGTTTCACTGATTTTGACATTCTTGGGCATCAACATTATTTCTTGACTTTAGGGCTTAATTCTGATAATTATCTTGTTTATATATAATTTAGTCAAGTTGTTAGGATAATTTCTTGATTAGTTAGTTAAATAGAGTTTGTTAGGAAGGATAAGATCAAAGTGTAAGTTGCATCATGACTGGCAATCTTATCTTTAGTTTGTTATGCAAGTTGCACACAAGTAGGATTTATTTGCCTATCTTGTGCGTGTTTCTTAGGTAGAATTTAGTTAGGATTTTGTTGTTGATTATACCTATAAATAATCTCAACAATAGGATGTAATTAATTAAGTTTTGATTCACAAAAGAAATAATACACTAGTTTGCACCAAATTTTATGCGTGACTATTTTGTTCCTAACTTTGTGATTTTGGATTCAATTACATTATTAGAATCCTAATTAGTTATTCTCTTGATTGATTTAATTAATTAGCATACAATCAAAGTTATTTGGAATTCATAACTAAGATTGAATATTTTCGTGAGTTTTGAGTGTTATTTGCGAGTACCACTTAAAATCCACATCAATTTGGTATCAGATTTCAAGTCTTCGATTACCTATGGCGGAAGAGGAGTTTCTTGATGCCACTAAAAACTTTCAAAGGGTTTTGCTCGAAAAATTACAAGCCTTGGACTGAGGGCATAAACAAGAAAACGCAAGGATCGACGCCCTTGTTCGTCAATCTCAACGACAAAACCGCCCTAATAGCATCTATTACAAAGGGAAGGGAAGTGACGAGGAGGATGATGATGATGGTAACCCATCTTCGTCAGATTCAACCCTTGACTCAAAGAAGAAGCCTAAACGAAAGTCTACATTGGATGAACGAGGCATTAAACTTGATGCTTTCCATGGCCAAGGTACTCCAGAGGATTACTTAGAATGGGAACGCCAAGTTGAAAAAATTGCAGAGTATAAGGGCTTTGATGACCGAAAAGCCTTCAAGATTGAATATATTCACCTAGTGAAGAGTGCAGGGTTATGGTATGAGTGTTTGAAGGCCAAGAGACTACGTCAAAACAAAGCAAAAATCACTTCATGGGTGAAATTGCGTGCGAAGATGCGTGATAAGTATGTCCCAATCGATTTTGAGCAACAAAATTTCAGCAAACTAACTTCGTTATCCCAAGGACCTATGAGTGTTAATGAATATATTGCTGAATTTGAGAAATTAGCATTGTTATGTGACCTTCAAGAGAAGGAAAGCATGAAAATTACACGATTTTTAAAGGGACTAAATCATTCCATTGAACGAGAGTTGGACTTAGCGCAATATGTTGATTTTAACGATTTGTGTCAGAAGGCATTGAAAGTGGAGAAGCATTACAAGGAATATGGAAAGAAGCCCTATGTGCCTTTTACCAAACCTACATATTCTACATCATTGAACAAAGAATCAACAAAGCCACAAAACCCTAACCCCACGCCATCTAATGAAAATCCTAAGAAGGTTTTGTCTAAGGCCGACTATGAGGAGAGGCGACGTTGTTTTAAGTGTCAAGGCTATGGACAAATTGCTTCTAATTGCATAATGAAACGTCAACTACACATTGATGTTGTTCGTCAATGGGAGGAAGAAGAGGAGGAGTTTGACATTATATGTGCTGAGGAGACACATCAAACTGAGACAGGGGAGGATAGTGGAGAAGATTGTTAGAAACAACCACCACTCAATGAGGAAGATGGCAAATTGTTCATGATTAGAAGGGCTTTTCATGTAGAAACCTCTCCAAACAAAGACCAAAGAGAGAATTTGTTCCACACTCGACGCAAAATAGAAGGGTTTCTATGTACCTTGATTATTGATAGTGGATCATGCACAAACGTGGCTTCTAAGGAGCTTGTTGATCGTTTGAAACTTCCTCAAAGACTACATGCTCATCCATATAAGCTTAATTGACTGGATGACACAAAGGGGGTTGAGGTAAAGAAACAAGCCCTTGTTTCTTTTGAAATTGGCAAGTATAATGATGAGTTATGGTGTGATGTAGTTCCTATGAGTTCTTGTCAAATACTTTTGGGACGACCATGGAAATTTGATAGAAAAGTGAAGCATGATGGTGAGTCGAATTTATATTCGGTCCTTTGTGGGAGGAAAAGGATTCATTTGTTTCCATTATTTCCAAAAGAGACAAAGGAGAATCACGCAACCTCTAAACCTAAAAATACGAAGCCTACCTTGTTTCTAACAGGAAAAGAACTTGAGCAAGAGGTTGAGCAGGGGACTCCTATGTACATGCTTATGGTTAAGGAAATATCAAAGGAGTCTAAGGTGCAAGATGAACAATCACAAAAGCTCTTGAACGAGTTCCATGATGTATTTCCGGAAGAGTTGCCAAATGAGTTACCACCTAACCGAGGGATAGAACATGCTATTGATTTTATCCCTGGGGCGCCAATTCTAAATAAACCTGCTTATAAGTGTGATCCTGAGGCATTTAACGAGTTACAGAGGCAAATTGACGAGTTTTTGGAGAAGGGATTGGTTCGTGAAAGCATGAGTCCTTGTACAGTTCCAGCTCTCTTTGTTCCAAAGAAGGATGGTACATGGCCCATGTGTATTGATTCTCGAGCAGTAAATAACATCACTATTAAATATAGATTCCCTATGCCTAGATTGGAGGACATGTTGGATGAGTTACATGCTGCTACGATCTTTTCTATGATTTATTTGAGAAGTGGTTATCATCATATGCGCATTAGAGAAGGAGATGAATGGAAGACGACTTTCAAAACCAAACAAGGTCTCTATGAGTCGCTTGTGATGCCTTTTGAGTTATGTAATGCTCCAAGCTCATTTATGAGACTTATGAATGAGGTGCTACGTCCTTTCTTAAACAAGTTTATTGTTGTTTATCTCGATGATATACTTATCTATAGTTTAAGCATTCATGAACATCTAGGGCATTTACAATTGCTGTTTGATAAGTTGCGCAAACAAAAGCTTTATGGAAAGCTTGAGAAGTGTGATTTCATGCAAGACAAGATCGTTTTTCTAGGATATATTGTTAGTAGAGAAGGTGTTATGGTTGATCCATCAAAGGTAGAGGCCATTATGTCTTGGAAAACTCCATCAAACATACATGAGGTGCGTAGTTTTCATGGATTGGCTTTGTTCTACAGAAGGTTCATCCAGAACTTTTCTACCATCATGGCCCCTGTTACTGAGCTTATGAAGAAGGGAGAATTCGTATGGAATCCAAGAGCACAGGAGGCTTTTGACAACATCAAGTAATTGCTCTGTCGTGCACCTATTCTAGCTTTTCCTCATTTTGACAAACTTTTCAAACTAGAGTATCATGTCAGTGGCATAGATATTGGTGCAGTTCTTGTCCAAGAAAAGCGTACAATTTCTTATTTCAGTGAGAAATTAAGTGGAGCTAAGTTGAATTACTCAAATTATGATCGAGAATTCTATGCAATTGTGAGAGCATTGGGTCATTGGGCACATTATCTTAGACCAAGGCCATTTATATTACATTACGATCATGAAGCTTTGAAGTTCATTAATGGACAACTGAAGTTGAATTACAGGCATGCTAAGTGGGTTGAATTTCATCAATCCTTCACGTTCTCATCTAAATATACAGATGGCAAAACGAATGTTGTTGTTGATGCTTTATCTAGACGATCATATTTGCTTGCAATGGTTAATACACGAGTGGTCGGGTTTGAACACATTGATGAACTCTATGTCACGGATCCATATTTTGCAAAAGAGATGCAAGTACCCTCACGAAATTACATGGTTCATGATGGTTTCCTGTTTCGTCACAAAAACTATGCATTCCTTAATGTGGAGTTCGTCAATTACTAGTATGGGAAGCACACAGTGGAGCTATGGCTGGTCACTTTGCCGTTCATAAGACATTTGATATGCTTAATGAATACTTCTATTGGCCAAAGATGTTGGGAGATGTGCAATCCGTGGTTACTAGGTGCGCAACTTGCCTGAGGTCCAAGTCTACATTCCATAAAGGCTTATACACACAATTACCTGTTGCAGATGCACCATGGGACAGTGTAAGTATGGATTTTGTCATTGGTCTACCTAGAACTCAACGAGCCAGAGACTCTATAATGGTAGTGGTGGATCGATATTCCAAGATGGCACACTTTGTTGCTATGAATAAAACTGCTGATGCACAACATGTTGTTGACTTGTATTTCCGGGAGATTGTAAGATTACATGGAATACCGAGGAGTGTAATCAGTGACAGGGATTCGAAGTTCTTAAGTCACTTTTGGAAAAGCCTATGGAAGATGGTTAGTACAAAGTTACTCTTTAGTACTTCTCATCATCCATAAACAGATGGTCAGACGGAAGTTACAAACAGAACTCTGGGTGCATTGTTGCGTGGTTGATTGAGCAAAACTCAGAAAGATTGTGATACTCGTCTATGTCATGCTGAGTTTGCTTCAAATCGTGTTGTGTCTTCAACTACAGGCTACTCACCATTCGATGTTTTCTATGAAATTAATCCATACATGCCTATTGATTTAATTCCTTTAGCAAGGGATGAGATACACATAGATGCGAAGAAGAGGTTATAAGTGTTCCAAAAGACTTGTGAAGCTGCGAAGAAACAAATTTCAAAGATGAATGAAGTTTACAGGACACGATCTAAAAAAGGGAGGAGACAACATGTATTTTAGCCAGGAGATATGGTATGGATACATTCAAGGAAAGAACGTTTCCCTTAGAAGCGCAAAAATAAGCGTATGCCAAGGGAAGATGATCCTTTTGAAGTACTTGAAGCTTATGATGACAATGCTTATAAGATTGATCTACCTAGTGAGTATGGAGATGTCAGTGCAACATTCAATATTGGCGACTTATCACCATATTACAATGATGTGAATTTGAGGGCAAATTCTTTTTAAGAGGGGGAGAATCATGTGAATTTGAATGAGGATTCAAGCAAAGTGGACGAATCTACAAACTTAATGCTAAATCCTATGGGCATGAATGGGGGTAGAAGGCAAACATGGGTTACAAGACTCTCATGGGACGTTCCCATAGAGGAATAATAGCCTTTGGATACAAGGAAGGAAAGGTACGGCTAAGTGTGTTTGTTGAGCCAGTGGTTTTTTATCCCAGTGCACTTGGTAGGGTTTTTCCATATGGTATTTTGTGATTATCTTGGTAAGTCTATGAGTCATGATTGATGGAATACATCATGAATAATAGTTTTTTGAAAGTTTCTTGATTAAAAGATTGGATCTTTAAACATTTCTTGAAGTTTCTTGGAAATCTTAAAGAATTGAGCAAAATTGACGGAAATTGGTGGCGTGATTTTTGACGATTTTTGACAATCTTGGGCATCATGATTATTTCGTGATTTTTGGGCTTAATTTTGATTATTATCTTATTTAGTCAAGTTGTTAAGATAATTTCTTGATTAGTTAGTTAGATAGAGTTTGTAAGGAAGGATAAGATCAAGTGGAAGTAGCATGATGATGTTGCAATACTATCTTTAGTTTGTTATGCAAGTTGCACACAAGTAGGATTTATTTGCCTATCTTGTGCGTGTTTCTTAGGTAGAATTTAGTTAGGATTTTGTTGTTGATTATACCTATAAATAGTCTCAACAATAGGATGTAATTAATTAAATTCTGATTCACAAAAGAAATAATACACTAGTTTGGGACAAATTTTATGCGTGACTATTTTGTTCCTAACTTTGTGATTCTGGATTGAATTACATTGTTAGAATCCTAATTAGTTCTTCTGTGTAATTGTTTAATTAATTAGAATTCAATTAAAGTTATTTAGATTTGATAACTAAGATTGAATATTTTCGTGAGTTTTGAGTGTTATTTGCAAGTACCACTTAAAATCCACATCAGCAATCATCTAAGGCCTTCTTATCATCCCTCATATGACATTTTCACCCCGAATCCTTTGGTCTAGGTTCTTATATTTACTTTATGGGCACCCCGGTCGATTTCCGGGAATTTTTTTTCTGTGACCCTGAACCCCCAAAAAAGTGAATAATAATAACATTTGTTTCAGGCCCCTAGAGGGGTCGTCCCGTGCCCCGTCAATTTTTCGTCCCATTTTTTTACCACGTGCTATACAACTCCACCGCACCCCCCACGATCGTTTTCGGCCCTTAAACACCTCTTAACTAGGATCCCTCTTATCATCCCTCATATGATCTTTTCACCCTGAATCCTTTGGTCCGGGTTCCCATTTTTCCCTTACCAGTACCTTAGTCGATTTTCGAGATATTTTCCGGGACCCCTAAACCCCCAAAAACAATGAATAATAGCCTTTCGTTAAGGCCCCCCTAGAGGGGCCGTCCCGGGCGCTGCCACTTTTTTGACCTGTTATTTTTAACACGTGGTATGGACCTCCACAACACCCACAATGATCGTTTTCGACCCCTAAACACCTCTTAGGATCTCTCTGATGGCCTCTTCTAGAGAGGGGAAAAACAACCATATGTAATCGTCTAAGGCCTTCTTATCATCTCTCATATGACCTTTTCACCATGAATCCTTTGGTCTAGGATCCAATTTTTTCCTTACAGGCACCCCGGACGATTTCCGGGATTTTTTCGGGGACCCCTAAACCCCAAAACAGTGAATAATAAGCGATGTTTCAGGCCCCTGGAGAGGCCATCCTGAGCCCCGTTAGTTTTTCGTACCATTTTGTTTCCACGTGTAATCAACCTCCACAGCACCCCATCCCCCCTATCGTTTTTTGCCCCAAAACACCTCTTATCATCCCTTTTACGGCCTCTTTCTGAGAGGTGAAAAACAACCTTATATGCAATCGATTAACGCCATCTTATCATCCCTCATATGATCTTTTCACCACAAATCCTTTGCTCTTGGTTCCTATTTTTACCTTTCGGTCACCCTGGTCGATTTCTAGTCTTTTTTTTCCCTAGGACCCCTGAACCCCAAAAAACAGTGAAAAATAAGAGCATTTGATTTAGACCCCTGGAGGGGTTGTCCCGGGCACTGTCACATTTTCGCCCTATTTTTTAACCATGTGCTATGGATCTCCACAGCACCCACCACAATCGTTTTCGTTCTCTAAACACCTCTTAGGATCCTTCTTATGTCCTCTTCCAGAGGGGGAAAAAACAACATCATATGCAATCGTCTAAGGCCTTCTTATCAACCCTCATATGACCTATTCACCCTGAATCCTTTGGGTTGGGTTCCTATTTTTACCTTACGCGCACCCCTGTAGATTTTTGGGATTTTTTTTCGAGACCCCTGAACCCCAAAAAAAAGTGAATGATAGCCTTTGTTTTAGGCTCCCGGAGGGGTCGTCTAGGGCCCCGTCACTTTTTCACCCTGTTTCTTTACCACGTGCTATGGACCTCCACAGCACCTCCCACGATCATTTTCGGGCCCTAAACACCTCTTAGGATCCCCCTTATGGCCTAATTTAGGGAGGGGAAATACAACCTTATATGCAATCATTTAAGGCCTTCTTATCATCCTTCGTATGACCTTTTCAACCCGAATCCTTTGGTCTAGTTCCTACTTTTACCTTACGGGCACCACGGTCGGTTTCCAGGATTTTTTTTCCCGAGACCCCTGAACCCCAAAAAACAATGAATAATAGCCTTTCGTTCAGGCCCCCTAGAGGGGCCGTCCCGGGCGCTGCCACTTTTTTGACCTCTTTTTTTAACACGGGGTATGGACCTCCACAGCACCCACAATGATCGTTTTCAACCCCTAAACACCTCTTAAGATCCCTCTTATGGCCTCTTCTAGAGAGGGGAAAAACAACCATATGTGCAATCGTCTATAGGCCTTCTTATCGTCCCTCATATGACAACCCCGAATCTTTTAGTCTCGGTTCATATTTTTACCTTACGAGCACCTCGGTCGATTTCAGGGATTTTTTTCCGTGACACCTTACCCCCAAAATACTGTAAATAATAATAGCCGTTGTTTAAGACCATCGGTGGGATCGTCCCGGGCCCCGTCACATTTCGCACCGTTTTTTATCCACAGCACCCCCACCCCCTATTGTTTTTTGCCCCTAAACACCTCTTAGCTTCTCTTTTATAGCCTTTTCTAGAGGGATGAAAAACAACCTTATATGCAATCGTCTAACGCCTTGTTATCGTCCCTCATATGACCCTTTCACTCCGAATCATGTAGTCGAGGTTCCTATTTTTACCTTACGGGCAACCTGGTAGATTTCCGGGATTTTTTTTCCAGAACCCCAAAAAACAGTGAATAATAATAGCCGTTTTTTCAGGCTTTCGGAGCGGCCGTTTCGAGCCCTGTCACTTTTTTACACCGTTTTTTTTGCAATTTGCTATGGACCTCCAAATCACCCCCCATGATCGTTTTCGGCCCCTTAACACCTCTTAGGATCCCTCTTATGGCCTCATCCAGAGAGGGGAAAAGAACCTTATATGTAGTCCTCTAAGGCGTTGTTATCATCCGTCATATGACCTTTTTACCCAGAATCCTTTGGTCAGTTTTCCTATTTTTACCTTACGGGTACCCCGGTCGATTTTCGAGATTTTTTTTTTTTCGGAACACCTGAAATCCAAAAAACAGTGAATGTTTCTCCCACGCCCTAGGAGTGGCCATCCCTAGCCCCGTCACTTTTTCGCCCGTTTTTTTACCACATGCTATGGACCTCCATAGGACCCCCACAATCATTTTCGGCCCCTAAACACCTCGTACGATCCCTTTGATGACCTCTTCCAAAGCGGGGAAAAAAGTTCTATATGCAATCGTCTAAGGCCTTCTTATCATCTCTCATATGATCTTTTCACCATGAATCCTTTGGTCTGGGATACAATTTTTCCCTTACAGTCAACCCGGATGATTTCCAGGATTTTTTCGGGGACCCCTAAACCCCAAAACAGTGAATAATAAGCTATGTTTCAGGCCCCTGGAGCGGCCGTCCCGAGCCCCGTTAGTTTTTCGCACCATTTTGTTTCCACGTGTAATGGACCTCCACAGCACCCCATCCCCCCCTATCGTTTTTTACCCCTAAGCACCTCTTATCATCCCTTTTACGGCCTCTTCCCGAGAGGTGAAAAACAACCTTATATGTAATCGATTAACGCCTTCTTATCAACCCTCATATGAGCTTTTCACCACAAATCCTTTGGTCTTGTTCCTATTTTTACCTTACGGGCACCCTGGTCGATTTCCAGTAATTTTTTTCCGTAGGACCCCTGAACCTCAAAAAACAGTGAATAATAAGAGCATTTGATTTAAGCCCCTGGAGGGGTCGTCCCGGGCGCTGTCAAAAAACAACCATATGTGCTATGGATCTCCACAGCACCTACCACAATCGTTTTCGTTCGCTAAACACCTCTTAGGATCCCTCTTATGTCCTCTTGCAGAGGGGGAAAAAACAACATCATATGTGATCATCTAAGGCCTTCTTATCAACCCTCATATGACCTTTTAACCCTGAATACTTTGGGTTGGGTTCCTATTTTTACCTTACGCGCAACCCGGTAGATTTTTGGGATTTTTTTTCGAGACCCCTGAACCCCAAAAAAAGTGAATGATAGCCCTTGTATTAGGCCCCCGGAGGGGTCGTCTAGGGCCCCGTCACTTTTTCACCCCGTTTCTTTACCACGTGCTATGGACCTCCACAGCACCTCCCACGATCATTTTCGGGCTCTAAACACCTCTTAGGATCCCCCTTATAGCCTAATCTAGGGAGGGGAAATACAACCTTATATACAATCGTCTAAGGCCTTCTTATCATCCTTCGTATGACCTTTTCAACCCGAATCCTTTGGTCTAGTTCCTACTTTTACCTTACGGGCACCACGGTCGGTTTCCGGGGTTTTTTTTCCGAGACCCCTAAACCGCAAAAAACAATGAATAATAGCCTATCGTTCAGGCCCCCCTCAGGAGCCGTCTCGGGCGCTGCCACTTTTTTGACCTGTTTTTTTAACACGGGGTATGGACCTCCACAACATCCACAATGATCGTTTTCAACCCCTAAACTCCTCTTAGGATCCCTCTTATGGGCTCTTCTAGAGAGGGGAAAAACAACCATATGTGTAATCGTCTAAGGCATTCTTATCGTCCCTCATATGACCTTTTCAACCCCGAATCTTTTGGTCTCGGTTCAGATTTTTACCTTACGAGCACCTCGTTCGATTTCAGGGATTTTTTTTCCGGGACACCTTATCCCCAAAATACTGTAAATAATAATAGTCATTGTTTAAGGCCCTCGGAGGGGTCGTCCCGGGCCCCGTCACTTTTCGCACCGTTTTTTATCCACGTTTTATGGATCTCCACATCACCCATTCCCCCTATCGTTTTTTGCCCCTAAACACCTCTTAGCATCGTTTTTATGGCCTCTTCCAAAGAGGTAAAAACAACCTTATATGTAATCGTCTAACACCTTCTTATTGTCCCTCATTTCTCCCCGAATCCTGTAGTCAGGGTTCGTATTTTTACCTTACGGGCAACCCAGTAGATTTCCGGAATTTTTTTTCCGGGACCCCTGAAACCCAAAAAACTGTGAATAATAATAGCCTTTGTTTCAGGCATTCGGAGCGGCCGTTTCGAGCCTTGTCACTTGTTCCCCCTGTTTTTTTACAATGTGTTGTGGACCTCCACAGCACCCTCCATGATCGTTTTCGACCCCTTAACACCTCTTAGGATCCCTCTTATTCCCTCTTCTTGAGAGGAGAAACACAACCTTATATCCAGTCGTCGAAGGCCTTGTCTTCATCCCTCATATGACCTTTTAACCTAGAATCCTTTAGTCTGGTTTCCTATTTTTACCTTTCGGGCACTCCGGTTGATTTTCGGGTTTTTTTTTTCGGGACACCTGAACTCCACAAAACAGTGAATAGTTCTCTCAGGCCCCGAAAGGGGCCATGTCGGGGCCCGTCACTTTTTCGCCCCGTTTTTTTACCACATGCTATGGACTTTCACAGGACCCCCAACCATCATTTTCGGCCCCTAAACACCTCGTACGATCCCTCTTATGGCCTCTTCCAATGAGGGGAAAAAAGTTCTATATGCAATCGTCTAAGGCCTTCTTATCAACTCTCATATGACCTTTTGACCATGAAACCTTTGGTCTGGGATCCAATTTTTCCCTTACAGGCACCCTAGACGATTTCTGGGATATTTTCGGAACCCTGGAACCCTGAAATAGTGAATAATAACCTATGTTTCAGGCCCCCGGAGAGGTCGTCCCGGGCCCCGTCAATTTTTTGCACCATTCTGTTTCCACGTGTTATGGACCTCCACATCACCCCTCCCCACCCCCCCCCCCCCCCCCCCCCCCCCCCCCCCCCTCCCCCCCCCCCCCCCCCCCCCCCCCCCCTCCCCCCCCCCCCCCCCCCCCCCCCCATCGTTTTTTGCCCCTAAACACCTCTTAGCATCCCCTTTACGGCCTCTTCCAGAGAGATGAAAAACAACCTTATATGCAATTGTTTAACGCCTTCTTATCATCCCTTATCTGACCTATTCACCACGAATCCTTTGGTCTAGGTTCCTATTTTTACCTTACAGGCACCCTGGTCGATTTCCGGGATTTTTTTTTCCCTAGGACCCCTGAACCCCAAAAAATAGTGAATAATAAGAGCATTTGATTTAGGCTCCCGGGAGGATCGTCCCGGGCGCTATCACTTTTTCGCCCTGTTTTGTTACCATGTGCTATGGATCTCCACAGCACCCACCACGATTGTTTTGAACCCCTAAACACCTCTTAGGATCCCTTTGATGGCCTCTTCCAGAGGGGGAAACAACAGTATTATATGTAATCGTCTAAGGCCTTCTTATACTCCATCATATCACCTTTTCACCCCCAATCCTTTGGGCTGGGTTCCTATTTTAACGTTATGGGCACCCCGGTCGACTTTCGGGATTTCATTTTAACCCTTAACTCCAAAAAACAGTGAATAATAATAGCCATTGTTTTAGGCTCCCGGTGAGGACGTGGCGGGCCTCGTCACATTTTCGCCCCGTTTTTTAACCACGTGCTATAGACCTCCAAAGCATCCCCCACGATCCGTTTCGGCCCCTAACATCTCTTAGGATCCCTGCTATGGCCTCTTCCAAAGAGGGCAAAAACAGCCTTATATGCAGTCACTTAAGGCTTTCATATAATCCCTCATATGACCTTTTCATCCCGAATCCTTTGGTATGGGTTCCAATATTTACCTTAAGAGCACCTCGGTCGATTTTTATGATTTTTTTTACAAGGAACCCTGAACCTCAAAAAACAGTGAGTAATAGCATTTGTTTCAGGCCCCCGTCACTTTTTCACCTCGTGCTATGGACCTCCACAGCACTCCCCATGATCGTTTTCGGCCCTAAACACCTTTTAAGATCCCTCTTATGGCCTCTTATAGAGAGGGGAAAAATAGCCTTATATGCAATCGTCTAAGGCCTTTTGTTCGTCCCTCATATGACCTTTTCACCCGGAATCCTTTGGTTTGGGTTTCCATTTCATGGATTTTTTTTCTGGGACCCCTGATACCCAAAAAACATTTAATAATAGCCTTTGTTTCAGGGCCCCGCAGTGCAGGACCCTGTCACTTTTTCGCCCCTTTTTTTTACCACGTGCTATGGACCTCCACAGCACCCCCAATAAACATTTTCTGCCCGAAAAACACCTTTTAGGATCCCTCTTATGGCCTCTTACAGAGAGGGGAAAAACTGCCTTATATACAATAAACTAAGGCCGTCTTCTCATCCCTCATATGATCTTTCAACCCCAAATCCTTTGGTTTGCGTTCCGAATTTTACCTTATGGGGACCCAGTCAATTTCCGGGATTTTTTTTCCGGGACCCCTGAATCCCAAAAACATATAATAATAATAGCCTTTGTTTTTGGTCCCCTGAGGGGCAGTCTCGGGCGCCATCACTTTATCGACCCATTTTTTTTACCACATGCTATGGACCTCCCGAGCACCCCGAACGATCGTTTTTGTCCCCTAAACACCTCTTAGGATACCTTTTATGGCCACTTCTAGAGAGGGGAAAAACAACCTTATATGCAATCCTCTAAGGCATTCTTATCATCGCTCATATTATCGTTTCACCCCGAATCCTTTGGCCTAGGTTCCTACTTTTACCCTACGGGCACCCTGGTGGATTTTCAGGATTTTTTTTCCGGCACCCCAGTACCCAAAAAAAGTGTACAATTGCCTTCGTTTCAACCGCCACAGAGGGGCAATCTAGGAACCCGTCACTTTTTTAACCAATTTTTGTACCACGCGCATTGGACCACCACAGCAACCCCCAAGATCGTTTTCGGTCGCTAAAAATTTCTTATGATCCCTCATATGGCCTCTTCTAGAGAGGGGAAAAACATCCTTATATGCAATAGTCTAAGGGCTTCTTATCGTCCCTCACATGACCTTTTCATCCCGAATCCTTTGGTCTGGGTTCCTATATTTACTTTACGAGCACCTCAGTCGATTTCCAGGAGTTTTTTTCCTAGTACCCTTCAACCCCAAAAAACTGTGCTTAATAGCCTTTGTATCAGGCCGCAGGAGCGGCCATCTCGAGCCCCGTTATTTTTTCGGCCCATTTTTTTACCTCGTGCTATGGACCTCCACAGCACCCCTCAATATCCTTTTCTGCCTGGAAAACACCTCTTAGGATCCCTCTTATGGCCTCTTCCAGAGAGGGGATCAACCTTATAAGCAACAGACTATGGCCGTGTTATCATCCCTCATATGATCTTTTCATCCCTAAGCCATTGGTTTGCGTTCCTGTTTTTACCTTAAGGGCGACCCGGTCGATTTCCAAGATTTATTTGTTTCTAGGACCCTGAATTAAAAAAACTTTTAATGATAATAGCCTTTGTTTCAGACCCCCGGAGGGACAGTCTCGAGGGCCGTCACTTTTTCGACCCTTTTTTTTACCTGGTGCTATGGTCCTCCACACTCACGATCGTTTTTGGCCCCTAAACACCTTTTAGGATCCCTTTTATGGCCTCTTCAAGAGAGGGGAAAACAGCCTTATATGCAATCGTCTAACACCATCTTATCATCCCTCATATGACCTTTTCACCCCGAATCCTTTTGTGTGGTTCCTATTTTTACTTTACGGGCACCCCGGTCGATTTATGAGATTTTTTTTTTCCGGGATCCCTGAAAGCCAAACAATAGTGAATTAATAGCCTATGTTTCAAGCCCGAATCCCTCATATGAAAGCCAATTTGCTAAGGCCTTATCATCCCTCATATTACCTTTTCACCCCGAATCCTTTGGTCTAGGTTCCTATTTTTACCATACGGGCACCCTGGTGAATTTGTGGGATTTTTTTCCCCGGACCCCTGAACCCCAATAAAGAGTGAATAATCATGTGCTGGACCTCCACAGCACTCCCCACGACCTTTTTCGGCCCCTAAACACCTGCTACGATCCCTCTTACGGCCTCTTCCACAGAGTGGAAAAACAACCTTATATACAATCGTCCAAGGACTTTTTATCATCCCTTATATTAGCTTTTCACCCTGAACCCTTTGGTCTTGGTTCCTATTTTTACCCTACAGGCACCCTGGTAGATTTCCAGGATTGGTTTTTTTCCGGTTTCCCAGTACCCCAAAAAACAGTGAACAATAGCCTTTGTTTCAGCCCTCCGGAGGGGCAATCCCAAGCCCTGTCACATTTTCCCCCTCCACAGCACCACCACGATCGTTTTCGGCCCCTAAACATATCTTAGGAGCCCTCTAATGGCCGGTTGCAGAGAGGGCAAAAACTGGCTTATATGTAGTCAACTAAGGCCTTCTCATCATCCCTTATATGACCGTAACTTCACAAATCCTTTGGTTTGGCTTCCAATTTTTACCTCAAGGTTTACCCCGGTCGATTTCCGCGATTTTTTTTCCAAGACCCCTTAACCCCAAAAAACCGTGAACAATAGCCTTTGTTATAGGCTCACTGTGGAGTTGTCCCAGGCCCCTGTCACTTTTTTGCCCCGTTATTTTACCACGTTTTACGGACCTCCCTAGCACCCCACACGATCTTATTCGACCCCTAAACACCTGTTAGGATCGCTTTTATGGCTCTTCCAGAGAGGGAAAAAACAACCTTATATGCAATCATCTAAGGCCTTTTTATCATCCCTCATTTAACCTTTTCACCCAGAATCCTTTAGTCTGGGTTCCAATTTGTACCTTACGGGCACCCGATTTCCTGGATTTTTTTTTCCGTGAACCCTAATCCCCAAAGCATAGTTAATAATAACCTTTGTTTCACGCCCCCGCAGTGGTCGTCTCAGGCCTCGACACTATTTCGCCCCATTTTTTTACCACATGCTATGGACCTCCACCGCACCCCCCCCCCCCCCCCACCCCACCCCCCCCCACCCCCCCCCGATCATTTTCGGCCCGCAACCAGTTCTTAGGATCCCTCTTATGGCCTCTTCCAGAGAGGGGAAAATAGCCTTATGCAATCAACTAAGGTCGTCTTATCAACCCTCATATTACCTTTTCACCCCAAATCCATTGGTTTGCATAACTATTTTAACCTTGTGGGCATTCCGGTCTATTCCGGGACCTCTGAACCACAAAAAACAGTTATTAATAATAGCCTTTGTTTCAGGCCCCCGGAGGCCACTCCGGTGCCATCACTTTTGCGACCCATTTTCGGCCTCTATAGCACCCCCTACGATCGTTTTCGGCCTCTAAACACCTCTATAGCACCCCCTACGATCGTTTCTTCCTTTTCCGCCTTAAACACCTCTTAGGATCACTCTATAATCGCCTCTTCTAGAGAGTGGAAAAACAAAATATATTGCAATCGTCTAAGGCCTTCTTATATCCCTCATATGACCTTTTTACCCGAATCCTCCTTGTGGTTTGGTTTCCTTTTTTTACCTTACGGACACCCTGGTCGATTTTCATGATTTGATTCTTTTCGGATCGTTGAACCCAAAAAAAAGTTAATAATATCCTTTGTTTCAGGCTCCCGGAGGGGCCGTCCCGGACCCTAACACTTTTTTGCCATTGTTTTATACAAACATGCTTTGGATCACCACAGCACCCCCAAGACACGTTTTCTGCGGCCTAAACACCCTCTTAATGATCCCTGTATGGCCTCGTCTATAGATGGGAAAAACAACATTATATGCATTTGTCTACGGCCCTGATCATCCCTCAATTACCTTTTCACCCCGAATCCTTTGGTCTAGGTTCCTATTATTTATCTTATGGGCCTTTGTTTCAGGCCCCCGGAGGTGCCGTCGCGCGGCCCTGTCAAGTTTTCGCACCATTTTATTTCAATGTGCTATGGACCTCCAAGTACCCCCCCACTAAAAATTTTCGGCCCTAACACCTCTTAGGATCCCTTTTCATGCCCTCTTTGATGCAAGCACCAGTGATGTGACAAAGTGATCAAGTAGTAAATTTAAGTTACAAGGATGGTAATGGTGCAATGAATTTGAAGGTAAGGATGCCATGGCAGGGATTGCAACCATAGGTCAAATAATTGCTTATGTAAATATCACCATATGGTGCATCAAGGGTAGGAATGTGCGTGTGCATGGTCACCGGTCAATAATATGGCACGTAATCAAGGCAAGAATTGGGAATTGGGGAACAAGACGGTTTGTGCCTCTGAGTTTTTTTTTTTCCCACAGGGTTTTTCTAATTTCAGGCTTTGAGTCTTTATTTCTGGTGAGTCTTGATCATCATAATTATGCTAAAATGCATGAAGACAGATTCTTTGAAGATTTCTTGATTAAACTATTGATCTTGAAGCATTCTTGAAGACTGAAGAAATCTTGAAAATCGCTCAAATTGTGACGAAGCCTTCTTGCGAGTTTTTGGACGGTTTTCTTGGTTCTTGGGCTCCAAGCAAGTGGCGTAATTTTAGTCTAAATTCTGTGATGATTATCTTGTTAATATAGTTAGTTAGATAAGTTGTTAGATATTTTCTTGATTGTTAGTTAGTTAGAGTTTGTTAGGAAAGATAAGATCAAGTGCACTTACATGATGATGTGCCAATCTTATCTTGAGTTGTTTGTCAACATATGCAAGTGGCACAAGTGGCAATCTTATTTGAAGATCAAAGTGCACTTGAATACAAAATCCGAAAAAAATTAAGGTTGGTGATTAAGTTCTATATACTCTTGTGATTAATTACTTACTTGAGGGGTGCTTAGGCTTTAATAAAAGGACTAATTAATCGCCCAAATTGAGAATCTTGGTGACATGGTCTTTATAAGTTTCGAAATTTTAGTCTATTCCCTTGTGAGTTTTTGCTTACACAAAATTCACTCAAATTTGGTGCTCTCGTTGAGAGGTCTTTTATACTCAAGTGCTCATCAATTAAAAAACACTTACTATGGCCAGTGTGGTGATGAAGTTTCCTGCACATTTTTAAGGGATTGTCCTTAGAACAAGCCAAAGAATCCGAAGGGACATGAAATTAGGGAACTGCGAACCATGTTTGAAGAAGTGATGAACTTGTATCAAGCAGTTCGAAAACAAGAAAAAGGGTCACATGATGGGTGAAAGTGACGCAAGTTCAAGTGATGAAAATACCATAGGCGTAGCAAGCCTAGGCGTGAATATGACACTAGTTCTAGTGAAGAAGATAACCAAAAAAGGCATAGGAGGCGTGACAAACAAAAGGATGACGATTTAGTTTAAAGTTGGAGACGGTCCCGAGTTCAACGGTTAGTTTAGATCTAGAAATTTTCTTGATTAGCTGAGGAGAACCGAAAGGATTTTTTATTACAAGCAGTATGATGATCATATGCCTTCAGAGTGGCAGAATTAAAATCTAACAATTTATTCTAGCCTGTGGTTTGAAGGATTACAAAGAAAACGCAAAAGGGAAGGAAGGGCAAAAATTTGCTCTTGGCGCAAATTAAAGGGAATTGAGAAATAAAAATTTGTACCACATGAATAAGAACAGAACAATTCTCCTAAAGATGCATACCCTGAAACAGCGACAGAAAAGTGTCGAGGAGTTACAATAATGCTTTCGAAAAGTTGCTGAATTATGTGACATAGAAAAAGGAAGACCATAAGGTTGCACGGGTTTGTGGCAGGCTGGAATGGATCCATTAGGGAAAAGGTAAACAAAAAAACAAACACACAAAAACTAAGGCCAACAAACCGAAAAATACCTAGAAACTAACAAAATAACAAAAACCAAACACCAAACACAAACAAAAACAAAACCGGAAATAAACTAAAGACCCCAAACCAAAGACCCAAAATCAAAGCCAAAGAACACCAAAAGAAAACAAAACACAAAAAATTCATTTCCAGCCCCTTCACTTCCTCCTCTCACACTAACTCCACTCTCTTCCTCTTCCCCCTCTAGTAGCTTGGTTGTGTAAATAAAAAAAACGAAACAAAATCCCTCTCGTAACCACACCTTCCACTTCCAAAAAAAACAACAAAAAACTACAAAAACAAAAGAAAACAAAAAGTGAAAAAACATAAAAAAAAAACTAAATCACCAAAAACAAAAATAAACAAATAATAAATGTACAACAAAAAAAAAAAAAAAAAATCAACAGAAACAAAAACAAAAAAATAAAAGAACACCAAAAAAACAAAACAACAAAAAAAACAAACAAAAAAAAAAACAACACACACCAAAGAAAAACAAAAAACAACAACGAAACACACAAACAAATAAAACAAAAAAACAAACACCAAACAAACAAAAAACAAAACAAAAAAAAAAACAACAAACAAAAACGAAAAAACAAAAAAAAAAAAAAGAAATACCAAAAACAAAAAAAAAAACACAAAAAAACAAAAAAAAAAAAACAAGAAAACAAAAAACAAAAAACAAAATAACACACAAAAAAACAAAAAAAAAACCAAAGAATACAAAAATAAAAAAAAGAAAAAACATAAATAAAAAAAAAAATAAAAAAAGAAAAACACAAAAAACCTACAAAACAAAAAATAAAAACAAAAAAAAAAAAAAAAAACAAAAATAAAAAAAAAAAAAAACTCAACAGAACAAACAAAAAAAAAAAACAAAAAAAAAACAAAAACCAAACAACAAAAAAAAAAACAACAACAAAAAAAAAAAAAAAACAAAAAAAAAACCAAAAAACAAACAAACATAAAAAAAAAAAAAATAAAAAAAAAAAAAAAAAAAACAAACAAACAAAAAACAAACCAAAAAAAACACAAAAAAAAAACAACGAAAATACAAAAAAAAAAAAAAAAAAAAAAAAAAAAAAAAAACAAAACAAAAACCAACAAAAAACAAAAAAAACAAAAAAAAAAAATAAAAAAAAAAAACAAAAGAAAAACAAACAACAAAACAACAAAAAAAAAAAAAAAAAGAAAAAAAAAAACAATAAAAAAAAAAAAAAAAAACAATAAAAAACCCAACAAAAAAAAAACAAAAAAAAACCAACAACCACAAAAAAAACAAAAACAAAACAAACAAAAAAAAAAACATTTGTTGTGGCAAAATACAAAAAAAAAAAAAAAAAAAAAAAAAAAAAAAAAAAAAAAAAAAAAAAAAAAAACAAAAAAAAAAAAACAAAGCAAAAAAAAAACAAAAAAAACTGTTGATTGGGTTGGTTTGGGGGGGGGGGGGGGGGGGGGGGGGGGGGGGGGGGGGGGGGGGGGGGGGGGGGGGGGGGGGGGGGGGGGGGGGGGGGGGGAGGGGGGGGGGGGGGGGGGGGGAGTGGGGTGGGGGAGGAGGGGGGGGGGGGGGGGGGGGGTGGGGGGGGGGGGGGGGGGGAGGGGGGGGGGGGGGGGGGGGGAGGTGGGGGGGGGGGGGGGGGGTGGCGGGGGGGGGGGGGGGGGGGGGGGGGGGGGGGGGGGGTGGGGGGGGGGGGGGGGCGGGGGGGGTGGGGTGGTGAAAAAAAAAAACAAAAAAAACCAAAAAAAAGAAAAAGGGATGTTTTTTTTTAATTGTTATTTTTTGTTTGGGGGGGGGGGGGGGCGGGCGGGGGGAGGGGGGCGGTGGGGGGGGGGGGTGGGGGGGGGGGGGTGGGGGGGGTGGGGAGGGGGGGGGGGGGGGGCGGAGGGGGGAGGGGGACGTAGGGGGTGAGGGGGGGCGGGGGTGGGGGGGGGGGCGGGGGGGGGGGGGGGGGCAGGGGCGGTGGGGGGCTGGGGGGGGGGGGGGGGGGAGGGGGGGGGGGGGAGGGGGGGGGGGGGGGGGGGGGGGCGGGGGCTGGGGGGGGGGGGGGGGGTGTGGGGGTGGGGGGGGGGGGAGGGCGAGTGGGTGGGGGGGGGGGGGGGGGGGGGGGGGGGGGGGGGGGGGGGGCGGCGGGGGTGGGGGGGGTGGGAGGGGTGTGGCGGTGGGCGGGGGGGGGGGGGGTGGGTGGGGGGGGGGCGGGGGGGGGGGGGGGGGGGGGGGGGTGGGGGGGGGGGGGGGGGGTTGCGGGGGGGGGGGGGGGGGGGGGGGGAGGGGGGGGGGGGAGGGGTGGGGGGGGGAGGTGGGGGGGGAAGGGGGGGAGCGGGGGGGGGGGGGGGGGGGGGGGGAGGGGGGGGGTGGGGGGGGGGGTGGGGTATGGGGGGGGGGGGGGGGGCGGGGGGGGGGGGGTGGGGGGGCGGGGGGTGGGGGGGGACAAAAGGGGGGGAGGGGGGGGGGGGGGGGCGGGGGGGGGGGGGGGGGGGGGGGGGGGGGGGGGTGGGGGGGGGGGGGGGGGGGGGGTGGGGGGGGGGGGGGGGCGGGGGGGAGGGGGGGGGGGCGGGGAGGGGGGGGGGAGAAACAAAGGGGGGGAGAGGGGGGGGGAAAAAAAAAAAAAAAACAAAAAAAAAAAAATAAAAGGTGGGGCGGGGGGGGGGGGGGGGGCAGGGTAAAGGGGGGGGTCGAGGGGGGGGAGGGGGGGGGAGGGGGGGGGGGGGGTGGGTGGGGGGGGGGGACACACCTTTTCCTCCTTTATGGAACAGAGCACACACGTTGTCTCATCCTATACGTGGGCTCTAAGCAAAAAAAAACCACAAACTAAAACACAAGCAAACAAAAACACCAACCAAAACACAATAACACAAAAACACAACAACAAAACCAAACATAAACAAGAAACAATACAAAACCAAAAAAGCAAAAAAAACAAATAGAACAAAACAATAAAACTCAAACAAACAATAAACCAAGCATAACACACAACAAAACACAAACGACCAATTGAAACAAAAAAAAAAAAGAAGCGGTGGCATCTGGGTACACCACACCCCCCGGAACACCACATAAAAGAAAACATAAACCGAAAAAAAAACCGGGCCTGCTAAAAATAAAAAAAAAAGAGGAAAAGAAAAAAAAAAAAAAAAACAAAAACAAAAAAACAAAAAAAAAAAAAAAAAAAAAAAAAAAAAAAAAAAAAAAAAAAGGGGGGGTGGGGGGGGGGGGGGGGGTGGGGGGGGGGGGGGGGGGGGGTGGGGGGGAGGGGGGAGGGGTTTTTTATTTTTTTTTTGGGGGGGGGGGGGGGGGGGGGGGGGGGGGGGTGGGGGGGGGGGCGGGGGGGGGGGGTGGGGGGGGGGGGGGGGGGGGGGTGAGGGGGGGGGGGGGGAGTGTGGTGGGGGGGGGGGGGGGGGGGGGGGGGGGGGGGGGGGGGGGGGGGGGGGAGCCCCCACCCCCCAACACCAAACACCACAACCTAACACCAAACTCACAAAAACAACACTGAACCCCTCAACCCAACGGAGACCAACCAATCCCCACCCCCTACCAAAACCAACAAAAACACTAATACCACCACCCTTTAGACAACACACACAACCAAAAACAATAAATAGAATTCAAAGAAAACAAAAAAAAGACAGAAAAAACTCCTAACACGCAAGAAAAGAAACGAAAGAAAAAACCATAAACAAAACACAAAATAAAATAAATAAAAAAAAAAACCATAAAAATAAATAAAAAAAAAAAAAACAAAAAAAGAAACCAAACAAGAAAAAAAACACAAAAAACCACAAACCCCAAAAAATAACAAAAAAAACAAATCAAGAACAAACCAACAAAAAAAGCAACGTGAATACACAAAAAAAAAACAAACAAACAAAACAACCCCACCAGGGGGGGGGGGGGGGCGGGGGGGGGCGGGGGCGGGGGGGGGGGAAAACAACCAAAAAAAAATAACAATAAAAAAAAAAAAAAACAAAAAAAAAAAAAAAAAAAAGGGGGGGGGAGGGGGGGGGGGGGGGTGGGGTGGGGGGGCGGTGGGGGGGGGGGGGGGGGGGGGGGGGGGGGGGGGGGGGGGGGGGGGGGGGGCGGGGGGGGGGGTGGGGGGGGGGGGGGGGGGGGGGGGGGGGGGTGGGGGGGAGGGGGGGGGGGGGGGGGGGGGGGGGGGGGGGGGGGGGTGAGGGGGGGGGTGTGGGGGGGGGGGGTGGCGGGGGGGGGGGTTGGGGGGGAGAGGGGGGGGGGGGGGGGGGGTGGGGGGGGGGGGGGGGGGGGTATTTTTTTTTTTAGGGTGGAAAAACAGGAGGAATTCAAAGAAGCCAAAAGCATTCTTTTAATCCAATGAGCCCAAGAAGGAAGTGGGTATTTCAACCATCTACTGCTAAACCTAAGTTCGACAATGATAAATGGGCAGCCACTCCAATCAAACCGTTGACAATTCCTGGAAGACACAGGAAGGTTTCAAGTGTCAGGGAGTAGGACACATACAAAGAAATTGCCCAAACTCCAGGGGTAATCACTGCTAGGGAACCAAGGAAATTGAAGATGCCTACTTAGATTGTTCTTCTTGAAGAAGGGGAGAACCAAGATATGTGATTCCTAAGAAGAATAAAGTAAGAGTAATTATATGGAAGAAGTACAGCCGAAACACAGGGTCAAGCATTGGTCCTTATGAGGGTTCTTCTGTCTAAACCTGTGCCAATGGAAGAGAACTAGAGGGACAAAATTTTGTGGACCAGGTGTAATGTACAGGGAAAATTGTGTTTGTGACGTGATAATTGATAGTGGCAGCTTGTACTAATGTGGTCTTACCTATTTGATTAAGAAATTGAATCACCCACATACATCATCCTGCAACCTTATAAGTTGCATTGGCTAAGCAACAACAGTGATGTCAAAGTGACTAAGCAGCCCTGATAAAATTTCAAGATTGGTAAATTGAGGATTTGTAGTCTGTGAGTTTGCAATGGATCGTTGTACATATTGCTTGGTAGACCGTGGCAATATGATCGATTAGTGAAGTATGATGGAGAGAACCAATGTATATCATCAGGAAAAAGGAAGACTGACAAGCCAATTGCTTGAAACCTTTAAAACTGGCGCAAGACAAGAAAGCATTGAATGTGGAGAATTAAAAGAGGAGTGTTTTAACACTAATCCTAAGGAATGGAAGAGGCAATTGACGGATATTGCCACCAAGTATTTTGTTGATGACAAAAGATGTGAGAGTTGAAACAGCTGCAATCCCTAAAATTCTTCAACCACTATTGAATTTCCTAACAAGAAAGCATATAGATGCGATCTGAGGAATACAGAGGCAGATTGAAGTATTAATGCAAAGAGGATACATGAGGGACAGCATGATTCCTTGTGCTGGTACGAGTCTGATTGTTCCAAAAAAAGACGGTTCCTGGCGATGGCCATAGATTCTAGAGCTGTAAACAACATCACAGTCAAGTACAGGTTTCCATATACGAGATTGGCAGCATGATCTCCTGGACGAGCAATATGGTTCACTGGTGTTTCCAAGATGACTTAAGAAGTGGGTATCATCAGATACGCCAATGAGAGAAGGGATGAGTGGAGAAAACAGCTTTCAAAACAAAACTAGGTCTCTATGAGTGGTTAGTCATGCCCTTTGGATCTCAGCACACGCACCTAGACGTTTTAGAGACATTATGAACCGAAGTTTAAAGACATAATCTGGGTTAATTTGTTGTCGTTAACTAGATGACATATTGGCTTATACAGAACATAAGGAGATATATTGCAGCATCTAAGACAGGTTTTTGAGACTTCTGAGACAACAAAAACTTTACGGAAAATGGGAAGAAGTGTTATTTTATGGTGCAGAGGGTGACGTTTTTGGTTATGTGGTGTCAAAAGATGGGGTTTCAGTGACCAATCCAAGGTTGACGCAATAAATCATGGCCAAAACCCACCAACGTGACTGAAGTACAGTTTTCTTCATGGTTTGGCTTCTTTCTATAGAAGGTTTGTCAAAAATTTCTCATCATTGTTGCTCCTATGAACTGAATGCATTAAGAAGTGATAAGAAATTAAAAGGACAAAAAAGGCGCAGATTGCATGGAAAAGATCAGAATATTTTATGCCATTAGACCTATTCTAGCATTGCTGATTTCTCCAAAACCGTTTGAAGTAGAAACAGATGCAGCAATGTTGGAATTGAAGCAGTTTTGGTGCAGGTTAGGGTTTAAAAGACCAATTGCTTATTTCAGTTGAAAAAAATGATGGAGCTACGAGGTGAATTATGTCAACTTATGATAAGGAAATTTTAGCAATTGTTAGGGCTGCTGGATCATGCGATTCATTATTTGAGGACCTAACCATCATCTTGCATTCTCCACGAAGCACGAAACATATCCAATGGTCAGCAGAAGAAACTAAATCCTAGATATGCCAAATGGGTTGAGTTTCCTCCATCTTTTCATATTTTCATCTAAATATAAGGATGTCAAGTCTAATGTGGTGGCAGATGCACTTTCCAGAAGATATGTGTTGATTAGTGTCCTTAATTGCAAGCTATTGGCTTTAGAACATATCAACACAAATTTGTATGAATCTGAAGTAGAATTGGGCCATAATGAGCACTGGGAGGGAATGGAGTAGTGGGATCCTATGTTTTATATGATGGCTTCCTATTTAAAGGGAATCAGTTATGCGTGCCTAATTGTTCAATCAGGGAACTATTGGTCAGGAGAGGTGCATGGAAGAGGTCTGCAGGGCATTTTGAATTGCTAAAACACCGAGCTGTTGCAAGAACCTTTTTATTGGCCTAAGATGATTAGAGTTGTGGAAGCTGTTGATTTCTCAATGTGTTATATTTAGAAAGCTAAAGACAATTTCATCAAGGGTTATACACACCATTGCCAGTCCTGATGCTGGGTCCTGGGAAGATGCTCAATGCATTTCATTGTTGGTTTACCTAGGACTGCACGAAATAAGGATTCAATTATGGTGGTGGTGGACAAAATTTTTGAAGATGGCACACTTTACTCCTGTCATAAGACTGACGATGCTGTTAATTTGGAGAGCTATCTTTAGGGAGTCATCTATTGCATGGCATTCCTTAAAAACAATTGTAAGTGACATGGAATCGAAAATTTATGAGCTATCTCTGGAAATCATTGTGGAAGTGGTCGGTACCAAGTTAAATTTTTAGTGTTTCCTATCATCCACCAAACTGATGGGCAGACTGAAGGACGAACGGACCTGGGGGTATTATTGCGTGGATTGGTAAGCAAAAACTCAGAAGGATTGGGATTTGAAACTGGCGCATGCTGAGTTTGCCTATAGCAGATCACCTTACTTAGCAACCAAACATTCACCTTTTGAAGTGGTTTATGGCATTAACCTAAATTGCCAATTGATTTCATTTGTATTCCTAAAGGTGAGTTGAAAATATAAAACTGCTTTGGACAAAATTGAATATATGCAGAAATACATGCACAGGTCAGGAGAAAGAATTGAAAAGGTGAATGATCAATATAAAAAGCAAGCCTATAAGCACAGACACCCACGCAAGTTTCAAGAGGGAGACATGGTTTGGCTACATCACAGGAAGGAAAGGTTCCGAATCATAGTAAAAATAAATTGATGCCTAGATGTGATGGGCCATCAAAGTTTTTAAGAAAGTGTTGATAATGCCTATCAACTTGAACTACCAGGCGAATATGGGGTTCATGCTTTTAACGTTGTTGAGTTAATCTCAATATATACCTGATGAACAACCTTCGAAGTTGAGGTTCAAACTCTTTGAAGAAGGGAAGGATGATGGCAAGCACCAGTGATAATGACAAAAGTGATCAGTATTAAATATAAGTAACAAGGCTGGTAATGGTGCATATCAACATCGAAGGTAAGGATGCCAATGGCAGGGATGCAACCATAGGTCAAATAACTGCTTATGGAAATATCAACCATATGGGTGCATCAAGGGTAGGAATGTGGTGTGCATGGTCACATGTCAATAATATTGCACGCAAATAAGAGCAAGAATGGTGGATTTGGGGAACAAGATGGTTTTGCTATGAGTTTTTTCCCACAGGGATTTTCTCATTAGCTGAGGCTTTATTTTATTTGTGAGTCTGATCTATCATAACTATGCTAAAATGCATGAAGAGAAGATAGATTTCTGAAGATTTCTTGATTAAAAGGTTGGATCTTGAAACATTTCATGAGATCATGAAGAAATCTTGAAAATTGGGCAAATTGTGACGAAGCCTTCTTGCGCGGTTTTGAACACGTTTCTTCGTTCTTTGGCCAAGAAAGTGGCGTGTTTTGTCTAAATTTGATGATTATCTTGTTAATTATGTTGAGAGAAAAATGTGTTGAGGATTTTTTCATTGATTTGTGTGTTAATTAGAGTTTGTTAGGAAGTAAGATTAATGAAAGTGGAAACTGATCATAGCGGGCAATTTTTGAGTTGTGTGCAAACTTGTGCAAGTGGCACAAGTGGGCCGAATTTTCCTAGTTTTTTAGTATATTTTTATTAGGATTTTGTTGTTCATTATTACCATAAATATTCTCAACATTAGTAAGTAAATATTAAGTTGGTGTTCAATAAAAAAAAAGTTTGTTTGTTTACTGAAAACAAAATCCGAAAAAAAATAAGAGTTGTGTGATTAATTTCTTATACTCTTGTGATTTAATTAGTAGCTTTGACGGTGCTTAGGCTTTAGTCAAAGGACTAAAGATCGCCTAAAATTGAGAATCTTGTGACTTGGTCTTTAAGGTCGATATTTTAGTCTATTTCCTTGTGAGTTTTAGCTACACGAAAAATCACATCACTCTTTGATACAGGGGAAAAATAGCCGTATAAGCAATCGACTAAGGCCTTCTTATCATTCATGATATGACATGTTCACCCCGAATCGTTTGGTCTGCGTTACTATTTATACATTCGTGGGCACCCTGGTCGATTTCGGGACTTTTTTTGCGAGACCTCTGAACCCTAAAAAACAGTAGTAGTAATAGCCTTGGCTCAGGCCCCGGAGGGGCCGTCTCAGGCCCCGTCACTTTTTCGACCCATTTTTTTACCACGTGCTAAGGACCTCCACACAATGTTATATCCCTCTATGGCTCTCTCGCGAGAGGGGAAAAAAAACCTTATATGAAATGTTAAGGCCTTCTATCATCCTCATATTACCTTTTCACCCTGAATCGTTTGGTCTGGTTCCTATTTTTACTTTTCGGGACCGCGATTGATTACTGATATTTTTTCTAGTACCCTTCAACCCAAAAAACTGTGCTTAATAGCTTTGTATCAGGCGCAGGAGCGGCCATCTCGACGCCCGTTATTTTTTCGGCCCATTTTTTACCTCGTGCTATGGACCTCACAGCACCCCTCAATATCCCTTTGCCTGGAAAACACCTCTTAGGATCCCTCTTATGGCCTCTTCAGAGGAGGGATCAACCTTATAGCAACAGACTATGGCCGTGTTATATCCCTCATATGATCTTTTCATCCCTAAGCCATTGGTTTGCGTTCCTGTTTTTACCTTAAGGGCGACCGGTCGATTTCCAAGATTTATTTGTTTCTAGGACCCTGAATTAAAAAAACTTTTAATGATAATAGCCTTTGTTTCAGACCCCCGGAGGGACAGTTCGAGGGCCGTCACTTTTTCGACCCTTTTTTTTACCTGGTGCTATGGTCCTCCACACTCACGTCGTTTTTGGCCCCTAAACACCTTTTAGGATCCCTTTTATGGCCTCTTCAAGAGAGGGGAAAACAGCCTTATATGCAATCGTCTAACACATCTTATCATCCCTCATATGACCTTTTCACCCCGAATCCTTTTGTGTGGTTCTATTTTTACTTTACGGGACACCCGGTCGATTTATGAGATTTTTTTTTTCGGGATCCCTGAAAGCCAAACAATAGTGAATTAATAGCCTATGTTTCAAGCCCGAATCCCTCATATGAAAGCCAATTTGCTAAGGCCTTATCATCCCTCATATTACCTTTTCACCCCGAATCCTTTGGTCTAGGTTCTATTTTTACCATACGGGCACCCTGGTGAATGTGGGATTTTTTTTCCCGGACCCCTGAACCCCAATAAAGAGTGAATAATCATGTGTGGACCTCCACAGCATCCCCACGACTTTTTCGGCCCCTAAACACCTGCTACGATCCCTCTTACGGCCTCTTCCACAGAGTGGAAAAACAACCTTATATACAATCGTCCAAGGACTTTTTATCATCCCTTATATTAGCTTTTCACCCTGAACCCTTGGTCTTGGTTCCTATTTTTACCTACAGGCACCCTGGTAGATTTCCAGGATTGGTTTTTTTCCGGTTTCCCAGTACCCCAAAAAACGTGGAACAATAGCCTTTGTTTCAGCCCTCCGGAGGGGCAATCCCAAGCCCTGTCACATTTTCCCTCCACAGACCACACCACGACTGTTTTCGGCCCCTCAACATATCTTAGGAGCCCTCTAATGGCCGGTTGCAGAGAGGGCAAAAACTGGCTTATATGTGTCAACTAAGGCCTTCTCATCTCCCTTATATACGTAACTTCACAAATCCTTTGGTTGGCTTCCAATTTTTACCTCAAGGTTTACCCCGGTCGATTTCGCCGATTTTTTTTCCAAGACCCCCTAACCCCAAAAAACGTGAAAATAGCCTTTGTTATAGGTCACTGGGAGTTGTCCCAGGCCCCTGTACATTTTTGCCCCGTTATTTTACCATTTTACGGACCTCCCTAGCACCCCACGATCTTATCGACCCTAAACACTGTTAGGATCGCTTTATGGCTGTCCAGAGAGGGAAAAAACAACCTTATATGCAATCATCTAAGGCCTTTATCATCCCTCATTTAACCTTTTCACCCAGAATCCTTTAGTCTGGGTTCCAATTTGTACCTACGGGCACCCGATTTCCTGGATTTTTTTTTGGAACCCTAATCCCCAAAGCATAGTTAATAATAACCTTTGTTTCACGCCCCGCAGTGGTCGTCTGGCCTCGACACTATTTCGCCCCATTTTTTTTACCAATGCTATGGACCTCCACCGACCCCCCCCCCCCCCGATCATTTTCGGCCCGCAACCAGTTCTTAGGATCCCTTATGGCCTCTTCCAGAGAGGGGAAAAATAGCCTTATATGCAATCAACTAAGGTCGTCTATCAACCCTCATATACCTTTCACCCCAACAATTGGTTTGCATAACTATTTAAAACTTGTGGGCATTCCGGTCTATTCCGGGACCTCTGAACCACAAAAAACAGTTATTAATAGCCTGTTTCAGGCCCCCGGAGGGGCCACTCCGGTGCATCACTTTTTCGACCCTTTTCGGCCTCTATAGCACCCCCTACGATCGTTTTCGGCCTCTAAACACCTTATAGCACCCCCCACGATCGTTTTCCGCCTCTAAACACCTCTTAGGATCCCCTTATCGCTCTCTAGAGAGTGGAAAAACAAAATTATATGCAATCGTCTAAGGCCTTCTTATATCTCATATGACCTTTTTACCCCGAATCCTTTGGTTTGGTTCCTATTTACCTTACGGACACCCTGGTCGTTTCATGATTTGATTCTTTTTCGGGATCGTTGAACCCCAAAAAAAAGGTAAAATATCCTTTGTTTCAGGCTCCCGGAGGGGCCGTCCCGGACCCTAACACTTTTTTGCCATGTGTTTTATACCACATGCTTTGGATCACCACAGCAACCCCCACGACCGTTTTTCGCGCTAAACACCTCTTAAGATCCCTGTGATGGCCTCGTCTATAGATGGGAAAAACAACATTTATGCATTTGTCAGGCTTATCATCCCTCATATTACTTTTCACCCCGAATCTTGGTCAGGTTCCATTATTTACTTATGGGCCTTGTTTCAGGCCCCGAGGTGCCGTCGCGGGCCCTGTCAAGTTTCGCACCATTTTATTTCAATGTGCTATGGACCTCCAAGTACCCCCACTAAAATTTTGGCCCCTAAACACCTCTTAGGATCCCCTTCATGCCCTCTTTGATGCAAGCACCAAGTGATAGTGACAAAGTGATCAAGTAGTAATTTAAGTTACAAGGATGGTAATGGTGCAATAACTTTGAGTAAGGATGCCAATGGCAGGGATGCAACCATAGGTCAAATAATTGCTTATGGAAATATCAACCCTGGGTGCATCAAGGGTAGGAATGTGCGTGTGCATGGTACTGTCAATAATATGGCACTGATATCAAGCGCAGAATTGGGAATTTGGGGAACAAGACGGTTTGTGCCTCTGAGTTTTTTTTTCCACAGGGTTTTTTCTAATTTCACGGCTTTGAGTCTTTATTTTTGGTGAGTCTTGATCATCATAATTATGCTAAAATGCATGGAAGACAGATTCTTGAAGATTTTTGATTAAAACTATTGGATCTTGAAGCATTCTTGAAGATCTTGAAGAAATCTTGAAATCGCTCAAATTGTGACGAAGCTTCTTGCGAGTTTTGGACGGTTTCTTGGTTCTTGGGCTCCAAGCAAGTGGCGTAATTTTAGTCTAAATTTGATGATTATTGTTAATTAGTTAGTTAGATAAGTTGTTAGGATATTTTCTTGATTTGTTAGTTAGTTAGAGTTTGTTAGGAAAGATAAGATCAAGTGCAACTTACATGATGATGTGCCAATCTTATCTTGAGTTGTTGTGCAACATATGCAAGTGGCACAAGTGGCAATCTTATGTGAGATCAAGTGCACTTGAATACAAATCCGAAAAAAAATTAAGGTTGGTGATTAAGTCTATATACTCTTGTGATTAATTATTAGCTGGGGTGCTTAGGCTTAATAAAGGACTAATTAATCGACCTAAAATTGAGAATCTGGTGACATGGTCTTTATAGTTTCGAAATTTTAGTCTATCCTTGTGAGTTTTTGCTTACACAAAAATTCACATCAAATTTGGTGCTCTCGTTGAGAGGTCTTTATATCTAAGTGCTCATAATTAAAACACTTACTATGGCCAGTGGTGGTGATGAAGTTCCTGCACATTTTAAGGGATTGTCCTTAGAACAAGCCAAAGAAATCCGAAGGGACAATGAAATTAGGGAACTGCGAACCATGTTTGAAGAAGTGATGAATCTTGTATCAAGCAGTTCGAAAAAAAAAACGAAAAAAAGGGTCACATGATTGGTGAAAGTGACGCAAGTTCAAGTGATGAAAATACCAGTAGGAGTGCACGCAAGCCTAGGCGTGAATATGACACTAGTTCTAGTGAAGAAGATAACCAAAACAGGCATAGGAGGCGTGACAAACAAAAGGATGACGATCGTAGTTTAAAGTTGGACGGTCCCGGAGTCAACGTAGTTTAGTTTAGATTGAAATTTTCCTTGATTAGCTGAGGAGAACCGAAAGGATTTTTTTTATTACAAGCAGTATGATGATCATATTGCCTTCGAGTGGCAGAATTAAAACTAACAATTTATTCTAGCCTGTGGTTTGAAGGATTACAAAGAAAATGCAAAAGGGAAGGAAGGGCAAAAAATTCTCTTGGCGCAATTGAAAAGGGAATTGGAGAATAAAAATTTGTACCACTGAATAAGAACAGAACAATTTCCTAAAGATGCAATACCTGAAAAGCGACAGAAAAGTGTCGAGGAGTACATTAATGCTTTCGAAAAGTTGCTGATATTAGTGACATAGAATAAAAGGAAGACCATAGGTTGCACGGTTTGTGGCAGGGCTGGATGGATCCATTAGGAAAAGGTTAAATTACAACCCTACTGGACTATGATGAGATCTATAAAGTGGCACTCAGGGTGGGAAAAAACATGGGAATCAAAAGAAGCCAAAAGCATTTTTAATCCAATGAGCCCAAAGAAGGAAGTGGTGTATTCTCAACCATCTATGCTAAACCTAAGTTCGACAATGATAAATGGGCAGCCACTCAATCAAACGTTGACAATTCTGAAGGACAACAAGGAAAGTGTTCAAGT
>PYUH01000265.1:1185731-1358521 GCA_016808085.1 Suaeda aralocaspica | reverse complement strand
TGCTATTTAGGGGTTAGGGGTGCTATTAGAGGTGTTTAGAGGCCGAAAACGATCGTAGGGGGTGCTATAGAGGCCGAAAATGGGTCGAAAAAGTGATGGCACCGGAGTGGCTCCGGGGGCCTGAAACAAAGGCTATTATTACTAACTGTTTTTGTGGTCAGAGGTCCCGGAATAGAACGGAATGCCCACAAGGTTAAAATGTTATGCAAACCATGGATTTGGGGTGAAAAGGTAATATGAGGGTTGATTAAGACGACCTGTTAGGATTGCAATAAGGCTATTTTTCCCCTCTCTGAAGAGGCCATAAGAGGGATCCTAAGAACTGGTTGCGGGCCGAAAATTGTGCGGGGGGGGGGGGTGCGGTGGGTCCATAGCATGTGGTTAAAAAAATGGGGCGAAATATGTCGAGGCCTGAGACGACCACTGCGGGGCGTGAAACAAAGGTTATATTAACATGCTTTGGGGATTAGGGTTCACGGAAAAAAAAATCCAGGAAATCGGGTGCCCGTAAGGTACAATTGGAACCCAGACTTAAGGATTCTGGGTGAAAAGGTTAAATGAGGGATGATAAAAAGGCTTAGAGATTGTCAATAAGGTTGTTTTTCCTCTCTGGAAGAGCCATAAAAGCGATCCTAACAGGTGTTTAGGGGTCGAATAAGATCGTGTGGGGTGCTAGGGAGGTCCGTAAAAACGTGGTAAAAAACGGGGCAAAAAAGTGACAGGGGCCTGGGACAACTCCACAGTGAGCTATAACAAAGGCTATTGTTCACGGTTTTTTGGGTGTAAGGGTCTGGAAAAAAAATCGCGGAAATCGACCGGGGTAAACCTTGATAGGTAAAATGTGAAGCCAAACCAAAGGATTTGTGAAGTTACGGTCATATAAGGGATGATGAGAAGGCCTTAGTTGACTACTATAAGCCAGTTTTTGCCCTCCTCTGCAACCGGCCATTAGAGGGCTCCTAAGATATTTTAGGGGCCCGAAACGATCGTGGTGGTGCTGTGGAGGGGGAAAATGTGACAGGGCTTGGGATGCCCTCGGAGGGCTGAAACAAAGGCTATTGTTCACGTTTTTTGGTGGTACTGGGAAACCGGAAAAAAACCACCTGGAAATCTACCAGGGTGCCTTGTAGGGTAAAAATAGGAACCAAGACCAAAGGTTCAGGTGAAAAGCTATATAAGGATGATAAAAAGTCCTTGGACGATTGTATATAAGGTTGTTTTTTCCACTCTGTGGAAGAGGCCGTAAGTAGAGGATCGTAGCAGGTGTTTAGGGGCCGAAAAAGGTCGTGGGGAGTGCTGTGGAGGTCCACACATGATTATTCACTCTTTATTGGGGTTCAGGGGTCCGGGGAAAAAAATCCCACAATTCACCAGGGTGCCCGTTATGGTAAAAATAGGAACCTAGACCAAAGGATTCGGGGTGAAAAAGGTATATGAGGGATGATAAGGCTAGCAAATTGGGCTTTCATATGAGGATTCGGGCTTGAAACATAGGCTATTAATTCACTAGTTTTGGTCTTTCTAGGGATCCCGGAAAAAAAAATCTCATAATCGACCGGGGTGCCCGTAAAGTAAAAATAGGAACACACAAAAGGATTGGGGTGAAAAGGTCATATGAGGGAGATAAGATGGTGTTAGACGATTGCATATAAGGCGTTTTCCCCTCTCTTGAAGAGGCCAAAAGGGATCCTAAAGGTGTTAGGGGGCCAAAAACGATCGTGAGGTGGTGGAGGCAACCTAGCACCAGGTAAAAAAAAGGGTCGAAAAAGTGACGGCCCTCGAGACTGTCCCTCCGGGGGTCTGAAAACAAGGCTATTATCATTAAAAGTTTTTTTAATTCAGGGTCCTAGAAACAAAAATCTTGGAAATCACGGGTCGCCCTTAGGTAAAAACAGGAACGCAAACCAATGGTAGGGATGAAAGATCATATGAGGGATGATAACACGGCCATAGTCTGTTGCTTATAGGTTGATCCCCTCTCTGGAAGAGGCCATAAGAGGGATCCTAAGAGGGGTTTTCCAGGCGAGAAAAGGATATTGGGAGGGGTGCTGTGGAGGTCCCTAGCACGAGGTAAAAAAATGGCCGAAAAAATAAGGGGCTCGAGATGGCCGCTCCTGCGGCCTGATACAAAGGCTATTAAGCACAGTTTTTTGGGGTTGAAGGGTACTAGGGAAAAAAAATATCAGTAATCAATCGCGGTGCCCGAAAAGTAAAAATAGGAAACCAGACCAAACGATTCAGGGTGAAAAGGTAATATGAGGGATGATAAGAAGGCCTTAGACAATTCATATAAGGTTATTTTTCCCCTCTCTCGAAGAGGCCATAAGAGGGATGATAACAGGTGTTGTGGAGGTCCATAGCACGTGGTAAAAAAATGGGTGTCGAAAAAGTGACGGGGCTCGAGAGGCCCCTCGGGGCCTGAAGCAAAGGCTATTACTAAACTGTTTTTTAGGGTTCAGAGGTCTCGCAAAAAAAGTCCAGAAATCGACCAGGGTGCCCACGAAGTATAAATGTAACGCAGACCAAACGATTCGGGGTGAACATGTCATATCATGAATGATAAGAAGGCCTTAGTCGATTGCTTATACGGCTATTTTTCCCCTGTATCAAAGAGTGATGTGAATTTTCGTAAGCTAAAACTCACAAGGAAATAGACTAAATATCGAACCTATAAAGACCAAGTCACCAAGATTCTCAATTTTAGGTCGATCATTTAGTCCTTTGACTAAGCCTAAGCACCGTCAAAGTACTATTAAATCACAAGAGTATAAAGAAATTAATCACAACTCTTAATTTTTTTCGGATTTTGTTTTCAAGTAAACAAACAAACTTTTTTTTATTGAACACCAACTTAATTATTTACTTACTAATGTTGAGATATTTATAGGTATAATGAACAACAAAATCCTAATAAAAATATACTAAAAAACTAGGAAAATTCGGCCCACTTGTGCCACTTGCAAAGTTGCACAACAAACTCAAGATAAAATTGCCACGTCATGATGCATTTCACTTGACTATTTTTCCTAACAAACTCTAATTAACCAACAAATCAAGAAATATCCTAACAACTTGTCTAACTAACTAATTAACAAGATAATCATCAGAATTTAGACTAAAATCACGCCACTTTGGAGCCAAAGAACGAAGAAACTGTTCAAAAACGCGCAAGAAGGCTTCGTCACAATTTGCCCAATTTCAAGATTTCTTCATGATCTTCATGAAATGTTTCAAGATCCAACCTTTTAATCAAGAAATCTTCAGATCTTATTCAAGATTTCTTGATTAAAAGGTTGGATCTTGAAACATTTCATGAAGATCATGAAGAAATCTTGAAAATTGGGCAAATTGTGACGAAGCCTTCTTGCGCGTTTTTGAACAGTTTTCTTCGTTCTTTGGCTCCAAGAAAGTGGCGTGATTTTAGTCTAAATTCTGATGATTATCTTGTTAATTAGTTAGTTAGACAAGTTGTTAGGATATTTTCTTGATTTGTTGGTTAATTAGAGTTTGTTAGGAAAGATAAGATCAAGTGAAACTTGCATCATGACGTGGCAATTTTATCTTGAGTTGTTGTGCAACTTGTGCAAGTGGCACAAGTGGGCCGAATTTTCCTAGTTTTTTTAGTATATTTTTATTAGGATTTTGTTGTTCATTATACCTATAAATATTCTCAACATTAGTAAGTAAATAATTAAGTTGGTGTTCAATAAAAAAAAAGTTTGTTTGTTTACTTGAAAACAAAATCCGAAAAAAAATTAAGAGTTGGTGATTAATTTCTTTATACTCTTGTGATTTAATTAGTAGCTTTGACGGTGCTTAGGCTTTAGTCAAAGGACTAAATGATCGACCTAAAATTGAGAATCTTGGTGACTTGGTCTTTATAGGTTCGATATTTTAGTCTATTTCCTTGTGAGTTTTAGCTTACACGAAAATTCACATCACTCTTTGATACAGGGGAAAAATAGCCGTATAAGCAATCGACTAAGGCCTTCTTATCATTCATGATATGACATGTTCACCCCGAATCGTTTGGTCTGCGTTACTATTTATACTTCGTGGGCACCCTGGTCGATTTCTGGGACTTTTTTTGCGAGACCTCTGAACCCTAAAAAACAGTTAGTAGTAATAGCCTTTGCTTCAGGCCCCCGGAGGGGCCGTCTCGAGCCCCGTCACTTTTTCGACCCATTTTTTTACCACGTGCTATGGACCTCCACAACACCTGTTATCATCCCTCTTATGGCCTCTTCGAGAGAGGGGAAAAATAACCTTATATGAAATTGTCTAAGGCCTTCTTATCATCCCTCATATTACCTTTTCACCCTGAATCGTTTGGTCTGGTTCCTATTTTTACTTTTCGGGCACCGCGATTGATTACTGATATTTTTTTTCCGGAACCCCTGAACCCAATAAAACAGTGAATGATAGGCTTTGTTTCAGGCCGCCGTAGGGGCCGTCCCGGTCCCTGTCACTTTTTCGCCACGCTTTTTTACCACGTGCTTTGGACCTACACAGCACCCCCCACGATCTTTTACGGCCCCTAAACACTTCTTATCATCCCTCATATTACCTTTACACCCCCAATCCTTTTGTTTGGGTTCCTATTTTTACCGTACAGACACCCAGGTCGATTTCCGGGAATTTGTTTTTTCGAGACCCTTGAACACCAAAAAACAGTGAATAAATAACCTTTGTTTCAAGCCCCCGGAGGGGCCGTCTCGGGCCCCGTCACTTTTTCGCCTGATTTTTTGACCACATGCTGTGGACCTCCAAAACACCCCCCAAGATTGTTTTCGGCCCTTAAACACCTCTCACGATCCCTCTAATTGACTCTTGCAGAGAGGGCAAAAACAAACTTATTTACAATCGTTTAAGGCCTTGTTATCATCCCTTATATGACCTTTTCACCCCGAATCCTTTGGCCTGGGTTCATCTTTTTTACTTTCAGGGTAACCCGGTCGATTTCCGTGTTTTTTTTCGGGACCCCTGTATCCCAAAAATACAGTGAATAATAGCCTTTGTTTCAGCCACCCCGGAGGGGCCGTCCCGGTCCTCGTCACTTCTTTTACCACGTGCTATGGACCTCCACAGCACCCCCACGATCATTTTCAGCTGCTAAACACCTCTTAAGATCCCTCTTATGGCCTCTTCCTTAGAGGGGAAAAACAACCTTATATCCAATCGTCTAAGGCCTTTTTATCACCCCTCATATGAACTTTTCACGCTGAATCCTTTGGTCTTGCTTCCTATTTTTACCTTACGGGCACCCCGATCGATTTCCGGGATTTTTTATTCCAGGACCTCTGAATCCCAAAAACAAGTGGATAATACCTTTGTTTCAGGCCCTAGAAGAGCCGTCCTGGGCCCCGTCACTTTTTCGGCCCATTTTTTTTATTTCGGCTGTTAAGCACCTCTTAGGATCCCTTTTATAGCATCTTAAATGAGGAAAAAACTGCATTATATGCAATCGTTTAAGGCCTTCTTATTATCCTCATATGAACTTTTCAACACGAATCCTTTGTTCTAGGTTCAATTTTTATCTTATAGGCACCCCGGTCAATTTTCGGGATTTTTTGACCCGGTCAATAATAGCCTTTCTTTCAGGTGTAACAGCCTTGATTTTCCTTAACTTTCTACTTCCTAATTTTTGCGGAAAACATGTTTAACTAGTAGATAATATTTATTAAACTACTATATACGGGAAAACCAAAGTATTACCAAAACCAAGATAACAGCTAAGGCTTTTATCAAAGTACTAAAGCGGAAGTCTTTAAAGCAAAACAATTTAAAACTAAACTTCAAACAACTTTAAAATAAAATCAACTTTAAATTTATTACACTTTGGAACCATATTAATGGCCCTTTAAAACCAAACCAAAATTAATAATCATAAGTCTTTCAAATTCCAAAAAATCAAATAAACGTTAGTCTCTGAAAGCAATTCAAATGAAGTAAAACTACAACCACATCAAGTGCTGTCACTCCATCCCATCATGAAATGACTTATGCCCACTTGTACCTGCAACTTTCCTTTTACTAGACAACTTCTCACCACAAGTGGGTCATCGTAGGGCTAAGTCCAAGACAAAGCCATGCACACAAAGCAAACAGTCAGCAAAGCTGAGTACATAACTACTAAAGACTATGCAATAACAAAAAGGAAATAAAACATGCACTCAACTTACCTTTGACAACGTTCTTACCTTTACATGGACTCAATAAAATTATTATAGCGTTTAACTTTTGGATTTGGCATCGAACGGGTTTCCTTTCCTTTAAAATCGCCCTATTGTCCACCAACTTGGGAGCAACTCCAACAAGGTATTACCTATGTCACACGAGGTGACAGATATCCAGCGCATATATAATATATAAGAGTACAACGTCTTGTACTCCAATTAGAAGTGATAAATCATTGTTCCATATGAATCCCCCCTTTGTTCATACTGAAGGTATATACGTTCCAAGAGTTTTGGTGCGAATCCTCTTACACTTTACGTGATTAACAGGTTTAACATTGTTATGACTCTCATCCAACATCACATAGAGACATGTATATTATGAAGAAACCATATTCATTATCTTTACTTTAAGGTGATTCGAAATCAACTTATGTGAGTCCTTTAATTAAACTGAACCTCTTGTACCACACATTAACTATGAGTGGCTAATAACTTACTTTCTTTTTTACTACACATTAAACTGTGAGTGGTATAATAACTTACTTTCTTCTTGACCACACATTAAACTGTGAGTGGTATTATATGCATAAGTAGTTGCTCATTACTTTTATTAATAATGTGAACAAATTCACTACTTCCTTTCATGTTGATTAAGTATCTAATCTACTTTTAAAAAAAATTATCTTCTTCCTTTATTCACAAAACTGTTGGCCAAACTACACTAATCCGAACATTCCAATTCAAGCTCATGAAAAGTTAAACTGTCTATTTAACAAGGAATGTCCTTAACATTAGAAACATGCTACTAACTACTTTTCATGCATATAAATTCATGTTCCAAAACAAGCAGACAAGATTCATATAAACCAGAATTTGTCAAGCATGCATTCTAAACTCCTATTTTTGCCGTTAGTACTTACGTACCTTGTAAAATAGTTGTGCTCCGCCACAACTCTAGAAGTGGACTAAAGCAAAGTCTTCTATACAAGGACAACCGAGCTAAATTAAATATCCTGTTGACTAAGTTCTACAACAACCTTAACCAACTTCTAAATTTGGAAACTTTGTCTAACACATTACTTATTTGGTCTCTATTCAATTCCATACTTCAATTTTCTTCTCTATTGCAATTCTACTTTGTTTCCGGGACTTAATTATACTTTATAAAACCTTAATAATATTTTCATGCTACTTTGGAAAAGTGGACAGCTATCTATATTTATCAAAACTCCTTGAAAACCTCCGAAAATGACACAAATCGATCATATGATGTGTTACCTTACTTACATAATCAATTTATGCTATTTACATACTTTAGAAGGCCATTTAATTAATTTATAAAGTCTGGAAAGCATGTTAAACTTGCTTAAAACCACTCTTAACCATCATAAAACATACTAAAATTTATATATTTCATCATAGAATTGATGTATGATCATACTAGTGCAATTTGGGCACTTTAAACTCAATATAAGTTGTTTTTATTAAAATTTCAGATTTATTTCTTAAATTTATAGTCATGAAAAACTTATGAAAACATCATGATTTCATGTCAAAACACTTCTACGATCTACTAACATGTTTTTGAAGTCAAACTAGGTTTTAGAACAATTTTTTCATATGATTAAACATGTTTATAATATTTATTCAACTCAAATTCATGATTATAAAATTTTGACAGTTTTATAAAACAAGTCTCAAAACCTTAAAAATCAATCTAAACTTAATAACAACATCATAAATTTACCCAACAATAATTTATGATCATACTATCGAAGTTTAGAACATAAAAAATCATAAAAATCATAACTTTATAAGTTTTCAAACCCTAATTTATAATTTGATGACAACAAATTTAATTCATGCCTAAAAACAATTCATACTTATATCAAAACATGATTAAACTTATAAAAACTTGATTACACAATTATAATCATAAATTTGTAAGATTGAATCAAAAACAAAGAAGTACATTTTTTTTTCTAAAAGGTCGAAAATTATACCAAACAGGGAGGAGGTCCGGCAGTGGTGCTGTGGCCTGCAGTGGGGTCCGACTGGACACGGATCCCGAGGCTCCAAAAATTATTTTTTTCTTCTTCGAAATTCCCACTTTCTCTTTCTTTTTTTCTTTTTTTTTTCAGATCTCAAAAAATAATTTTTTCTCTCAAAATTTTTGGAATCCTAATTGACTCGTATGATTAGTAAAATTTGGAAGTTTAGGTTTTGTAGGGCATTTATAGGCCTCAAAGTACGATTTTGGTGGGGACCATAAACACTCCTAAGTAAATTAGGAAACCTTAAAAAAAACTATTTTTAGAAGTTTGAAAGATATTTTTAATCATAGAAATACTATTTAAGAATACAAATAATACTTTTACCCAAAATTTTATTATTTACTATATTTTTGTTTATTTCTTTTTATTTAATACCATTATTGAACGTAATCTTCAATAAAAATACTAAAATTATACGAATAAATACGAAGGTTATACATATGAAATACGAAAATACTTTGTTTAAATGCGTGAAAATGTGGGGTATTACAGTATACCCCCTTTAAAAGAAGTTTCGTCCGGAAACATTGTGTAGGTTAGTGTAAGAAATTTAAATAGAGACTACTTTTACTTCATACTTTGTTTCTGAAACTTTTATGTTGTTGTAGACTTTTGACATTACTTGACAATTTCTATTAGAAAAACATGAAACTTCTTACTTAAAAGTCGTAAAAACTTGTAATATTGAGGGTAAAACGCGCGAAACTTGTCGTTTTCTACCCCCTCTTAAAAGGAGTTACGTCCCCGTAACTCTACTACTAACCTGAAACACCTCTGGATACTTTTCTCTCATTAAATCTTCAGCTTCCCAAGTAGCTTCTTGGGTTTTTGGTTAGACTACAACACTTTCACGATCTTGACACTCTTTCTACCAGTATCTCTAAGCTTACTATCTAGGATTTTGATTGGCCTCTCCTCAAAGGTCAAACTTTGGTCTAACTCTATTGCTTCAGATTGCAACACATGTGACTCGTCCGACACATACTTCCTTACTTGAGACAATTGGAAAACATTATGAACTTTGCTCAACTCCATTGGTAGTGCTAGCTTATAAGATACTTTTCCTACTTTTTGTAAGATCTCATAGGGTCCTATGTACTTTGGGCTTAACTTTCCCCTCTTTCCAAACCTCATCACTCCTTTCATTGGTGATACCTTAAGTAACACCTTGTCGCCAACTTCGAACACAACATCTTGGCGCTTTTGATCCGCATAGGATTTTTGTCTATCCTTTGCTGCTTGAATCTTTGTTTGTATTACTCTGATTTTCATTGTGGTCTTCTCTATTAACTGAGGTCCTAGAATTACTGTTTCACTTATGTCGTTCCAACACAAAGGGCTCCTACACTTTCTTCCATATAGAGCTTTAAAGGGTGCCATGCCAATACTTGCATGGTAACTATTGTTGTACGAAAACTCAATGAGATCTAAGTGATCCTCCCAACTCCCTTCGAAGTCCATTACACAAGCCCTTAGCATGTCTTCTAAGGTTTGTATGGTCCTCTCTGTTTGCCCATCAGTTGCTGGATGGAAACCTATACTCATTTTCAAGGTCGGGCCAAAGTTCTCTTGGACACTTTTCCTGAATTTCGAAAGAAATCTAGAATCCCTATTCGACATGATATCCTTTGGAAATCCATGTAACTTCACAACATATTTTATGTAACCCTTTGCTAGTTGCTCCATTCTCCAAGTCTTTCTCATGGGTATAAACACTGCTGAGTAAGTGAGTCTATCTACCACTACCCATATGGTATCGTTCTGATTCTTAGACTTTGGCAAGCAAGACACAAAGTCCATTGAAATGTTATCCCATTTCCATCCTGGTATCTCAAGTGGTTGAACTTCTCCTTGAGGTCTTTTAGGCTCAAATTTAACTTTTTAGCAAGTAAGACATTTGCTTCTCTCTTCATCCTAGGCCACCAATACATCTCGTTTAGATCCTTGCAAAGTTTATCGTCTCTAGGATGCACTTAATACGGGGTACTATGACCCTCCACCATTATCATTCGCTTTAAATCCGCGCATTTTTGTGGTACACAGCACCTTCCTTTATACCTTAAGCTTCCATCCTCAAGAATTTTAAAATCCATAGGCTTTCCTGCTTTCAACTTTTCCTTAATTATGTCCAGCTTTACATCCACTTCCGGACTCTTCCCTTATAACTCTCCCTCCTTCACTATTTCCAAGCTCAATCTCTCCATGTCTTTACATAGCTCATTAGCAACTACCAAGTTATTCATTCCATGTTTCGTTTTACGATTCAGATCGTCAGGTATCACATTGGCTTTCCCTTCATGGTATTGGACATCGTGGTCGTAGTCCTTGATCAACTCGAGCCATCTCCTTTGTCTCATGTTTAAATCTTTTTGAGTGAAAAAGTACTTTAAACTCTTGTGGTATGTGAATATCCTACATTTCAGACCATATAAATAATGTCTCCAAATTTTCAAGGCAAACACTATTGCTGCTAACGCCAAATCATGTGTAGGGTAATTAACCTCATATGGTTTCAATTTAGAAGCATTTGCATCAACACACAACCCAGACCATTTTTAGAAGCATCACTAAACACATCATAAGAGCCACTTCCATCTGGCAAAGTCGGTACTAGAGTTGTAGTTAAACGTGCTTTTAATGTTTGAAATGCCTCTTCACACTTATTACTCCACTCAAACTTACAGTCTTTCTTCATTAACGAAGTCATGGGTTTAGAAATCCTCGAAAAGTCTATCACAAACCTCTGATAGTAACCTGCTAACCCTAACAAACTCCGTACATCCGTTACATTCTTCGGTGTAGGCCATTCCTTGACCGCTTCAATTTTGGTTGGATCTACCTCAACTCCCTCTTTAGACACAATATGACCCAAAAATGCTACTTTCTCCAACCAGAATTCACATTTTGAGAACTTAGCATATAACTCATTTTCCCTTAATGTCATCAAGATTGTCCTCAAATCCTCCACGTGTTCTTCCTTGCTCTTAGAATACACCAATATGTCATCGATGAAAACGACTACAAAATTATCCAGAAACCGTTGGAAGATTCTATTCATTAAATCCATAAAAGTTGCTGGTGCATTGGTCAATCCAAAAGGCGTAACAGTGAATTCATAATGTCCATACCGAGTGCGGAAAGAAGATTTCGGTATCGCCTAACTAGCAATCCTCAATTTATGGTATCCTGACCTTAAGTTAATATTCGAAAACACCATAGCTCCTTTCAATTGATCGAAACAGTCATCAATCTTTGGCAATGGATACTTATTCTTGATTGTCACTTTATTCAGGTCCCTATAGTCAATACATAACCTCAAACTCCCATCTTTCTTTTTCACAAACAGTACTGGTGCTGCCTAAGGTGAAGCACTAGGCCTAATATACCCCTTTTCCAACAAATCCTGCAACTGGTCCTTTAATTTTCTCATTTCCGCAGGTGCCATCCTATGGGGTGATATGGAAATAGGTGCTGTTCCTGGGACTAAGTCTATAGTAAAGTCTATTTCCCGCTTCGGTGGCATTCCTGGAATTTGCTCCAGAAACACATCAAGAAAGTCCTTCACTACTTCAATATCCTCAGGTTAAGTAGTCTCAATCTGATCCACATCCTGCACACTACAAAGGTAAATCGGAAAACCTCTTTTCACAAACCTAGCAAATGTCATTACTGACACTATTTTGTTGTGTTTCGGTCTTCTTGTCCTCCAATAGCTCACCTTTTTACCCTTATTTACCAACGAGATCTTCTGTGGTTCACACTGAATCTCAGGCTTACGTTTACTCAACCAATCCATTCCTAAGATCACTTCTAGGTCACCTAAATCAAACTCGATTAGGTTAGCCTTAAACTCCACTCCCTCAATTACAATAGGAACATCCTGATATCTCCTTGAACATTGCACTTCTTGTCCCGAAGGTAATACTGTCGACATGTCTACTGTATCTACTTTTCCCGACACAGGTTTTAACTTTTCTAAGAGTTTTATGGAAACAAAAGAGTATGTTGCACCAGAATCAAAAAAAAAAACTTTAATATGTAAGGAATGTATAGAAAAAGTACCGGTGATCACATCCTTATTAGCATCCGCTTCGCTTTGAGCTATCACATTCAGCTTCCCAGTGTTTGAGGTCTTAGGCTGTCTTCCTCCATTTCCACTCCCATTCCTACATCCGGCTTGATAGTTCACTTTTCCTCCCATATTTCCTTGGAAACGCTTTTGTTGTCCCCCAACTAAATTCCCCTTAGCTTTAGAATTCTGTCCCTCCTTTCCTTTGTTCTTAGAGAAGCACTCATTCTCGCGATGTCCAAGTTTCTTACATAATCTACAAATCACTAGGTTCCCTTCACAGTCTTTTCCTGGGTGGTTGTTGGGACATTTCTTGCAGAAGTATACACGCCCTCCTTGACTAGCCACCAAAGTCCTATTCCCATTTCACGTATTAGGCTTTCCAAAGTTTCCACTATTACCCTGGAAGTTGTTGTTGAAACGAGGTCTCTTATATCCACCATCATTCCCTTGTGGGTTGAAGTTTCCTCCACTATCCTTCCTTTTCTCCCTCGTCTCACTCTCCTTCTGTACTTCCTTCTTCTTTTGGTCTATGGCATACAAGTGTGCAACCCTACCATATAAGTCATCCAAGGATTCAATAATTTGTCCAGCTAGTTGTTATTGTAAGTCTAAGGGTAACCCCGTCTCAAAACGACTAGCTTTCAGCGTCTCAGTTGCCATAGCCTCAGGAGAAAACCTAGACAACTCTATAAACTTAGATTAGTACTCAATAATAGACATACTCCCCATCCTAAGTTCTAGGAACTCCTCAGCCTTCTGTTTTTGAACAAACACAGGGTAAAACTTATTACGAATCTGCTCCTGAAAGATTTCCCAATTAAATCCTGCTAAAGCCCTTATTGCAGCCTCATTCAGTGACCACCAAAAGTCAACTTCTCCCCTAAGATAGTAAACAGCATGGTTCACCTTAAGTTCCTCTAGACACTCAACTGCCCCAAACAATTTATTGAATTCTCTCAACCATCACTCTAGAACAGTTGGATTGTGCTCTCCTTGGTAAGTGGGTGGCTTGCTTTGAGAAATTTTGTTGAAAAGTTCCCCAGCAGGGTCACTACCATTTCCATTTTCTATGGCAGGTAACTGTTCAGCTACAGTAGCTTATTGCCTTACTACATCATTCAGATGATTGTTGTTACGTTCAGTCATTCTATTTCTCCTGTAGAGGAAAAGACCTTTGTATTAAATTAAGTCTATCTATAAGTTAGGACACAGAGACTTAAATCATGAAACACTTTTTCATTTTCATCTCATAAAAGAAATTTCATTCTTTTAGAGTGAATGATTCACTTTGTCTTGATTGTTTACACAACTATTAGAATAAGAATAAAGCATATAATAAATAAAAATAATTCCCTTGGTTATATTCTAATCAAGGCTTTAATCATTAAATCATTTTATTACTCAACTTCTCCAATTACTTCTGATGGCTCACTGCCACTTATTCAAACTAATATAAACAATAACTTATAGTGTCCAACTAGGCATTAAAACAGTAGACATAAACTGTTCACTACTTCTAAACAAGGTCTCTACATATGATGTGAATTTTCATGTGAACAAAAACTCACAAGGGAACGGACCAAAATTTCGAATCTATAAAGACCCTGTCACCAAGATTCTTAATTTTAGGTTGATCAATTAGTCCTTTGATTAAAGCCTAAGCACCATCAAAGCTACTAATTTAATCACAAGAGTGTAAAGAATTTAATCACCAACTCTTAATTTTTTCGGAATTTTGTTTTCAAGTAAACAAACAAACTTTTTCATTCAACTCCAACTTAATTACTTACATCCTAATGTTGGGATTATTTATAGGCATAATCATCAACAAAATCCTAACTAAAATAGATAAAAAAAAACACGCATAAGACTAGGAAAATAAATCATACTTTTGCTCAACAAACTAAAGATAAGATTGCCACATCATCATGCAAGTTGCACTTTGATCTTATCTTTCCTAACAAACTCTAACTAACTAACAAATCAAGAAAATATCTTAACAACTTGACTAAATAATTAGTTAACAAGATAATCATCAGAATCTAGACCAAAATCAAGCCACTTGCTTGGAGCACAAGAACTTGGAAAAACGCCCAAAAAACAGGCTTCAAGAAACCGTTCCTTTTGTGCGCAATTTTAAAGATTCTTTCAAGAACTTCAAGAAATGCTTCAAGATCCAATCTTTTAATCAAGAAAACTTCAAGAATTTGTCTTCCATGTATTTTAGCATAATTATGATGATCAAGAATCACCAATAATTAATCGACTCAATGCCAAAAATGAGAAAAACCCTATGGTTAAAAGCACATAGGCAAAAACCATCTTGTTCCCCAAATCCACCATTCTTGCCTTGATTTGCGTGCCATATTATTGAAATGTGACCATGCACACGCAAATCCCTACCCTTGATGCACCAATATAGCTTATATCACAGTATGCAATTATTTCACCTATGGTTGCACCCTTGCCCTTGTCATCACTACCTTTCGAAGTTGATTGCATTGATATCATTAATATCATCTCTTGCACTGATATCATTAATATTATCAATGTCACTAATGCTTGCATCACCCTCCCCTTATTCAAAAGAGTTTGACCTCAAACTTCGAAGTTGTTCATCAGGTATATATGGAGATAAATCACCAATGTTAAAAGTAGCATGAACCCCATATTCATCTGGTAGTCCAAGTTGATAAGCATTATCACCAACTTTCTTCAAAATTTTTAATGGCCCATCACATCTAGGCATCAATTTATTTTTCCTGTGATTAGGAAACCTTTCCTTCCTGAGATGTAGCCAAACCAAATCCTCTTTTTGAAATTTGCGTGGGTTCCTGTGCTTATTGGCTTGCAATTTATACTGATGATTCACCTTTACAATATTTGCTCTGATTTGTGCATGTATTTTCGGCATATATACTGATACTCCATCCTTTGAAACGACATACCCTAGGAATGTAACACTACTGACCATGAAAGAACCATTCTTTAATTTCCCATACAATTTTTGCTGCCTTAGGGTTTCAAAAACCTGTCTTAGATACTACAGATGATCTCCATTGTTTTTGCACTCATAGAGAACCAATTTGGTTTTGAAAGCTGTTTTCCATCCATCCCCTTCTCTCATGTGTAACCGATGATATCCATTTCTCAAATCAATCTTGGAAAACACCTGGGAGCCATATAACTCGTCCACAAGATTGTCCAGCCTAGGAATTCGGAACCTGAACTTGATTGTGATGTAGTTTACAGCTCTAGAATCTATGCACATGCGCCAAGATCCGTCTTTTTTTGGAACAATCAGTGTTGGTACAGCACAAGGACTCATACTCCCCCTCACGTAACCCCTCTACTTCAATTCTTCAATTTGCCTTTGTATTTCCTTAATCTCTTCAGGATTACATCTATATGCTGGTTTATTAGGAATCTGAGCACCTGGGATTAAATCAATCTGGTGTTCAATGCCCCTATTGGGTGGTAAACCTAGTTGTAAGTCATCGGGAAATACATTTTCAAATTCCTTCAACATCGGTTGAAGAATTTTAGGGATTGTAGATGTTTTAACTCTCACATCTTTTGCCATCAGCAAAAATACTTGCTGGTAATATGTCAATTTCCTCTCCAATTCCTTAGGATTAGTTAAAAACACTCCCTTTTTATTCTCCACATTCAGTTGCTTCTTGTTTTGCGCCACTTTTAGAGGTTTCAAAGCAATTGGCTTGTCAGTTTCCTGTTTCCTGATGATGTAGACATTGGCTCTCCCATCATACTTCACAAATCAATCATATGGCCAGGGTCTACCAAGCAATATATCACAAGCATTCATTTCACATACATCACATATCACAGAATCATCAGCAAAATTCTAAGGAATTGGAGACCACTTGTAGGTATTCTATCGAGGTTCACAATCTCCCTAAAATACGAATCATCAACATGTTGAGCATCATCAGTCGTGTTCAATGCTACATAATGAGATATTTTTGAAAACCAATCAACCACCACCTTTATAGAATTACGTCCCATCAAAGTTGTAGGTAAGCCAATGATGAAATCCACGCCGACACTATCCTAGGGTGTATTGGAAACATGCAATGGTATATAGAGACCTTTAACAAATGTTGATTTAACTCTCTAACAAGTAGCAAATCTAGAAACCACTGATTGAATATCTTCTATCATCTTAAGCCAATAGAAATATTCACTCACCATAGCAAAAGTCTTCTAAACTCCAAAATATCCAGCCAATGTGCCACCATGAGCTTCCCTTATCAGCAATTCACGAACTCCACATTTAGGAATGCACAACTTGTTGTTCTTAAATAGAAAACAATATTGAATTGTGAAATTTTGAGTGGGATGTTGATACTCTGCAGCAAAATCTGAATCACTGACATATAGCTCTTTCAAGTGCTCAAATCCCAACACTCTAGTATCCACCATTGCAATTAAATAGGATCTTCTTGACAATGCATCAGCAACCACATTATTTCTACCTTCTTTATACGTGAATGAAAAAGTAAAAACTGGAAGAAATTTCATCCACTATATATGTCTGTAGTTGAGATTTTGTTTTCCATTAATGTACTTCAATACTTCATGATTTGAATGTATAATGTAAGGTGTAGGGCGTAAATAATATGACTAATGATTATACCTATAAGTAATCTCAACAGTAGGATGTAATTAATTAAGTTGGAGTTGAATAAAAAAGTTTGTTTGTTTACTTAAAAACAAAATTCCGAAAAAAATAAGAGTTGGTGATTAAATTCTTTATACTCTTGTGATTAAATTAGTAGCTTTGTGGGTGCTTAGTCTTTAATCAAAGGAATAATTGATCAACATAAAATTAAGAATCTTTGTGACTGGGTCTTTATAGATTCGAAATTTTAGTCCATTCCCATGTGAGTTTTTGTTCACATGAAAATTCACTTCAAATTTGGTGGTTTCGTTGAGATGTCTTATATACTCAAGTACTCATCAACAAAAATACTTGCTGGTAATATGTCAATTTCCTCTCCAATTCCTTAGGATTAGTTAAAAACACTCCCTTTTTATTCTCCACATTCAATTGCTTCTTGTTTTGCGCCACTTTTAGAGGTTTCAAAGCAATTGGCTTGTCAGTTTCCTGTTTCCTGATGATGTAGACATTGGCTCTCCCATCATACTTCACAAATCAATCATATGGCCAGGGTCTACCAAGCAATATATCACAAGCATTCATTTCACATACATCACATATCACAGAATCCTCAAATTTACCAATCTTTAAATTTATAAGGGCCTGCTTAGTCACTTTGACATCACTGGTTTTGCTTAGCCAATGTAACTTGTAAGGATGAGGATTATTGTATGTGGGGTGATTCAATTTTTGAATCATATAGGTTGAGACCACATTAGTACAGCTACCACTGTCAATTATCACATCACACAGCCTACCTTGTACATTACACCTGGTCACCAAAATTTTGTCCCTCTGGTTCTCTTCAATTGGCGCAGGTTTAGACTGAAGAACCCTCCTGAGGACCAATGCTTGACCCTGTGTTTCTGCCTCCACTTCTTCCATATCATTGCTGCTTTGTTCTTCATAGGAATCAATGTCTTCGTCCTCCCCTTCTTCAAGAAGAACATTTAAGTTGGCATCTTCGATAACCTTTGCTTCCCTATTAGTGATTACCTTGGAGTTTGGCAATTTCTTTGTATGTGTCCTACTCCTTGACACTTAAAACACTTCCTGTTGTCTTTATGAATTTTCAGTGGTTTGATTGGAGTGGCTACCCTTTTATAATTGTCGAACTTAGGTTTAGCACAAGCTGGTTGAGAATACACCACTTCCTTCTTGGACTCATAGGATTTAAAGAATGCTTTTGACTTCTTTGAATTCCCATGTTTTTCTACCTTCAGTGCCACCTTACAGATCTCATCATAGGTCCAGTAGGGTTGTAATTCTACCATTTCCCTAATGGATCCGTCCAGCCCTGCCACAAACCGAGTAACTTTGTGATCTTCCTTTTCTTCTAGGTCACACAACATCAGCAATTTTTCAAAAGCATTCATGTATTCCTCAACACTTTTCTGTCCCTGTTTCATGGTATGCATCTTTAGGAAATTGTTCCGTTCATAATCATGTGGTACAAATTTTTTTTCTCAATTCCCTTTTCAATTTGCGCCAAGAGCAAATTTTCGATCTTCCTTCCTTTTTGCGTTTTCTTTGTAATCCTTCAAACCACAAACTAGCATAACATGTTGGTTTTAATTCTGCACTCTGAAGGCTTTATGATCATCATACTCCTTGTAATTAAAAATCCTTTCGGTTCACCTCCGCCAATCAAGGAAAATTTCTAGATCTAAACTACAGTTGAACTCAGGAACGTCCAACTTTAAGCTACGATCATCATCCTACTGTTTGTCACGCCTCCTATGCCTGTTTCGGTCATCTTGTTCACTACAACTGGTGTCATATTCACGCCTAGGCTTGCGTGCACTCTTGCTTGTATTTTCATTACTTGATCTTGCGTCACTTTCATCAATTGCGTGACCCTTTTTTTTGTCTTTCGAACTACTTGATACAAGATTCATTACTTCTTCCAACATGGTTCGCAGTTCTCTAAATTCATTGTCCCTTCGGGTTTCTCTGGCTTATTCTAAGGACCATCCTTTTTCAAAAGTTGCAGGAACTTCATCACATCCACTTGCCATAGTAAGTGTTTTAATTAATTAATTGATGAGTACTTGAGTATATAAGACATCTCAATGAAAGCACCAAATTTGATGTGAATTTTCATGTGAACAAAAACTCACATGGGAATCGACTAAAATATTGAATCTATAAAGACCCAGTCACAAAGATTCTTAATTTTATGTTGATCAATTATTCCTTTGATTAAAGGCTAAGCACCCACAAAGCTACTAATTTAATCACAGGAGTATAAAGAATTTAATCACCAACTCTTATTTTTTTCGGAATTTTGTTTTTAAGTAAACAGACAAACTTTTTTATTCAACTCCAACTTAATTAATTACATCCTACTGTTGAGATTACTTATAGGTATAATCATCAACAAAATTCTAACTAAAATAGACTAAAAAAACACGCCTAAGACTAGGAAAATAAATCCTACTTTTGCTCAACAAACTAAAGATAAGATTGCCACATCATCATGCAACTTGCACTTTGATCTTATCTTTCCTAACAAACTCTAAGTAACTAACAAATCAAGAAAATATCCTAACAACTTGACTAAATAATTAATTAACAAGATAATCATCAGAATTTAGACTAAAATCACGCAACTTGCTTGGAGCACAAGAACTTGGAAAAACGCCCAAAAAACACGCTTCAAGAAACCGTTCCTTCTGTGCGCAATTTTCAAGATTCTTTCAAGAACTTCAAGAAATGCTTCAAGATCCGATGTTTCAATCAAGAAACCTTCAAGAATCTGTTTTCCATGTATTTTAGCATAATTATGATGATCAAGACTCGCCAAGAATTAAACGACTCAATGCCAAAAATGAGAAAAACCCTGTGGTTAAAATCTCATAGGCAAAAACCATCTTGTTCCCCAAATCCACCATTCTTGCGTTGATTTGCGTGCCATATGATTGAAATGTGACCATGCACACGCAAATCCCTACCCTTGATGCACCCATATAGCTTATGTCACTGCATGCAATTATTTCACCTATGGTTCCAACCTTGCCCTTGTAATCCCCACCTTCGAATTTGATTGCATTGATATCATTAATATCATTTCTTGCACTGATATCATTAATATTATCAATGTCACTGGTGCTTGCATCAACATATTAACATTGTCTTTCTTGTCTCTCGACATAACATATTTCTTCGGTACGAATTCTGGGTTATCCTTAGTATCATCCCCCATTTCTTTATTTGTTTCCTCTCTTCCTCCTTTCATGACTTCATTAGGATCTGATTCTTCTTCCTTTTCTTCAGAGTCCATTATCAAGTCAACATATACGGGGATTATTGGGTTTGGGTTCTCAATTTCATACCATGAACTATCCTTGGATTCACCAGTCTTCGAACCAATAGTCTCCTCTTCCCTTTGGTCTTCACTCCATTGACTATCTGTTGGGCTTGGTGAGGGTGGGGTCTCTTTATTCGCATTCATTTGTTGATACTCCTCTTCCATCTTAACAATGTACCCCTCCAAGAACCTCCAGTCACAACCCCATTGACCAACGACATCCTTATACTTAGCATAGTTCGGAAGGCCTCCAGGAAAATGAAAGTCACTAAACTTCACCTTAATTTCTAAGTAGGGTGGTGGGTCCGGTAAAAACCTAACAATTAAAGTGGCTACTTGGTCAGGTTGATCCCATTGTGGTAACTTAAACACCATACTCATATACCAACAGTAGAACCCGATCTTCCAAACATATTGAGGTGGACTTTCATAATCTTTCATCTCCAATGTCCCCATTTGAGTATACTTACTAGGTATATTATACGTCATCCTGCACAAAACTTAAAACTAATGGTCCATCCTTCCCAAAAGAACAAAGCAAACAACTAACAGTTCTGCAAAAAGAAAGTCTTGTGGCTGACATACAATTTTGGTTATACCCAACTATCCACATAAGCATCACCTTGATTATAAAGTTCAAAGCATGAGAGAACAGAACCAAAGTCTATCCTACATGCCCAACTTCCTACCCAAACTCACCACATGGTATTAAAGCGATAACACATAATACATACCTGAATTCCTTGCATACCAGCACACATAATTTATTTTTCAGTACTTTCCATTTTAGGAAATTACTATTTTTAGAAAGATTCCATTTTCAAAAGTTTCCGATTTAAGAAGTTTCTGTTTCCAAAAATAAAACTTAGGGTACCCCAAAATAAAATCCATTTTATTTCAAAATCTAGGCTCTAGTAACCATTTTGTAACACCCAGGATTTGCCTTAACTTTCTACTTCCTAATTTTTCCAGAAAACATGTTGAACTAGTAGACATAATATTTATGAAACTACTATATACGGAAAAATCAATGTATTACCGCCACCGTAATAACGGCTAAGGCTTTTATCAAAGTACTACAGCAGAAGTCTTTGAAACAAAACAATTTAAAAGTTAACTTCAAACAACTTTAAAATAAAATCAACTTTAAATTTATTACACTTCGGAACAATATTAATGACCGTTTAAAACCAAACCAAAATTAATAATCATAAGTCTTTCAAAATTCCAAGCAGTCAAATAAACGTTAGTCTCCGAAAGCAATTGAAATGAAGTAAAACTACAACCACATCAAGCGCTCTCACTCCATCCCATCATGAAATGACTTATGCCCACTTGTACCTGCAGCTTTCCTTTTACTAGACAACTACTCACCAACAGTGGGTCATTATAGGGCCAAGTCCAAGACAAAGCCATGCACACAAAGCAAACAGTCAGCAAAGCTGAGTAAATAACTACTAAAGACTATGCAATAACAAACTGGAAATAAAACATGCACTCAACATACCTTTGACAACCTTCTTACCTGTACATGGACTCAATAAAATTATTATTACATTTAAATTTTGGATTCGGCATCGAACAGGTTTCCTTTCCTTTAAAATCGCCCTATTGGCCACCAACTTGGGAGCAACTCCTAGAAGGTATTACCTATGTCACACGAGGTGACGGATATCTAGCGCATTTATAATATAAAAGAGTACAACGTCTTGTACTCCAATTAGAAATCATAGGTCACTGTTCCATATGACTACCCCCTTTGTTCATACTCAAGGTATATAAGTTCCAAGAGTTTTGGTGCGAATCCCCTTACACTTTACGTGATTAACAGGTTTAACAATGTTATGACTCTCATGCAACATAGCATGGACACATGCATATAATCAAGCAACCATATTCATTATCTTTACTTTAAGGTGATTCCAAATAAACATATGTGAGTCCCTTAATTAAACAGAACCTCCTGTACCATACATTAACTGTGAGTGGGTAATAAATTACTTTCTTTTTTACCACACATTAAACTGTGAGTGGTATTATACGCATAAATAATTGCTCATTACTTTTATTAATCATGTGAACAAATTCAGTACTACCTTTCTTGTTGTTTAAGTATCTAATCAACTTTAAAAAAATTATCTTCTTCGTTTATTCATAAAACTGTTGGCCAAACTATACTGTTCAGAACATTCCAATTCAAGCTCATGAAAAGTTAAACTGTCTATTTACCATGGAATGTCATTAACATTAGAAACATGCTACTAACATTTTGTCATGCATATAAATTCATGTTCCAAAACAAGCATACAAGAGCCATATAAACCAGAATTTCTCAAGCATGCATTCTAAACTCCTATGTTTGCCGTTAGTACTTACGTACCTTGTAAAATAGCTGTGCTCCGCCACAACTCTAGAAGTGGACTAAATCAAAGTCTCCTACACAAGGAAAATCGAGCTAAATTAAAAATCTTGTTGACTAAGTTCTACAACAACCTTAACCAACTTCTAAATTTGGAAACTTTGTCCAAAACATTCCTTATTTGGTCTCTTACTAGTACAAAAATTACATTTTGCTGCCCCTTATTTATTGCGGTTTTTTGGGATTTTATAAAAACCGCAGCAAATAATTAGCTGTGATTGATAAATAGTATTATTTGCTACGGTTATTGTGTAACCGCTGCAAATAATACTTTTTTGCTGCTGTGTACGAGTATTTGCTGCGGTTTATAACCGCAACAAATAAGTTGTAGATTTTTTCTTCTTTTTCTTTTTTTTTCCCGTTGGGACTTTCTTTTTCTTTTCTTATATTTTTCTTCTTTTTTTTCAGTCTATCTCATGAGCTTTTTCTTTTCTTTCTCAGTCTTTCTTCCTTTTTGCTCTCAAACCTAATTACTCCCTCTCAACTCACACTCAAGCACTCACACTCAAACCTAATTACTTTCTTCCTTCTTCGTCGCCCTTATCTGTCGCCGTCTCTAAGCTTCCTCGTCTCCAAGCTTCCTCGTCGCCGTCTCCAAGCTTCCTCCTTCGCCGTCTCCAAGTTGTTTTTCATTTGCGGTACTTTTTCGGCAATCTCTTTCTTCATTTTCGCTAATTTCACTTCAACAGTTGATGTTTATTCGTCTTAATTTGCGGAAAATTGAGTTTGTGTTTAAATTAAATTGAGTTTGTGTTATTCGACATTTTAGGTTTTGGATGTAAAATTGTAAAATGCATGACATTATTTCTCTTATTTTTGCTGTTTAATTTACTGTTGTTTCTTTAGTTTATGTTTTTGCGGTTATTTCTCTTAGTTTGTGTTGGAGAGAGAAGAGGACGTGATGATTGAGGAGAGAGAAAACGTAGGTTGTTGTTGTTGTTGTTGTTGTTGTTGTTGTTGTTGTTGTTGTTGTTGTTATTGTGGTGGTGGTGTTGAGGTGAGAGATGAATGAAGGGTTTTAGAGAGAGGATGAGAGCTATGCTAGTTGTGGAAGCCATTGATGATGGTTTTTGAAGCTTTCTCTCTCTTAAATGGCTTCTTTGTTGCTTTCTCTCTCTGTCTTTCGAGGGGTTGAGTTGATTCGTGTGGCTCTGGGCGATACAATGTTTTGATCCGTTGGTTGATTTTTTTTTATTATTTTTTTTTTTGTTTAATTATCCCATTTTTTGTGTGTAATTATTTGTTTAACTATCCCATTTTTTGTGTGTAATTATTTGTTTAATTAACTGTCACAGAGTATTTATTATAAAATCTTAATTAAGCGTGGTTGTGGTGACTTGTTGATTTGTGAAGTTGTGGTGTTGTGGACGGTGGACCCGTGGTAGAGTGAGTCGGCATAAAGTTTAATGTACAAATGTACAATTCCAACAAAAATAACAAATTGCACAAGTGATTAGCTGATTAATATGATTACGTATTTACGTCACTATTTGAGTAGCGAGTTTTGTTCTTTTAGGTGCCTTATACTATATTTGATTTTAAATATATCTTGTTGTAATTATTTTTCAAATAGATTATTCATGATGAATGGATAATAAGCAAAAGTTAAACTTGGTATGTTTTTGTTGGTAATGAGTCCGAAAACATATTACTTCCACTGTGACTAACTGACTAATGTGACTACGTCACCATTAGTTAGCGGGTTTTGGCCTTTTGAGTGTCTAACTCTATATTAAGTGTGTGGTACTTCACATGTTCTCGATGGAACTCCAAATAATTGGACCAAGCTAAATCTAATTATTTATTGATTTAAAGTTTAAGGTTATTTATCTATTTAAAGCATTACACCTCTTTTCTTAAAAAAAAGAGACTTACTGTGTTAAATAAATAGCATGCACTGCTTTAAAATCTTGCTATAACAATAAAAATTGACTCATGAGTCATGAGCATTACAAATAAGTAATTCTTTATAAATAGCAATATGTTGTTGTTGTTTTTGCGGTTATTTTTGTTGGAACAGATTTATGTTTTGTTAGAATTGTAGGTTTTTGATGTAGTTGTTTCTCTTAGAATTCTAGGTTTTTCATGTAGTTGGCAGCCTACCCAGTCTTCCAAATACAGTATTTGGTGATCCTTTTCGGATTTGGGATAACATTTACTTATTTTGCATAGACTATGTGCCTCGCCGATTGGTGATAGAGTATGTTGTTTGGCTTTTGGTCTACTTGTTTAGATATCTAGTCAACACTTTAACCAAGCATTTGGTTCTAGCCTTTTCGAACTGATTTGTGGGACAACTTCACCAGCTTCATTGTCTATTACATGACTACGTACTTGTGTACTTTTTGAACTTTTATCTGTTTAATGAAATCCTTTTTCATATTAAAACTAGAATTTCATCAACCGCATTCCTTTCAAGAAAGTTATGGAGCCCTGGTCTAGTTTCTAGTCTCATCCAAGGAAAAAAAAAATTTTTTAACCAAATTTACAAAAATTTGATTACAGTAAAAACAAATTGTAATGTGCAAAACAACATATTTATGTTTTTTATAGCAGGAGACATATGATCACTTAACAAACTGTCGTAACGTCAGTAATAGATAACCAATAAAGCTCCAGATTATTTCAATAACCAAGCAATATATTAATGGTAGTTTTTGGTACACACCCAGCCAGTTACACAGCCTTAAGCACGAAGCAGGAAATACTTTAGTTACAGCTCACTCACCAGCAGTTTCATTTAAAATCGTTTTTTATGGATGTGGATCATTTCTAGATGCCATTACCACTAATAATAAAACTTTGTTGGCCATCAAATTGTACCTGAAAGGTGAAAGGATGGTAACCACAAAGCTCAAATCAATAGAGTATCATAAATGATGGTCCTGCTATCTTGAAAGATAGTTCTATTACAGATAAGCAATTGCGGAACTAATAAACGAATTAAATGTTTATTAAATCAAGAAGCACATTTTTGAAAGAATTATACACAACCATATATTAAATTTACTATATTATTGTACTGAATACCTTCAATTTTGTGATGTTAGTTGCACAAGATGTCAAAGGATCGGTCATGGATGTACAATTGCCGTGATAAGGCAAAATTTGTAGAAGGGGTGTTTGAGTTTTGTGAGCGTGCAGAAGCATATTCACAAACTCAAAAAACCGGGGGGTTTTACTGTCCATGTTTCAAGTGTGCCAATGATCGTAAGTTTGAAAGTATTGCTGAGGTCAGGCTGCACCTGCTTCATCATGGTTTTCAACCTAATTATTATGTGTGGAGTTATCAAGGTGAGACAGGAGTCCATGACGGTCCTTCTTCGCGTGGTAATCATCAACATGATGATAGTANGATAGTAGTCATCAACATAACAAGGACTATACTCATGCAACCAATGATGATGTCTATAGGAATGATGATTACGAACGCGATGAAGCGGATCATAGAGTCGAAGAGATGGTGGAAGGCCTTGACAATGGACGAGGCTTTGAATCCATTTCAGAGGCCTCTCGAAAGCCTTTGTACCCCGGTTGTACTAAATTGACCATTCTTGTTGCTGTGATGGAATTGTTTAGTGTCAAGTCAGAAAACAATTGGACTGATAGAAGTTTCACAATGTTGCTAGAAAAGCTGAGTGGCATGTTTCCGGATGGCAATGAGCTTCCTAAGTCGACTTACTATGCTCAGAAGCCGATGTGTCCATTCGGCTTAGAGTATGAGAGAATACATGCTTGTCCAAATGATTGCATATTGTACCGAAAAGATTATGAGTTGTTGGATAAGTGTCCAAAGTGCAATTTGCCACGTTATGACCGACAAGGGGCACGGGGTAAAGCGGGTCCGCCGTCCAAGGTGTTGTGGTATCTCCCAATAATACCAAGATTCAAATGGTTGTTTTCAATTAGTAAGGATGCTAAGAATCTAAGGTGGNNTAAGGTGGCATGCGGAGAGTAGAAGGGTGAAGGGTTTGCTACAACATCCAGCTGATGGTCCGGAATGGAAGACTATCAACTGGAAGTATAAGACATTTGGAGATGACAATCGCAATCTCAGGCTTGGGTTGTGCACCGATGGAATGAATCCTTTCGGTACTCTTAGTTCGAAGCATAGTTCATGGCCGGTAATTTTAACGATCTATAATCTTCCACCTTGGTTGTGCATGAAAAGAAAGTACCTTATGCTATCACTTCTTATTTCTGGTCTGAAGCAACCCGGTAATGATATTGATGTGTATTTGGAGCCCTTAGTTGATGACTTAAGAAAATTATGGGATGAGGGTGTTTTGGTGTATGATTCCCATGCAAAGGAGACTTTCACGTTGCGTGCAATGCTTTTGTGCACTGTCAACGACTTTCCAGCTTATGGTAACTTATCTGGGTACAAGAACAAAGGGATGAAGGCTTGCCCTATTTGCATGGACGATGGTGATTCTACATGGGTGGGTAAGTATGTTGACTGGTGCCATCGAAGATTCCTTCCACCTAACCACCCTTTTCAGAAGAAAAAGAAGGCATTCAATGGGATGGTTGAGGATCGTGTTGCTCGTCGTCCATTAACTGGTATGAGGTGTATTCACAGGTTAAGGGGGTTCAAACCATTTTTGGGAAACCGAATGTCAACTATTCCGGGTTGTGGAAAAAGGAGTCTATATTTTGGCAGCTTCCATATTGGAGAGATTTACAAGTCAGACATTGTCTCGATGTGATGCACATCGAGAAAAATGTTTGCAATGCCATACTTGCCACCCTTTTCAACATTCCGAACAAGACTAAAGACACTTAAGTCAATCGGGAGTTCTTGAAACAAGTTGGAGTTCGACCCGAGCTCTGGCCTCAGCTAAAAGAGTATAAAAAAAGGAAGAATCAGGAGGAAGATGTACCACCACAAAAAGGAAACGGGAAGGAAAAGGTGCAACAAAGTTCAAATGAAAAGAAAAAAACCTACTACCTTCCTCCAGCTTGCTACACAATGTCGAAACAGGAAAAGAAACACTTCTGCACATCTTTATACAACTTAAAGGTGCTGTCAGGGTATTCTTCTAACATGAGAAGATTTGTGACTTTAGATGGTGAGTTGATGTTATCTAGTATGAAATCACACGACTGTCATGTTATGATGCAAGTGTTTTTACCAATTGCAATCCGTGGGATTTTACCTAAACATGTTAGGTACACCATCACCGAACTATGTTCCTTCTTTAATACAATATGTAGCAAAGCAATAGATCCAACTACGTTGGATACCCTCCAAGCACGTGTAGTTGAAACTCTTTGTAAGTTTGAGATGTATTTCCCGCCTGCATTCTTCGATATAATGGTCCACCTAATTGTACATCTCGTTCGTGAGATTAAGCTTCTAGGTCCCGTGTTCTTGAGATGGTGCTATCCTTATGAAAGACATATGGGGGTCTTAGGTAACAAGGTGACGAATCCTGCAAGACCAGAATCTAGTATTGTTCAAGGGGTCATCAGTGATGAGGTCGGAAATTTCATAGCAGAATACGTTGCAGGTGCACATCCTATTGGTTTGCCTAAAACACGTCATGAATGGAGGCTTGATGGGAAGGGTACTATTGGGTCAAGAACGAGTTTGGCGAATCTGACAGTCCTCAACCAAGCTCATTTGTATGTGTTACATCATATGGCAGAAGTTCATCCTTTTCTTACTGAACATTGGCAGATCTTAAAGACTCAAAATCCAGGGATATCTGTAAGGGCATTGCCTAATTTGCACAATAAGACACTTATTGAGTGGTTTCACAACCGAGTTGTTGTGGACAATCTGCAGGGTGTGACTGAAATAGTGAAGTGGTTAGCTTATGGTCCTCGGGAAACCATTACAAATTACGAGGGTTATGATATAAATGGGTACTCATTCTGGACCACTTATCAGGATCAAAAGTCCCCATGTGTGCAGAATAGTGGTGTATCCTTGTTGGCATCATCAACCTTTTATGCTAGTGCAAAGGATCAAACTCCGATAGATGCTACGGTAATGTACTACGGCCAAATTGCAGAAATGTGGGAGTTAGAGTATTGTACCTTCAATGTTTGCCTTTTCAAATGCAAATGGGTAGATAATAATCGGCGTTCCGTAAAAAATGATGACCCGTGCGGTTTCACTCTTGTTGACATGACTCGAATGCGTGAGGGTCCTGAGCCTTTCATACTTGCGGGGCAAGCAAAGCAAGTTTTCTACGTAACCGACCCTGCTGACTCAAAATGGTCTATAGTGTTGCCGGGGAAACGTAGTATCCTGGGCATCGGAGATGTTGACGATGAGGAAGAGTATGACGCTTTTGAGGATTCTTCACCTTTTATGTGTCCTAAAACAAGTGTTGCCGAATCGGTTGCTAACGAGTCCAGTTACCTGCGTGAAGACCACGCTGAAGGGATAACTGTTGCTGAAAATTGAATGTACTGAAAATTGTAACACATTTAATTATGATATGCACATTTAAATATGATATACACATGTAAATGTAAGACATTTTAGTATGATATATACATTTCATTATCATCTCCAGGGATTTTGCGTCAATGATTTTGTAGTCGTTTTCAGTGATTTTTAAGTGATTTTATTTTTACTTTGTTCAACGAATGTTGGTATATTGTTATGATATCGGCTAAAGATTTCTTTCATGTCCATTATTTGTATTTACATTGATTTGTGTTTGTAGGTTACATTGAAGTCCATGTGCAGTGACGATTCAATACGTAGCGGTGATGAGTCAAGTTCTTCGTCCGACCCAAGTTTTGACCATCGCTTAGAGCAAGATCAAGGAGAGCCGGAAGATATAGAGTACGACAAATTCCTTCAGAAGGTAGAGCAGTTCGAGAAAATGGCTGACGAAGCACCACCAATTAATGAAGCCGAAACTGCAGCCCCTAAAAATGTCCCTAGTCAGCCACAGCAGACTGCATCTCAGCAGCCTCAGTTCGCACCTGATCAGGCTGTTGTTGAGCAACCTCATTCCACACCTTATCAGGCTGCTAGTCAGCACGCATCTTCTGCTGACAGGGGTGTGACGAAGTCCTTGTGCAACAGGAGAGGAAGAGGTCCTTCTAGGGTTGTGAAGTCGACTACACCTATGTATCTCGGGTACAATAATGCTGGCCAACCATGCGGTGAGTGGCGAAAAATTTAAGGGAGACATATCGGCATTTGTATGAGAAAGCTATCTATTTTGCTGAAGTGGGAAGACGTGGAGGATGGCCTGAAAGCAGCTATGTGGCAAGATAATGTTGTATGTCGTTGTTATGTGTAGAAGGACTTAATATTTATGGTTTAACTTGCATGTTGGCTGAACTTTAATGTAGTATATGGTGAAACATATGTGTTTTATGTAGAATTTGTTCCATATCGAAGTTGATGAGGCTAAGAGGCAACGTTTTCTCTCGGCCGTTGCAGAAAGATTTACAGATTTTATGTCTAAACTTGTGAGTGGGTGGATCACCAAAAAAAGGAAGCGATCAATGAAGGAAGCTAATAAGATGCCATACGAAATTTACCCTCACATATCGAGCAAAGAACGGGAGGCCTTTGTTGCAAAGAAAACAACTCCGGAGCAAGTAGTAAGTATATCACTAACCATCGTATCTGTTGTTACGTTAATCCTATTTTTTACCAACCATCATTTGCCTTTTGATTTGGACAGGAAAAACGCGCTATTGCTTCACAAAGTGCCTCGCAGAAGAAGGCCTATCACCGCATGGGGCAGAAACCGTATGAGCGGTCAAAAGATGATTGGAAAGAAGAAGGTTTTTATGAAAAGGTGGTGTCGTGTGTTGGTGACAAGGAAGCCACCTCTTCTTCATCTGTTACGGTAACTGGCTCAAATCGCGTAGTAGATTGGTACTGTTCTTTACATGCTCGAGATGCAAGTGGGAGGCGAGTGATTGTAGACCCTGAGTTGAAGAAAGTGGCAGATGCTGTGGTAAGAAAATTTGTTTCATTTTTTGCCATTTTTGTTTGATTTTTGCTGTTTTCGTTTGTTGTTTTTTTATGTGTTCGTTTTTGCTATTCTTCATTTGATTTTTCCTATTTTTCGTTTGATTACTAGCTACTATGTATTTCATGCCAACTAATTTTGAGAAATCCTACCCATTCCTATTTACTTTGTCTAATATCAACATTGAATTAAAGTAGAACATAAAACTAAGATTCAATTAAAATAGAACATCAATAGTACTTGATTGAACATAATATGAAGATTCAATTTTGTATCTATAACACAGCTTGGAACGAACAACGAGGGTGAATCTCAAGGTCAGAATCCTACCCCTGCGGCAGGACTTTCCCCGGACCACACAGGACGTGTGAAAGGTTTAGGAGGTGTACGTTTAGGTAAGCGAAGGGCATTTCCACAAGACAAGTCAGGAAGTAGTTCTTCAAAAACGAAGATGAGTCCAGAAATGGAAAAAATGGTGGAGGAGTTGGTCAAACAAAAGTTCAAAGCTCTATGTGAGAAGGTGGGAATTCATGATGTAGATTCACCTAATGAAGATGAAGTTCATGACAGGTCAAGCCGGCGAAAACAGACTTCTCGAGCTTCAAGTANCGAAAACAGACTTCCCGAGCTTCAAGTGAGCCTCCCATTCCAGATGTGGAGGTAATGTTTGCTAACTTTTTTCATACTTTTAGCTTCATTTTTTAATAGTTTACACTTTACTTTTTAGTACTTTTAACTTTATTTTTTGATCATATGGCCTTCAACTGTAATTATTTTGCAGGAGGAAACACTATGCACAAAGCTTCTCCGGGATCCACGAGGTGGAAATGGTGGTTTACTGGTGGTTGCATTTGGCCATCTTCAACCAACTGTCCAGGCCCAAGTCTCGCATCTCCAAGCTGTTGGTGTAGGCAATTGTAACGTCTCAGTTGATTCTATTGTAGACGGATGGGAAGATGTAATACTTCCCCTTCCGCGGCCAGAGTGGGGATTGAATACTTTGGGAGAAGCACGAGGGAGTTTTGTAACGTGGCCTAGGAAATGGGTGCGGTTTCCAGAAGAGGTGATTAAAACCCTTAAATAAAATTGATTAATACTAATTTTCCAATTATCGTTTTAATCCTTTTTATTGTCGTTGTCATATATATGTTAATGTGAATAAAGGGGAGAGCTGAAAGAGAACAAGAACAACAACACGACAACAGAGATTCCGCAAAAGAACAAAAGGATGGCCCGAACAACAAGATTTCCTCGAAAGGTTCAAACAAGGAAGATGAAGATGAGGTGTACTAAAATGTGTCACCCGTGTGTCAGTGGCTACATGAATGCACCAAAGATGAGCCGGAAGAGAATCCTTTGAAGGTGTGGTTGAGCAAGGATCAATTCCACTACTTTGAGGATGCTGAGACATGTGTAACGAAAGCTGATGTTTATGATTTCCTCGTTGGGGAGATGTTGTCTTTGTCAGTGTTGCAAGCGTTCATGAGGTTACTGCTTTCTCCGTACCTTTTTAATTTTAAGTTCCATGCTTTTTACTTACAAACCTAATAGAGATTCCATTTTTACATAATTCATGTATGTTCTAATTCCAAAAGCTGCCTCTTTAATTCTATTGATTTGTTTGAATGACTGTTTACGAGATGCAGCAACTTGTACACCAATGTTTCTCCTCTTTTTCCACCTTAATTAGTTGTGTGTACTTAGATTTGTCCGGAACCAATACCATGAACAAGGTGGGGTGGTTGTGTCCTCAAGAGATTTATGAGGAACGATGTCTAAAGAGCAAGGGTGATGTGAAAGCGTACCTTGAAACCGCCATCAAAGAAGCAATTCGAGCGAAAAGGAAGCTCATTATCGCTCCGTCAATTGAGGAGTAAGTCTTTTTCACTTTCCCATTGTTTCTCCCCCCACCCTTATTGTTCCTTCTCTTGTTTCACTTTCCCATTGATTTGGCAACTTTCCCATTGTTAGTTCCGATTTCCAAATGTTATGCTTTCTCTTGTTTGGCGCAGTTCACATTGGGTGCTTTTGTTGATATCACCTTTGACATACAAGGTGTATCAATTTGATTCTTGCCGTCCTCAGTCGCCACGTAGATTATTGATTATGACGTGGGTGAATAGGTAAATTCTTACGTCAACCAAAAATCTTTTTTACTAGAAATGTAATCAATAACGGCTAGTTACCTTCGCTTATTTATTTTCGTCCGTATAGTGTCATGAAGAGGATACGCAACAGCACATGATTCCAAAGTTGATATCAGGTTGAGGTACGGACATCGAGATCGTATACATTTGTGGTGGTTGCTTACTTTGTCATGCAAATTTTTGATTGATTTTTCTTGTTTCAATGTCCTATGTACTTCAAAGTGCGCGCAACAGCAAAACGGTACTGATTGTGGGTACTACGTAATGCGTTACATGCATGACATCATCTCAAGCTGTAATGAGTCAGATGATCTTGAGGAGGTAAGTACTCCAATAATTTCCGGAAGGCAACATGTCGCTTTGGGTTTGTTTTCTTAGTTTTGAATTCTGTTATGGGATTGTGTTGTTGGTTTTCTTGGTTCATTTGGCTTGTTTTAGCGAAAACTATATTTTGAAGTTCCCTAAATTATGTTTTCTTGGGGTGGGACTGGATAAACAATATCAAAATTGGAATGCGTATCGAATGCAAATCTTCTCCTATTTAATTTACATGAGTAGGTCAACAATAGGCTGTCATTAATTTTTCTTCGTGTAGAATTGCTTTCGATTGACAAATCTTCCGCAGTCATCTTAATTTGCAAACACCTAAATATAATCCCAACTATGGGCGTTCACCTAATAAAAGACCGAACTTCGATTAATCCAAAAATGGATCCAACTTTCATGCTCATTTTCCAATTTCGGACCCTCCTAAATTTTAACCTGTAAAATCAAGTAAATCTTGTTAATTATCCGGTTTTTTCTTAACATTTCGAGGTTTCGAGGGGAAGGGATGGTTGTGGTGATAATTTCGAGTGGTCCTGCTTAAGCAAAAATCGAATAATTAGCAAAATTTACTTGATTTTACAAGTTAAAATTTAAGAGGGTCCGAAATTGGAAAATTGGCATGAAAGTTGGGTCCATTTTCGGATTAATCAAACTTCGATCTTTTATTAGGTGAACGTCCATAGTTGGGATTATATTTATCAATTTTTCCTTTATAATTTCATGAACAACAAATTTAATTCATGCCTTAAAACAAATCATACTTATATCAAAACATGTTTAAATTTATAAAAACATGATTAAACACAATTATAATCATAAATTTGTAACATTGAATCAAAAATAAAGAAGTAGAATTTTGTTTTTTTTTTATAAAAGGTCGAAAATTATACTAAACGGGGAGGAGGTTCGGCGATGCAGCGGTGGTTGCCATGGTGGTGCTGTGGCCGGCGTTGGGGTCCGGCTGGGCACGGATCCCAGGCTCCAAAAATTTTTTTTTTCTTCTTCGAAATTCCGACTTCCTGTTTTTTTTTTTTCCTTTTTTTTTCGGATCTCAAAATTTTTTTTCTGTCAGTAAAATTGAATAGTAGGATTTTGGTGGGGACCTTACTAGTCAATTACGAATCCTAATTGAATAGTATGATCAGTAAAATTTCGAATTTTAGGTTTTGTACGGTATTTATAGGCATAAAAGTAGGATTTTGGTGGGGACCTTACTAGTAAATTACGAAATTTTTGGAATCCTAATTGACTAGTATGATCAGTAAATTAGGAAACCTTAAAAAATAACCATTTTTAGAAGTTTTAAAGATATTTTTAATCATAAAAATACTATTTAAGAATACAAATAATACTTTTAACCAAAACTTTATTATTTACTATATTTTTGTTAATTTCTTTTTATTTAATACCTTTATTGAACATAATCCTCAATAACAATACTAAAATTATACGAATAAATACGAAGGTCATACGTACGAAATACAAAAATACTTTGTTTAAACACGTGAAAATGTTGGGTATTACATCAGGCGCCTAGAGGGGCCGTCCCGGGCCCCGTCAATTTTTCGGCCTGTTTTTTTACCACGTGCTATGGACCTCCACAGCACCCTTCACGATCGTTATCGGCCCCTAAAAACCTCTTATGATCCCTCTTATGGCCTGTTCGAGAGAGGGGAAAAATAGCCTTATATGCAATCGTCTAAGGCCTTCTTATCATCCCTCATATATTCCTAAATCCTTTTGTCGGGGTTCCTATTTTTACCTTATGGGCACCCCGGACGATTTCTGGGATTTTCGTTTTCGGGACCCTTGAACCCCAAAAAACATCGAATAATATGTAATACCCCACATTTTCACTGTGAATATGAGTGCTTCTCTAAGAATAAAGGAAATGAGGGATAGAATTCTCAAACTACGAGAAATTCAGTTAGGGGACAACAAAAGGGTTTCCGAGGAAATATGGGAGTAAAGGTGACATCTCAAGCTGGAATTAGGAATGGGAGTGGGAATGGAGGAGGAAAGACTAAGACCTCAAACACTGGAAAGCTGAATGTGATGGCTTGAAGTGAAGCGGATGCTAATAAAGATGTGATCAGTGGTACTTTTTCTATTCATTCTCTTTCTGTTAAAGTTTTGCTTGATTCCAGTGAAACATACCCTTTTGTTTCCACTAAACTCCTAGAAAAGTTAAAACCAATGTTGGGAAAAATAGATGTAGTAGATATGTCAATTGTGTTACCTTCTGGACAAGTAGTGCAATGCTCAAGGAGATTTCAAGATGTTCCTATTGTAATTGAGGGAGTGCAGTTTAAGGATAACCTAATCGAGTTTGATTTATGTGACATAGAAGTGATTTTAGGGATCGACTGGTTGAGTAAATGTAAGACTCAGATTCAATGTGAACCACAGAAGATCTCGTTAATGAATAAGGGTAAGAAGGTGAGCTATTGGAGGGCAGGAAGACCGAAACACAACAAAATAGTGTCAATAATGAGGTTTGCTAGGTTTGTGAAGAAAGGTTTTCCAATTTACCTTTGTAGTGTGAGAGATGTGGATCATGTTGAGACTGCTAAACCTGAGAATATTGAAGTAGTGAGGGACTTTCAAGTTGTTTTTCCAACGGAGATTCTAAGAATGCCACCTAAGCGGGAAATTGACTTTACCATAACTTAGTCCCAAAAACAACACCTATTTCCAAGGCACCTTATAGGATTACGCCTGCAGAAATGAGTGAGTTGAAGAAACAGTTGCAGGATTTGTTGGAAAAGGGTTACATTAGGCCTAGTGCATCACCTTAGGGAGCACCAGTACTGTTTGTGAAGAAGAAAGATGGGAGTTTGAGGTTATTTATTAACTATAGGGAGCTGAATAAGGTAACGATCTCTCAAGAATAATTATCCATTACTGAGAATAGATGACTTGTTTGATCAATTGAAAGGAGATACTCTGTTTTCGATAATAGACTTGAGCTCAGGATACCATCAATTAAGGATTGCTATTGAGGACATACCGAAAACTGCTTTTTGCACTAGGTATGGACACTATGATTTCACTGTTTTGCCTTTTGGGTTAACCAATGTGCCAGCAATTTATATGGATTTAACGAATAGAATCTTCCAATGGTTTTTGGATAACTTTGTGGTCGTTTTGATTCATGACATCTTGTTGTATTCTAAGAGTAAGGAAGAACATGTGGAACATTTGAGGACAATCGTGGTGACATTAAGGGAAAATAAGTTATATGCTAAGTTCTCGAAATGTGAATTTTGGTTGGACAAAGTAGCATTCTTGGAGCATATTGTGTCTAAAGAGGGAGTAGAAGTACACCCAGCCAAAATTGAAGTAATTAAGGAATGGCCTACACCTAAGAATGTAACGGATGTACGGAGTTTCTTAGGGTTAGCGGGTTACTATACGAGGTTTGTGAAGGAATTTTCGAGGATTGCTAAACTCATGACTTCGTTATTGAAGAAAGACTATAAATTTGAGTGGATTAGTAAGTGTGAAGAGGCATTTCAGACCTTGAAAGAGCGTTGGACTACAACTCTAGTGTTGACCTTACCAGATGGGAGTGACTCTTATCATGTGTCTAGTGATGTTTCTAAAAATTGTTTGGAATGCGTGTTGATGCAAAATAGAAAGGTGATAACTTATGCTTCGAGGCAACTGAAACCATATGAGGTTAACTACCCTACTCATGACCTAGAGTTAGCACCAATAGTGTTTGCCTTGAAAATATGGAGACATTATTTGTATGGGGTGAAATGTAGGATATACACAGACCACAAGAGTTTAATGTACTTTTTCACTCAAAAGGATTTAAATATGAGACAATGGAGATGGCTTGAGTCGATCAAGGAATATAACCTAGATATCCACTACCATGAAGGGAAAGCCAATGTGGTAGCTGATGCTGTAAGTCGTAAAACAAAACATGGAGTTAACACCTTGTTGGTTGCTAATGAACTATGTAAGGACATAGAAAGTTTGAGTTTGGAAATAGTGAAGGAGGGAGAGTTGGAAGGAATTCTATGTAATCTTAGTATCCAACCAACAATACTCGAGGAAATTAAAAAGAAGCAGGAAGGAGATGTGAAACTGGACAGAATCAAGGAAAAGCTGAAAGCAAGAAAGCCTATGGATTTTAAGATTCATTAGGATGGAAGTTTAAGGTATAAGGGTAGGTGGTGTGTACCGCAGAAATGTCAGGATTTGAAGTGAAGAATCAGGGAGGAAGGTCATAGTACCCCGTATTCAGTGCATCCTGGAGGCGATAAACTGTATAAGGATTTAAAGAAGATGTAATGGTGGCCTAGGATGAAGAGTGAAATGGCTGAATTTGTGAGTAAATGTCTTACTTGTCAAAAGTTTAAATTCGAGCATAAGAGACCACAAGGAGAAGTCCAACCACTTGAGATACAAGGATGGAAATGGGATTGCATTTCGATGAACTTTCTAACTTGCATGCCAAAGTCGAAGAATTAGAATTATACCATATGGGTAGTGGTGGATAGACTCTTTAAGTCAGCAGTGTTTATACCCATGAAAGAGACTTGGAAAATTAAACAACTTGCAAAGGCTTACATAAAGTATGTTGTGAGGCTACATGGAGTTCCAAAGGATATTGTATCGGATAGGGATTCTAGGTTTCTTTCGAAATTCTAGAAAAGTGTTCAAGAGAACTTTGGTACAACCTTGAAGATGAGTACAGCTTTCCATCCAGCAACTAATGGACAAACAGAGAGAACCATACAAACCTTAGAAGACATGGTAAGGGCTTGTGTAATGGACTTTCAAGGGAATACGTTCAAGGGAATTGGGAGGATCACTTGGATCTCATTGAGTTTTCATACAACAATAGTTACCATGCATGTATTGGCACGGCACCCTTTGAAGTTTTGTATGGAAGAAACTGTAGGAGCCCTTTGTGTTGGAACGACATATGTGTGACAGTGATTCTGGGAACTCGATTAATAGAGGAGACCACCGAGAAAATTAGAGTAATACAAGCAAATATTCAAGCAACACAAGATAGACAAAAGTCCTATGCGGATCAAAAACGCCAAGAAGTTGTGTTTGTAGTTGGCGACATGGTGTTACTTAAGTATCACCAATGAAAGGAGTGATGAGATTTGGAAAGAAAGGAAAGTTGAGCCCAAAGGACATAGGACCCTATCAGATCTTCCAAAGGGTTGGAAAGGTAGCTTATAAGCTAGCACTACCAATGGAGTAGAGCAAGGTTTTCAATGTTTTCCATGTGTCTCAACTAAGAAAGTATTTGCCAGACGAGTCACATGTGTTACAGCCTGAAGCAACAGAGTTGGACCAAAGTTTTACCTATGAAGAGAGGCCAATTAAAACCCTAGACAGTAAAGTCAAAGATACTCGTAGAAAGAGTGTCAAAATAGTGAAGGTGTTGTAGTCTAACCAAGAAACCAAAGAAGCTACATGGGAAGCTGAAGATTTAATGAGATAAAAATACCCAGAGCTCTTTCAGGTTAGTAGTAGAGTTACGGGGACGTAACTCGATTCTTAGTGGGGGTAGAAAGCGACCTATTTTTCGCGCGTTTCTACCCTCAATTTTGCAAGTTTTCATGAGTTTCTATGACTTTTAAGAAAGAGTTTTATGTTTGTCTAATAAAAGTTGTCAAATAAGTGTATAAATTCTACAACAACATAGTGTTTCAGTAAGAAAGTATGAAATAAAATAGTCTCTATTCAAATTCCATACACTAACCTACACAAAGTCTCGGGACGAAACTTATTTTAAGGGGGGTAGACTGTAATACCGCACATTTTTCACGTATTTTAAGAAAGTATTTTTGTATTTTATTCGTATAATTTCAATATTTTTATTGAAAAATATATGTTGTATAGGAATATTAAATAAAAAGAAATTAATAAAAATATAATAAATAACAAGTTTTGGTTGAAAGTAGTTATTTGTGCTCTTAAATACTATTTTTATGATTAAAAATATTTTAAAAGCTTCTAAAAATAGATTTCAAAGGTTTCGTAATTTATTTTTGAGTATTTACGGGCCTCACCAAAATCCTATTTTGGAGCCTACAAATACCCAATAAAACCTAAAATTTCATATTTTCATGATCATACTAGTCATTAAGATTTCAAAAATTTAGAGACAGAAAAGAAGAAAAAAGAAGGCTTGCAAATTTGCGAAAAAAAAAATTTTGTGGTTCGGAAGTTCGAAAAAAAAAATTTGTGTTGCCTTGGGATCCGTGCAGCGCCGGACCCCACCACCGGCCACCGCAGCTAGCCACCTCCTCCCCTATTTTGGTATTTTTTTCGAACCTTTTATATAAAAAAAAAACTGTTTACTTCTTTCTTTTTATTCAATCTCGCAAATTCATGTTCATAATTATGATTAATCATGTTTTTATAAGTTTAATCATGGATTGATATAAGTATGAATTGTTTAAAGGCATGAATTAATTTTGTTGTTCATGAAATTATCGATTAGGGTTTGAAAAATTTATGAAGTTATGATTTTATGAGTTTTTATGTTCTAAACTGATGTGAATTTCCGTTTAACAAAAACTCACACGGGAATAGACTAAATTTTCGAATCTATAAAGACCTAGTCACCAAGATTCTTAAATTTAGGTTGATTAATTAGTCCTTTGATTAAAGCCTAAGCCCCCTCAAAACTGCTAATTAAATCACAAGAGTATAAAGAAATTAATCACCAACTCCTAATTTTTTTCGGAATTTTGTTTTCAAGTAAACAAACAAAACTTTTTTTTATTCAACTCCAACTTAATTAATTACATCCTAATGTTGAGATTATTTATAGGTATAATCAACAACAAAATCCTAACTAAAATCAACAAAAATACACGCCTAAAACTAGGAAATTCGTTCTGTACTTGTGCCACTTGCACAAGTTGCACAACAAACTCAAGATAAGATTGCCACAGCAACATGCAACTTGCACTTGATCTTATCTTGCCTAACAAATCAAGAAAATATCCTAACAAACTTCCTAAAAACCTAAAAAACAAGATATTTACCAAATTACTACCAGAATTACTTAAAAAATCAAAGAGCCCAAAATCAAGAAAATCGTCCTAAATTTCCGCCCATGATTTCCGCAATTTCAAGATTTTGTGTTCAATCTTCAAGAAACCTTTCAAGATCCAATATTTTAATCAAGAAACCTACAAGAAGTCGTTTCTCATGTCTTTAAGGTTGTAAATGAAGTTCAAGACTCACCAAGAAATAAAAGACTTAATCCCAAAAATGACAAAAACCCTGTGGGAAAAAGCTCATAGGCAAAAACTATCTTGTTCCCCAAATCAACCATTCTTGCCTTGATTTGAGTGGCATATTATGGACAGGTGACCATGCACACGCAAATCCCTACCCTTGATGCACCCATATGGTTGATATTTCCATAAGCAACTATTTCACCTATGGTTGCATCCCAGCCATTAGCATCCTCACCTTCAATGTTGATTGCACCATTACCAACCTTGTAACTTATATTTAATACTTGATCACTTTTGTCATTGTCACTGCTTCTTGCATCATCCTCCCCTTCTTCAAAAGAGTTTGACCTAAAACTTCAAAGTTGTTCATCAGGCACATATGGAGATAAATCACCAATATTAAAAGTAGCATGGACTCCATATTCACCTGGTAACTCAAGTTGACAAGCATTATCACCAACTTTTTTCAAAATCTTGAATGGTCCATCACATCTAGGCATCAATTTATTTTTCTTGTGGTTAGGAAACCTTTCCTTCCTGAGATGTAACCAAACCAAATCTCCTACTTGAAATTTGCGTGGGTTCCTGTGCTTATTACCTTGCTTCTTATATTGATCATTCACCTTTTCAATCCTTGCTCTGATCTGTGCATGTAATTTCTGCATATATTCAATTTTTCCAAAGCAGCTTTATGAACCATCTCACCTTTAGGAACACAGATGAAATCAATTGGAAATTTAGGGTTGATGCCATAAACCACATCAAAAGGTGAATGTTTGGTTGCATAAGAAGGTGAACTGTTGTAGGCAAACTCAGCATGCGCCAGTTTCAAATCTCAATCCTTCTGAGTCTTGCTTACTAATCCACACAACAATGCCCCTAATGTTTTGTTCGTCACTTTAGTCTGCCCATCAGTTTGTGGGTGATAGGAAGTACTAAATAGTAACTTGGATCCAACCAGTTTCCACAATGGTTTCCAAAAGTAGCTCATGAATTTCGAATCCCTTTCAATGACAATTGTTTTAGGAATACCATGCAATGGAATTATATCCCTAAAATACAGCTTAGCAACATTAACAGCATCATCAGTTTCATTACAAGGAGTGAAATGTGCCAACTTTGAAAACCTGTCCACCACCAACATAATAGAATCCCTATGGCGAGCTGTTCTAGGTAGACCAACAATGAAATCCATTGATACATCTTCCCAAGGACCATCTAGAACTGGCAATGGTATGTATAACCCTTGATGAAAAGTTACTTTAGACTTTTAACATATTGAACATTGAGAAATCACAGCTTCCACATCTCTAATCATCTTGGGCCAATAAATATGTTCTTGCAGCATACTCAATGATTTAGTATTTCCAAAATGCCATGCAAGACCCCCTCCATGCGCCTCTCTGACCAATAATTCCCTGATTGAACAATTAGGCATGCACAGTTGATTCCCTTTAAACAGGAATCCATCATGTAAGATATAAGATCCAACTACTTCACTTCTTAGTTGTTACACCACAGGATCGAAATCAGTGTCACCTTCATAGTATGTCTTGATATGGTCAAAACCTAACAGCTTGCAATTTAGAACACTAATTAACACATATCTTCTAGAAAGTGCATCTGCTACCACATTAGACTTGCCATCCTTATATTTAGATGAAAAATGAAGATCTTGAAGGAACTCAACTGACTTGGCATGTCAAGGATTCAGTTTCTGGTGACCATTAATATGCTTCATGATAAGAATGCCGGATGAAGTGATTAGGCCTCAAATAATGACTCCAATGAGCTGGAGCTCTAACAATATCATAAAATTCTTTGTCATAGGTGGAATAATTTAATCTGGCCCCATTCCATTTTTCGCTAAAAAAAGCAATTGGTCATTTACCCTACACCAGAACTGCTCCAATCCCTACATTGCTTGCATCTGTTTCAACTTCAAAAGGCTTTGAGAAATCAGGTAATGCAAGAATAGGTGTGTGGCATAACATATCCTTGATTTTTTCGAATGCAATCTGCGCCTCCTTTGTCCATTCAAATTTCTCATCCTTTTTAAAGCATTCAGTCATAGGAGCAACAATGGATGTGAAATTTTTGACAAACCTTCTGCAGAAATAAGCCAAACCATGGAAAGATCGTACTTCAGTCACGTTTGTGGGTGTTGGCCATGACTTAATTGCGTCAACTTTGGATTGATCAACTGAATCCCCATCTTTTGAAACCACATAACCCAAAAACGTCACACTTTGCAGCATAAAATAACACTTCTCCAATTTTCTGTACAGTTTTTGTTGCCTCAATGTCTCAAGAACTTGTCTTAAATGGTGCGTATGATCTCCATTATTTCTGCTATAAACCAATATATCATCTAAGTATACAACAGCAAACGTACCCAAGTATGGCTTCAAAAATTCATTCATAAGTCTCATAAACGTGCTAGGGGTGTTGGTGAGTCCAAAAGGCATGACTAACCACTCATACACACCTCATTTAGTTTTGAAAGTTGTTTTCCATTCATCCCCTTCCCTCATACGAATCTGATGGTACCCACTTTTCAAATCAGTTTTTGAAAACACCTAGGAGTCATATAACTCGTCCAAAAGATCGTCCAGCCTCGGAATTGGGAATCTGTACTTGATTGTGATGTTGTTTACAACCCTAGAATCAATGCACATGCGCCTAGATCCATCTATTTTTTGGAACAATCAGAGTTGGTACAGCATAAGGACTCATGCTCTCCCTCACGTATCCTCTCTGCATTAATTCCTCAATCTGCCTTTGTATTTCCTTAGTCTCTTCAGCATTGCATCTATATGTTGGTTTATTAGGAATCTGAGAACCTGGGATCAAGTCAATCTGGTGTTCAATGCCCCTATTGGGAGACAAACCTAGTGGTAAGTCATCTCGAAATACATCTTCAAATTCCTTTAATAGTGGTTGAAGAATTTTAGGGATTGCAGATGTTTCAACTCTCACATCTTTGGCCATTAACAGAAATACTTGCTGGCAATCGGTCAATTCTTTCTCCAATTCCTTTGGATTAGCCAAAAACACTGCCTTTTTATTCTCCACATTCAATTGCTTCTTGTTTTGCGCCACTTTTAGCGGTTCCAAAGCAGTTGGCTTGGCAGTTTCCTGTCTTCTGATGATGTGGACATTGGTTTTTCCATCATACTTCACAAATCGATCATATTGTCAGGGTCTACCAAGCAATATGACAAGCAACCATTGGAAAGGCATCACACATCACAAAATCCTCAAATTGATCAATTTTAATGTAACTTGTAAGGTATTGCTTAGCTAATGTAACTTGTAAGGTTGAGGATGATTGAGTGTGGGGCGATTCAATTTCTGAATCAATAGGGTACAGACCACATTAGTACAGCTGCCACTGTCAATTATCACATCACACAGCCAAACCTGTACATGACACCTGGTCACGGAAATTTTGTCCCTCTGGTTCTCTTCAATTGGCGCAGGTTTGGACTAAAGAACCCTGCTCAGGACCAATGCCTGACCTTATGTTTCTGCCTCTATTTCTTCCATATCATGCTGCTTTGTTATTCCTTGGAATCGATATTAAAATCCTCCCCTTCTTCAAGAAGAACATCTATGTAGGCATTTTCAATTTCCCTTGCTTCCCCTACATTGATTACCCTAGAGTTTGGGCAATTTTTTTGTAGGTCTCTTACTCGGTGACACTTATAACACTTCCTTTTGTCTGCAAGGATTGTCAGTTGTTTCATTGGAGTGGCTGCCCTTTTATCATTGTCGAATTTAGGTTTAGCACTAGCTGGTTGGAAATACACCACTTCCTTCTTGGATTCATAGGATTTAAAGAATGCTTTTGGCTTCTTTGAATTCCCATGTTTTTCTACCTCTGAGTGCCACCTTGGAGATCTCATCATACGTCCAGTAGGGTTGCAATTCAACGCTTTCCCTAATGGATTCGTCCAGCCCTGCCACAAACCGAGCAACTTTGTGATCTTCCTTCTCTTCTAGGTCACACAATATCATCAACTTTGCAAAAGCATTGATATAATCCTCAACACTTTTCCGTCCTTGTTTTAGGGTATGCATCTTTAGGAAATTGTTCTTCTCATACTCATGTGGTAGAAATTTTTTTCTCAATTCTCTCTTCAATTTGCGGCATGAACAAATTTTTGATCTTCCCTCATTTTTGCATTTTCTTTGTAGTCCTTCATACCACAAGCTAGCATAAGATGTTAGTTTTAATTATGCCACTCTAAAGGCCTTATGATCATCATACTCCTTTTAATTGAAGATCCTTTTGGTTCTCCTTTGCTAATCAAGGAAAATTTTTGGATCTAAACCAACGTTGAACTCAGGAACATCCAACTTTGAACTACGATCATCATCCTTTTGTTTATCACCCCACTTATGCCTGTTTCGGTCATCTTCTTCAATGGAACTTGTGTCACAGTCACGCCTAGATTTGCGTGCACCCCTGCTTATATTTCCATCACTAGAACATGATTCAATTTCATCAACTGCGTGATTTTTATTTTTGGTTTTCGAACTTCCTGACATAAAATTCATCACTTCTTCTAGCATGGTGCGCATTTCCCTAATTTCATTGTCTCTTTTGATTTCTTTGGCTAGTTCTAAGGACAATCCTAATTCAAACTTTTCAGGAACTTCGTCACCACCACTTCCCATATCAATGTTGTTTCAAGTGTTTTCTTTAATTGATGAACACTTGTAGATAAAAGACCTCTCAACGAAAGCACCAAATTTGGTGTGAATTTTCGTGTAAGGGAATCGACTAAATTTTCAAATCTATAAAGATCAAGTCACCAAGATTCTTAAATTTAGGTTGATTAATTAGTCCTTCGATTAAAGCCTAAGCACCCTCAAAGCTACTAATTAAATCACAAGAGTATAAAGAAATTAATCACCAACTCTTAATTTTTTTAGGAATTTTGTTTTCAATTAAACAAACAAAACTTTTTTTAATCAGCTCCAACTAAACTAATTACATCCTAATGTTGAGATTATTTATAGGTATAATGAACAACAAAATCCTAGCTAGAATCAACAAAAATACACGCCTAAAACTAGGAAATCCGTTCCCTACTTGTTCCACTTGCACAAATTGCACAACAAACTCAAGATAAGATTGCCACATCATTATGCAACTAGATCTATTTCTTGGATTTTTTTTTTCCGGGACCCGTGAATCTCAAAAAACAGTGAATAATAATAGCCTTTGTTTCAAGCCCCAGGAAGGGGCATCTCCGGCCCCGTCACTTTTTCGCCCCGTGTTTTTACCAGGTGCTATGAACCTCCACAGCACCCCCACGATCGTTTTCAGCCACAAAACACCTTTTAGGATCCCTCTTATGGGCATATCTAGAGAGGGGAAAAACATCCTTATATGCAATCGCCTAAGGCCTTCTTATCATCCCTTATATGACCTTTGGTCGGGTTCCTATTTTTACCTTACGAGCACCACGGTCTATTTTCGAGATTTTTATTTCTGGGACCCCTAAACCCCAAAAAACAGTTAATAATAGCCTTTGTTTCAGGCCACCGGAGTGGTCGTCTCGGGACCCATCACTTTTTCGTCCTGTTTTTTTACCCGTGCTATGGACCTCCATATCACCCTCTACGATCATTTTCGACCCCTAAACACCTCTTAGGATACCTCTTATGGCGCCTTCTAGAGAGGGGAAAAAAAGCTTTATATGCAATCTTTTAAGGCCTTCTTATCATCCCTCATATGATCTTTTCGCCCCGACTCTATTGGTCTGGGTTCCTATTTTTACCTTACGGGCACCCCAGTCGATTTCAGAGATTTTATTTCGGCACTCGTAAACCGGAAAAAAACTGTGAATAATAGGCTTTGTTTCAGGCCCTCCAAGGGGCTTTCCCAGGCCTCGTCACTATTTCGCCTCGTCTTTTTACGTCGTGCTATAGACCTCCAAAGCAACCCCTAAATACCTCTTAAGATCCCTGTAATGGCCTCTTCCAGAGAGGGGAAAAAAGCCTTATACGCAAACGTCTAAGGCCTTCTTATCATCCCTCATATTACCTTTTGGCCCCGAATCCTTTGGTCTGGGTTCCTATTTTTACCTAATGGCCACCCGATCTATTTCCGGGATTTTTTTCCAGGACCCCTAAACCCCAAAAAACAGTGAATAATAATAGCCTTTATTTCAGGCCCCCGGAGTAGTCATCCCTGGCCCCGTCACTTTTTCGCCCTTACCACGTGTTATGGACCTCCAAAGAACCCCCACGATTATTTTCGGCCCCTAAACACCTCTTAGGATACCTCTTATGGCCTCTTCCATAGAGGGGAAAAACAAGCTAATATGCAATCGTCTTAGGCCTTCTTATCATCCCTCATATGAACTTTTCATCCCTCATTTTGTCTTGGTTCCCGAATCATTTTGTCCGGGAATTTTTTTTTTTCGAGACCCCTGAACCCCAAAAAACAATGAATAATAGCCCTTGTTTCAGGCCCCCAGCGGTGCCGTCCTGGGTCCCGTCACTTTTTCGCCCCGTTTTCTTACCACGTGCTATGGTCGTCCACTACACCACAACGATCTCTTTCGGCCCCTAAACACCTCTTAGGATCCATCTTATGGCCTCTTCCAGATTGGGGAAAAACATTCTTATACGCAATCGTCTAAGGTCTTATTATCATCCATCATATGACCTTTTAACCCCGAATCCTTTGGTCTGGGTTCCTAATTTTACCTTACGGACACCCCGGTCGATTTCCGAGATTTTTTTCCGGGACCCTTGAACCCCAAAACATAGTGAATAATAGCTTGTGTTTCAGGCCTTCCGAGGGGCTTTCTTGGGCCTGGTCACTTTTTCGCCCCTTCTTTTTTCCTCGTGCTATGGACCTCCACATCACCCCCCACGATCGTTTTTGGCCCCTAAACACCTCTTAGGATCCCTCTTATGGGCACATCTAGAGAGGGGAAAAACAGCCATTAATGCAATCGTCTAAGGCCTTCTTATCATCCATCATATGACCTTTTGGCCACCAATCCATTGGTCTGGGATCCTATTTTTGGCTTATAGGCACTCTGGTCTATTTCCGGGATTTTTTTCCGGGACCCCTATACCCCGAAAAACAGTGAATAATAATAGCCTTTGTTTCAGGCCCCCTGAGGGGCCGTCTCGGGCCCCATCACTTTTTCGCCCCGTGTTTTTACCACATGCTATGGAACCTCCACAGTACCCCCCCATGATTGTTTTCGGCCCCAAAACAGCTCTTAGGATCCCTGTTATGTCCTCTTCCTGAGGGAGGAAAAACAGCCTTATCTACTATGGTTTAAGGCCTCCTTATCATCCCTCATATGACCTTTTGCCCCGAACCCTTTGGTCTTGCTTCCTATTTTTAACTTATGAGCACCCCGGACTATTATTTCCGGGATTTTTTTTTTCGGGACCCTGAACCCCAAAAAACAGTGAATAATAATAGCCTTTGTTTCAGGCCCCCGAGGGGGGCGTCTCGGGCCCCGTCACTTTTTTGCGCCGTATTTTACCACGTGCTATGGACTTCCACAGCACCCCATATAATCGTTTTGGGCGACTGATCACCTCTTAGGATCCCTCTTATGGCCTCTTCTAGCGAGGGGAAAAAGAGCCTTAAATGCAATCGTGTAAGGCCTTCTCATCATCGCTAATATGACCTTTTTACTCCCAATCCATTTGTTTGGGTTCCTATTTTTACCTCATGGGCACCCCGGTTGATTTCCGGGATTTTTTTTTCCGGGACCCCTAAACCCTAAAAAACAGTGAATAATAATAGGCTTTGTTTCAGGCCCCCATAGGAGACGTCTCGGGCCCCTTCACTTTTTCGCCCCGTGTTTTTACCACGTGGTATGGACCTCCACATAACCCCCCACGATCATTTTTGGCCACTAAAAACCTCCTATAATCCCTCTTATAGCCTCTTCTAGAGAGGGAAAAGACTGGCTTATATGCAACCGTCTAAGGCCTTCTTATCATCCCTTATATGACCTTTGAACCCTGAATCCTTTGGTCTGGATTCCTATTTTTACCTTACGGGCACCCTGGTCGATTCCCAATAATTTTATTTCCAGGACCCCTGAACCCCAAAAACATTGAATAGTAACCATTGTTTCAGGCCCCAGGAGTGGTCATCCCAGGCCCCGTCACTTTTTCGCCCCATGTTTTCACCACGTGCTATGGACCTCCATAGCACCCCCCACGATCATTTTAGGTCGCTAAACACCTTTTAGGATCCCTCTTATGGCCTCTTCTAGAGAGGGGAAAAGCAGCCTTATATGCAATTGTTTAAGGCCTTCTTATCAAACCAAATATGACCTTTTCACCCCAAATCCTTTGATCTGGGTTCCGATTTTTACCTTCCGGGCACCCTGATGGATTTCCGGGAATTTTATTTCCTGGAGCCCTGAACCCCAAAAAATAGTGAATAATAGCCGTTGTTTTAGGCCCACGAAGTGGTCGTCCCGGGCCCCATCACTTTTTCGCCCCATTTTTTTACCTTGTGCTATGGACCTCCACTGCACCCCCCACAATCGTTTTGGGACCCTAAACAGCTCTCAGGATCCCTCTTATGGCCTCTTCCAGAGAGGGGAAATGACTGCCTTGTACGCAATCGTTTACCTTGTGCTATGGACCTCCACTGCACCCCCCACAATCATTTTCGGACCCTAAACAGCTCTCAGGATCCCTCTTATGGCCTCTTCCAGAGAGGGGAAATACTGCCTTGTACGCAATCGTCTAAGGCCTTATTATCATCCCTAATATGACCTATTCACCCCATTCTATTTCCGGGATTTTCTTTTTCCGGGACCCCTGAACCTCAAAAAAATGTGAATAATAATAGCCTTTGTTTCAGGCCCTCAGAGGGGCCGTCTCAGGCCCCGTCACTTTTTTACCTCGTGTTTTTACCACGTGCTATGGACCTCCACAGCACCCCACGACCGTTTTCGACCACTAAACAACACCTAGGATCCCTCTTATGGCTTCTTCTAGAGAAGGGAAAAACATCCTTATTTGCAATCGTCTAAGGCCTTCTTATCATCCCTCACATGACCTTTTCACCCCGAATCCTTTGGTTTGGGTTCCTATTTTTACCATACGGGCACCTCGATCCATTTCCGAGATTTTTTTTTTCCAACACCCTTGAACCCCAAAAAATAGAGAATTACTACCTTTATTTCAGGCACCCAGAGGGCCCGTCCCCGGCCCCGTCACTTTTTCAACCAAGTGTTTGACCACATGCTATGGACGTCCACATCACCTCCAAGATCGCTTTCGGCCCCTAAACACAACTTAGGATCCCTCTTATGGCCTCTTCAAGAGAGGGGAAAAACAGCGTTATATGCAATCGTCTAAGGCTTTCTTATCATCCCTCATATGACCGTTTCACACCGAATACTTTGGTCTGGGTTCCTATTTTTACCTTATGGGAAGCCCGGTCGATTTTTGAGATTTTTTTTCCGGGACCCCTGAACCCAAAAAACACAGAGAATAATAGTCTTAGTATCAGGCCCCCGTAGTGGTCGTCTCGAGCCCCATCACTTTTTTGCCCCAATTTTTTACTACGTGTAATGGAGCTCCACAGCACCTCCCACGATCATTTTCAGCCACGAAACACCTCTTAGGATTCCTCTTATGGCCTCTTATACAGAGGGGAAAAATAACCTTATATGCAATCGTCTAAGCCTTTATTATCATCCCTCACATGACCATTTCACCCCTAATCCTTTGGTTTGGGTTCCTATTTTTACCTTACGGGCACCCCAGTCTATTTCTGAGATTTTATTTCCGAGACCACTGAACCGCAAAGAATAGTGAAGAATAGCCTTTGTTTTATGCCCCCAGAGGGGCTGTCCCGGGCCTCGTCACTTTTTCGCCTAGTTTTCTTGCCACGTCCTATGGACCTCCACTGCACCCCCACGATCGTTTTTGGCCCCTTAAAACCTTTTAGGATTCCTCTTATAGCCTCTTCATGAGAGGGGAAAAACAACCTTATTTGCAATCGTCTAAGGCCTTTTTATCATCCCTCATATGACCTTTTCACCCCGAATCCTTTGTTCTGGGTTGCTATTTTTACCTTACGGGCACCACGATTCATTTCCGGGATTTTTTTTCCAGGACCCCTGAACCCCAAAAAACACAGAATAATAGCCTTTACTTCAGACACCCGAAGGGTCGCCCGGGCCCCATCACTTTATCGCTCAATTTTCTTACCACGCCCTATCGACCTCCACAGTACCCCCCTGATCGTTTTCAGCCTCTAAAACCCTCTTAGGATCCCTCTTATGGCCTCTTCGAGAGAGGGGAAAAACAACCTTATATGTAATCGTCTAAGGCCTTCTTATGATCCCTCATATGACCTATTCACCATGAAACCTTTGGTCTGGGTTCTTATTTTTACCTTACTGGCACCCTAGTCGATGTCCGAGATTTTTGTTTCCGGAACCCTTAAGCCCCAAAAAATAGCGAATAATAGCCTTTGATTCAGGCCCCCGGAAACAAATAGACTGTCCTGGGGCCCGTCACTTTTTCGCCTTCTTTTTTTGACCACGTGCTGTGGACCTGCACAGCACCCCCCAAGATCGTTTTCGGCTACTAAACACCTCTTAGGATTCCTCCTTTGGCCTCTTCAAGAGAGGGGTAAAAGAACCTTATATACAATCGTCTTAGGCCTGTACCCATCCCTTATATGACCTTTTCACCCCGAATCCATTGGTTTGGATTCCTATTTTTACCTTACAGGCACCCTGGTCGATTTATGGATTTTTTTTCGAGATTCCTGAACCCCAAAAAACAGTGAATAATAATGACCTTTGTTTCATGCCCCTGCAAGGTCCGCCCTGGGCCCTGTCACTTTTTTGCCTTGTTTTTTTACCACTTGCTGTGGACCTCCATAGCGCACCCCACGATCGTTTTCAGCTCCTAAACACCTCTTACGATTGCTCTTTTGCTCTCTTCTAGAGAGTAGAAGTACAACATTATATGCAATTGTCTAAGGCCTTCTTTTCACCGCTCATATGAATTTTTCACCGCAAATCCTTTGGTCTGGGTTCCTACATTATATGCAATCATCTAAGGCCTTCTTATCACCGCTCATATGAATTTTTCACCACAAATCCTTTGGTCTGGGTTCCTACTTTTAGGACCCCTGAACCGCAAAAAACAGTGAATAATGTTTCAGGCCACCGGAGGGGCCGTCCTCGGCGCCGTCACTTTTTCGCCCTGTTTTTTTACCACATGCTGTTGACCTCTAAAGTACCCCCGACGATCGTTTTCGGCTCCTAAACACCTCTTAGGATCTCTCTTATGGCCTCTTCTAAAGAGGGGTAAAACAGCCTTGTATGCAATCGTGTAAGGCCTTCTTATCATCCCTTATATGACCTTTTCTCCCCGAATCCATTGGTTTTTGTTCCTATTTTTACCTTACAAGCACCCTGGTCGATTTTCAGGATTTTTTTTTCGGGACTCCTGAACCCTAAAAAATAGTGATTAATAAGGTTTCAGGCCCTCGGACGTCTGACCCAGACCCCGTTACCTTTTCGCCTCGTTTTTTTCCACGTGCTATGAACCTCCACAGCACCCCCCACGATCGATTTGAGCTCCTAAACACCTCTTAGGATGCCTCTTATGCCCTCTTCCACAGAGTGGAAAAACAGCCTAATATGCAATCATCTAAGGCCTTCTTATCATCCCTCATATGAATTTTTCACCCCGTATCCTTTGGTTTGAGTTCCTATTTAAACCTACGGTCAACCCAGTCATTATCCGGGATTTTTTTTCCGGGACCCCTGAACGTGATGTATCTCTTGATGACAACAGTGACACTAATAATTTAATTGATGTCAGTGCTATGAATAACTTCGAAGGTGATGGTATCTAGGATGCAACTATAGGTGAATTAGTTGCATATGTAAATATCAACCATATGTGGGCATCAAGGGTAGGGATTTGTGTGTGCATGGTCACTCATCACTAAGTCGCACGCAAATCAAGGCAAGAATTGGTTAATCATGCGGAACATGATGGTTTTTGCCTATGAGTTTTTTCGCACGGGGTTTTTCTTATTTTTGGCACTAAGTCTTTTATTTCTTGTAGAGTCTTGGTCATCATAGTTATGCTAAAATGCATGGAGGACATATTCTTGAAGGTTTCTTGATTAAAAGATTGAATCTTGAAGCATTTCTTGAAGTTCTTGAAGGAATCTTGAAATATGCGCCAAAACCAACAAATATGCGCCAAAACCAACGAATATGCATGGCGAGTTTTTGGCATTTTTTCATGAATCTTGGGCAGCATGTAAATTTTGTAATTGTAGATTAAAATTTGATTATTATCTTGTCAGTTAATTATTTAGTCAAGTTGTTAGGATATTTTCTTGATTAGTTAGTTAGTTAGAGTTTGTTAGGCAAGATAAGATCAAGTGCAAGTTGCATGATGATGTGGCAACCTTATCTTGAGATTGTTGTCCAACTTGTGCAAGTGGCACAAGTGGGCCGAATTTTCCTAGTAATTTATATGTTTATTAGTTTGTTTTTAGTTAGGATTTTGTTGATGATTATACCAATAAATAATCTCAACATTAGGTTGTAATTAACTAAGTTGAAATTGAATAAAAGTTTTGTTTGTTTACTTGAAAACAAAAAATCTGAAAATTCTAAGAGTTGGTGATTAAGTTCTTTATACTCTTGCATAGATTATTTAGTAGCTTTGAGGGTGCTTAGGCTTTAATCAAAGGACTAATTAGTCACCTTAAATTTGAGAATCTTGGTGACTTGGTCTTTATAGGTTTGAAAATTTAGTTTAATCAAAGGCTTTCGTTGAGAGGTCTTTTATACTCAAATGCTCAGCAATTGATCAAACACTTGAAACAACATTGCTATGGCAAGTGGAGGTGACGAAGTTCCTGCAAATTTTGAAAGGGGTTTGTCCTTACAACAAGCCAAAAAAATCAGAAGGGACAATGAAATCAAGGAATTGCGCACCATGCTAGAAGAAGTGATAAATTTTGTGTCAGGAAGTTCAAAACAATAGAATAAAAGTCACGCAATTACTGAAATTGAATCAAGTTCTAGTGATGAAAATACAAGCAGGAGTACACGCAAACCTACACATGATTATGACACTAGTTCAAGTGAAGAAGAAGACCGAAACAAGCATAAGAGGCGTGACAACAGAAGGATGATGATCGTAGTTTAAAGTTGGACGTTCCTGAGTTCAACGACAGCTTAGTTCCAGAAATTTTCCTTCATTGGCTATGGAAAACCAAAAGGGTCTTCAATTATAAGGAGTATGATGATCATAAGGCCTTCGGAGTGGAAGAATCAAAGCTATCTTCTTATGCTAGTTTGTGGTATGAAGGACTACAAAGAAAACGAAAAAAGGAAGGGATATCAAAAATTTGTTCATGGTGCAAATTGAAAAGAGAATCACTACAAAAAAAAGGGTCATTTACGACGGAAAAATTCCGTTGCAAAAGGCGTTAATTCCGTCGCAAACGACTTTTGCGACGGAATTCCGTCGGAAATTAGTCGTCAGAATTTTGCTTGTCGCAAAAACGGGAATTAGTGACGGAATTTCCGTCGGAAACATTTTGCGACGGAATTTGCGACGGAACTCCGACAGAATTACGTCGAAAAAAATTTTTTAGTTTTCGTTGGAATTTGCGACGGAATTTCCGACAGCCGGAATTCTGATGGAAAATTCCGTCGGAAATGTCCAACAGCAAAATAAAAAAAAAGGTGTTGAGGCAGCAATAGCCACCCCACCACCTCAACAAACCCACACCACCACCACGCCAGACAAACAAACCCAGACCCCCACCCACCCAGAAACCGAAACCCACAAACCCAGACCCACAACCACGGAACCCCACTCACCCAAAACCACAAACACCAACCCCCACCCACCCATGACAACCGCCCCGCAAACACCCAAAAACCCGCAACATATAAGCACAACCCATAAACCACAACCCATAACACACCAACCCACAAACCACCCCATAAACACCCAAAAATCCGCAAGATTCAACCACAAAACATAACCCCAAAACCACCATATGAACACCAAAAACAAACCCAAATAACCACAATCCACCAAAAATGAAAGAATCAAACCATAATACCATTAAAAACCAAAAGAGTCTAACCAAAATCCACAAAAACGAAAAGATCGAACCAAAATCCACCCAAAACGAACAAAACAAACCAAAAAATCGTAAATAAAACTAAAAAGAAGAGCTTACCTTAATAAAATCAACCTTCAAAGTTTTTGTTAGGTCGAATTTGACCATAAAAATCCTACATCTAGGTTTGTATGGTCAAATTCGATCTAAAAAAAACTAAATCTTGATAGAAAAGAGAAAGAGAAAGAGAGGCAATGGAAAGCAAACAAAGAAAGAGAGAAAGTAAAAGAAAGCAAGGAAAGAAAAGAGAGAGGCGAGAAAGAGAGGCGAGGAAAGAAAAATGAGAAAGAGGGGGTAGTGTGGCTTTATATATAGGTAGGGTTTGTGGAATTTTTAATTAAAAAAGGCATTTGCGATGGAATTTTCCGTCGCAAATTGGATTTATCTATTTTTTTTTGGAATTCTGTCGGAAAGGTGTAAAATCCGTCGCAAATTTTCGGCGGAATAATAATCCATCGAAAATTTCCAAAATGTCCGACGGAAATTCGTTGCGTCGGAAAAAGTTCGTCGCTAATCAGCAATTTTCTTGTAGTGAATTGAGAAAAAAAATTGTACCACATGAGTATGAGCAGAACAATTTCGTAAAGATTCATACTGTGAAACAAGGAAAGAAAAGTGTTGAGGACTATATCAATGCTTTCGAAAAGGTGATGGTATTTTGTGATCTAGAAGAGAAGGAAGATTACAAAGTTGCTTGGTTTGTGGCAGGGCTAGATGAATCCATTAGGGAAAAAGGTGGAATTGCAACCCTACTAGACTTATGATGAGATCTGCAAAGTGGCACTCAGGGTTGAAAATCATGGGATTTCAAAGAAGCCAAAAGCATTCTTTAAATCCTATGAATCCAAGAAGGAAGTGGTGTCTTCTCGACTAGCTAGTGCTAAACCTAAATTCTTTAATGATAAAACGGTAGCCACTCCAATCAAACTACTGGCAATCCCTGAGGACAAATGGAAGTATTTTAAGTGTCAGGGAGTAGGACACCTAGAAAGAAATTGCCCAAACTCTAGGGTAATCACTGTCAGGGAAGAAAAGGAAATTGAGGATGCCTACTGAGATGTTCTTCTTGAAGAAGGGGAGGACGAAAATATTCATTCCCAGGGAGAACAAAGTAGCAATGGCATGGAAGAAGTAGTGGCAAAAACACAGGGTCAGGCATGGGTCCTCAGAAAGGTTCTTCAGTTTAAGCCTGCGCCATTTGGAGAGAACCAGAGGGACAAAATTTTCTTGACCAGGTGTAATGTACAGGGCAAGCTGTGTGATGTCATAATTGATACTAGCAGCTGTACTAATGTGGTCTCTACCCTATTGATTAAGAACTTGAATCACCCAACTTACATTCATCCTCAACCTTACAAGTTACATTGGTTAAGCTATAACAGTGATGTCAAAGTAACTAAGCAAGCCCTGATCAATTTCAAAATTGGTCAGTATGAGGATTCTGTGATGTGTGATGTTTGTCCAATGGATGCTTGTCATATATTGCTTGGTAGACCTTGGTAATATGATCAATTTGTGAAGTATGATGGAAGAACCAATGTCTACATCATCAGGAAAGAGGAAAATAACAAGCCAATTGCTTTGAAACCTTTAAAACTGGCGCAAGACAGGCAGAAATTGAATGTGGAGAATAAAAAGGGAGTGTTCTTGTCAAATCCTGAGGAGTTGGAGAAGGAATTGACTGATTTCCAGCAAGTATTCCAGCTAGTGGCCAAAGATGTGAGCGTTGAAACATCTCCAATCCCTAAAAATCTTCAACCACTGTTGAAGGAATTTGAAGATGTATTTCCAGATGACTTACCACTGGGTTTTCCTCCCAATAGGGGCATTGAACACCAGATTGACTTAATCCAGGTGCTAAGATTCCCAATAAACCAGCATAAAGATGCAATCCTGAGGAGACTAAGGAAATACAAAGGAAGATTGAGGAATTAATGCGAAGAGGATACGTGATAGAAAGCATGAGTCCTTGTGCTGCACCAACACTCATTGTTCCTAAGAAAGACGGATCCTGGCGCTTGTTCATTGATTCTAGAGCTGTAAACAACATCATAATCAAGTACAGGTTCCCATTTCCTAGGTTGGACGATCTTTTGGACGAGTTATATGGTTCACTGGTGTTTTCCAAGATTTATTTAAGAAGTGAGTATCATCATATACGCATGAGGGAAGGGGATGAATAGAAAACAACTTTCAAAACTAAATTATGTCTCTATGATTAGTTAGTCATGCCTTTTTGACTCACCAATTCCCCTAGCACGTTTATGAGACTTATGAAAGAAGTTTTGAAGCCATATTTGGGTAAGTTTGTTGTTGTATACTTAATTGATATATTGGTTTATAGCAGAAACAATGGAGATCATTTGCAGCATCTAAGATTGAGACAACAAAAACTGTACGGGAAATTGGAAATGTGTTATTTTATTTAATCATGAACTCGGTTAATATTATATCAACAATTTTAATAAAAGTCTAGTAATTTCTACACTTGTTCAAGGTATCGTTCTGAATTTCACCAACCAAAACAATAACAATAATAACAAAAAATTTGAAACCCAATTCACTAATAAATTAAACGAACTATTTAGCACGACCTAAATTTTCATAAATTAACATATTAAGAAATTTAAGTCTCAGAATTTTCAGAATTTAACTAATTCAGAAATTAAAATTCAGAATTTACTACCAACAATGATACAATCATTTGCAACAACACTAAAGACCTTTTGCCAATACAAGTAAACATCCCGTCAAATGTTTAAACAACGGGGTGAAGGTATCTAAGAATTTAATAATCTTACAAATAGAAGCCTACGCCCCACTGTCCACAGTGAATCCGGTAAAAGCAGCAACAACACTATAGTTGATTAAATAATAATTATCTTACAAGCTAGCAAGAACTGGACGCAAGAAAATTTTCATGTAGAACAAATCTTCCAAATGGTACACGACATTAATGGGAAAGCATTGAAGAACAACAGTGTGCTGGGAGTAAGTCCGGATCCATGTATAAACGCAATGAAGCACATATATAGCCATTTAAACATTGAAAAGGAAGCCAAGGGCCCAACTGACTTCAATTTGTTCATATTGCAGAATTTGGAAGGTCTTATTAGTATTTAGTAGTGCAGTACTTTGTTTACTAGTGGCACACTGAAGATCTAGTATTTTGGTTTATGCTTTCGGTAAGAAAATATGTTGGCATTATAAAATGAGTTGAGATATGAGATGTTCTGTACTTCTCTTGACTCAGAAGTTCCTAAACTAATGTCAACTAAAAAACTTAACTCAGTAAATGATTCCTATCCAAAGTTGTTCCTATAATTCTGTTTTACCTGCAGATCTAATTAGCCAAAACAAACCCCCAAAACAAATTAAAGCTCAGCAGATCTAATTGAGTGAAAAACCAAAAAAAAATCAAAATCTTCAATAACCATAACAATACTAATGGAACGAAAAACCAAAAACAAAAACAGATCTAAAATCCAACAATATGATAAACATAAAAAAAAAAACATAAACTAACTCAACGAATTTCAATTGAACGAATAACAATACTTTTCTCTGTTTTTCTCTTCTCAGTAGCTCTTCCCTTATCGACAGATTTTAAGTGGACCAATTGATGAAATTAAACCTAATAAAAATTAATAACAATGAAAATTGCATTCTGAAGTAAAAATTGTATTCGGATGGAAGAAATTGATGAATTTCTGGAACTAATAACAATGAATTTGTGAACAATTTTGTGGAATGACAGGAATACTTAAAAGAGAGAAGAGTTTTGGAGTGAAAGGGATGACAATTTTGAGTATTGCATGAGCCTAGAGCATAGCTTCTAAACTGGAAGGTAATAAAATAGTACACTAGATCTGGCGCAATTTTTTTATTTTTTTTTATTTTCCATTACTTGTATCGTTTTCATTCACACACGATACTAATAATAGCTCGTTAAATCATAAGGTCGATGTGGTGCTCTATTAGTATCGTGTTGCCTTAAACCTGATACTAATACCTTCCCATTGTTATCGTTTTTACCACACACGATACTAATTTGTGAACTATTAGTATTGGGTTTTCAAAAAACGATACTGATGTACTATTTTTAGAATACTTGCTTATAAAAACGATACTAATTTACTAGTTTTAGTATCGTTTTTTGTAAACACGATACTAATAAAGGGTTACTAATAGGGGTATATTTCTAGGAAAGAGCACGAGTATCAAGAAATGAATGCAAGTGAAGAGACCCCATCCACACCAAGCCTAGAAGGTAGCCATGTAAGTGAAGGCCTGATGGGGAAGGAGACTCCTACGGGTTCGAAGACTGATGAGTCGGCAGATAGTTCGTGTTATGAAATTCAGAGCCGAGACCCAATAATTCTAGTATATGTTGACCTGGTAATCGAATCTGAAGAAGGGGGAGAAGAATCAGATCCTGAGGAGGAAATGGAAGAAGAAGAAGAGACGGATGAAATAGTTGTGGTTGACACTAAGAATGATCCTGATCTCATACCAAGGAAATATGTGATGTCAAGAGCAAGAAAGATAATGTTAATGTTTAGACACTTTGTTCAGAGCTAGTTTAGCTATTGATGTTTAATGTTTCTGATGTTTAGTTGAGCAGTTTAAGTTATTGTTTACATTAGTTTGAATAAGTGGCAGTGAGCCATAAGAAATGATAACATGAGTTACGTAATAAATTTATTTTATGGTTCAAATCTTCATGTAGAATAGAACTAAAGGAATTGTTTTTATTTCTTATGTGCTTTATTCTTATTTTAATGGTTGTGTATACTATCGAAACAAAGTGAATCTTTCGCTCTAAAAGAATGAAGTTTTTTTTATGAGACGAAATGAGAAAGTGTGCTATGATTTAACATTATGTTGTCCTAACTTGCAGTTAGACATTATTTAATATAAAGGTCTTTTCCTCTACAGGAGAAATATAATGGCTGAATGTAACAACAATCAGCTGAATGAAGTAGTGAGGCAATTAGCAACTGTAGCTGAACAGTTAGCTGCCAGAGGAAATGGAAATGTTCGTGACCCTGCCGGGGAACTTTTCATGACAATTTCTCAAAGTAAGCCACCGACTTACTAAGGAGAGGACAATCCAACTATTCTAGAGGGATGGCTAAGAGAGTATAATAAGTTGTTTGGGGCATTTGACTGTCCAGAAGATCTTAAAGTAGACCATGTTGTGTACTATTTGAGAGGAGTAGCTGATTTATGGTGGTTACAAAATGAGGTTGTAATAACAGCTTTACCCGAATTTAAGTGGGATATGTTTCAAGAGCAGAATCATAATAAGTTTTATCCTGTGTTTCTTCAGAAACAGAAGGCTCATGAGGAATTTCTAGAGTTTAAGATGGGAAGTATGTCTATCACTGAGTACTACTCTAAGTTCATAAAATTTCTCTAGGTTTGCTCCTGAGGTTGTAGCAACTGACAGGTTGAAGGCTAGTCGCTTTGATAGAGGGTTACCCTTAGATTTAAAGTCACAATTGGCTGGACAAATCTTTGAATCCTTGGAAGATTTATATAGTAGAGCTGCACACCTGTATGAAATTGACCAAAATAAGAAGGAGGTACAGAAGGAAGGTGAGACAAGGGAGAAGAGGAAGGATGGTGGAGGTAACTTCAACGATCAAGGGAATCATGGTGGATATAAGAGACCTCGTTTCAACAACAACTTGCAAGGTAATAAAGGAAACTTTGGGAAGCCTAATTCCGGAAATGGGAATAGAAGAGAGATGGCTAGTCAAGGAGGGCGTGTGTACTTTTACAAGAAGTGTCCTAACAATCACCTAGGAAAAGACTGTGAAGGGAACCTAGTGATGACTTGTCGGTTGTGTAACAAACTTTGACATCGTGAGTATATGTGCTTCTCAAGAACAAATAAAAAGAGGGACAGAGTTTTCAAGCTATGGGGAACCAAACTAGGGGACAAAAAAAAGGTTTTTAGTTGAATAGGGGAGGAAAGGAGACACCTCAAGCCAGAAATAGGAATGGGAGTGGGAATGGAGGAGAACTGACACGTCAAACACTGGAAAACTGAATGTGATGGGCCGAAGTGAAGCTGATGCTAATAAGGATGTGATCACTGGTACTTTTTTATTCACTCTCTCCCTATTAAAGGTTTGTTTGATTCTGGTGCAACGTACTCTTTTGTTTCCACTAAACCCCTACAAAATCTAAAACCTGTGTTGGTAAAACTATATGTAATGGATATGTCAATAGTGTTACCTTCAGGGTAAGAAGTACAATGTTCAAGGAGATATAATGTAAGTGATGGCAACAGTGACACAAATAATTTAATTGATGTCAATGCTATGAATAATGATAATATTAGTGATATCACTACAATCAATAACTTCAAAGGTGGTAATATTAATTGTAATATTAATAGCAAGGATGCAACCATGGGTGAAATAATGGCATATGGTGATATAAGCTATATGGGTGCATCAAGGGTAGGGATTTGTGTGTACCTGGGCACTTATCACTAAGTGGAACGCAAATCAAGGAAAGAAATGGTGGATTATGGGGAATAAGATGGTTTTTGCCTAAGAGGTTTTTTTCCCACAGGGTTTTTCTCATTTCTGGCTTTGAGTCTTTTATTCCTTGTGGAGTCTTGATCTTAGGCATGGCGTGTTTTTTTGGCGATTTTCAACGAATAAGCATGGCGTGTTTTTTTGGCGATTTTCATGAATCTTAGGCAGCAAGTAATTTTAGTAATTTTAGCTTAAAATCTGATGATTATCTTGTTAGTTAATTATTTAGTCAAGTTGTTAGCATATATTCGTGATTAGTTAGTTAAGTAAGAGTTTGTTAGGCAAGATAAGATCAAGCGCAAGTTGCATGATGATGCGGCAATCTTATCTTTAGTTTGTTGTGCAACTTGTGCAAGTGGCACAAGTGGGCCGAATTTTCCTAGTAATTTACGTGTTTATTAGTTTGTTTTTAGGTAGAATTTTGTTGATGATTATACCTATAATTAATCTCAATATTACGTTGTAATTAATGAAGTTTGAGTTGAATAAAAGTTTGGTTTGTTTACTTGAAAACAAAAATCCAAAAATTCTAAGAGTTGGTGATTAATTTCTTTACAGTCTTGCATAGATTATTTAGTAGCTTTTAGGGTGGTTAGGCTTTAATCGGAGGACTAATTAATCAACCTAAATTTGAGAATCTTGGCCACTTGGTCTTTATAGGTTCGAAAATTCAGCCTATTCCCTTGTGAGTTTTTGTTTACGCGAAAATTCACATCAAGATTTCAGGATGTTCCTATCAAAATTGAGGTGAAGAAGTTCCTACAAATTTTGAAAGGGGATTGTCCTTAGAACAAGCTAAAGAAATCATAAGGGACAATGAGATTAAAGAATTGTGCACTATGCTAGAAGAAGAGATGAACTTTATGTCAGGAAGTTCGAAAAACAGGAAGAAAAGTCACGCAATTGATGAAATTGATTCAAGTTCTATTGATAAAAACACAAGCAGGAGTGCATGCAAACCTAGGTGTTATTATGACACTAGTTTAAGTGAAGAAGATGACCGAAACAGACATAGGAGGCGTGACAAGTAGAAGGATGATGATCGTAGTCTAAAGTTGGACGTTCCTGAGTTCAACGGTAGCTTAGATCAAGAAGTTTTCCTTGACTGGCTAAGGAGAACCGAAAGAGTCTTCAATTACATGGAGTATGACGATCATTAGGCTTTCAGAGTTGCAGAATTAAAACAAACTTCCTATGCCAGTTTGTGAATAATAGCCATTGTTTCAGGCCCCCGGAGAAGCTGTCCCGAGCCCCGTCACCTTTTAGCCCCGTTTTTTTACCGCGTGCTATGGACCTCCACAGCACCCCCCACGATCATTTCCGTCCCCTAAACACCTCTTAGGATCCCTCTTATAGCCTCTTCTAGAGAGGGGAAAAACAACCTTATACGCAATTATCTAAGGCCATCTAATGATCGCTCATATGACCTTTTCACCCCGAATCCATTTGTCTGGGTTCCTATTTTTAACTTACTAGGACCTCGGACAATTTCCGGGATATATTTTTCCGGGATCCCTGAACCCGAAGAAACAGTGACTAATAGCCTTTGTTTCAAGCTGGCGGAGGGGCCGTCCCGGGCCCCGTCACTTTTTAGCCGCATTTTTTTTACCACGTGCTATGGAACTCAACAGCACCCCCCACGATTTTTTTCAGCCAAACACCTCTTAGGATCCCTCATATGGCCTCTTAGAGTGACGAGAAAAATAGCTTTATATACAATCGTCTAAGGCCTTCGTATCATCCCTCATATCACCTTTTCACACCGAGTCGTTTGCTCTGTTACCTTTTTTTACCTTACGGGCACCCCGGTCGATTTCTGGGATTTTTTTTTTCCGGGACCCCTGAACCCCAAAAAACAGTCAATAATAGCCATTGTTTCAGGCCCCCGGAGGAGCTGTCCCGAGCCCCGTCACCTTTTTGCCCCTTTTTTTCTTACCGCGTGCTATGGACCTCCACAGCACCCCCCATGATCATTTCCGTCCCCTAAACACCTCTTAGGATCCCTCTTATAGCCTCTTCTAGAGAGGGGAAAAACAACATTATACACAATCATCTAAGGCCTTCTAATCATCGCTCATATGACCTTTTCACCCCAAATACATTTGTCCAGGCTCCTATTTTTTACTTACTAGCACCTCGAACAATTTCCGGGATATATTTTTCTGGGATCCCGGAACCTGAAAAAACAGTGACTAATAGCCTTTGATTCAGGCTGGCGGAGGTGCCATCCCGGGCCTAGTCACTTTTTAGCCGCGTTTTTTTTACCACGTGCTATGGAACTCAACAGCACCCCCCACGATCCTTTCGGCCCCTGAACACCTCTTAGGGTCCCTCTGATGGCCTCTTACAAAGAGGGAAAAACAGCCTTATATGCAATCGTCTAAGGCTATTTTATCATCCCTCATATGACCTTTTCAACCCGAACCCTTTGGTGAGGGTTCCTATTTTTTCCTTATGGGCACCCCGATCGATTTATAAAATTTTTTTTCCGGAACCCCTGAACCCCAAATAACTGTGAATAGTACCCATTGTTTGAGGCCCCCAAAGAAGCCGTCCCGAGCCCCGTCACCTTTTCGCCCCTTTTTTTTACCATGTGCTATGGACCTCTAAAGCACCCCCCCGCGATCATTTCCGTCCCCTAAACACGTCTTAGGATCCCTCTTATAGCGTCTTCTATAGAGGGAAAAATAACCTTATACGCAATTGTCTAACGGCTTCTAATCATCGCACATATGACCTTTTCACCCCGAATCCATTTGTCTGGGTTCCTATTTTTAATTTACTAGCACCTCGGTCAATTTTAGGGACATTGTTTTTCCGGGATCCCTGAACCCGAAGAAACAGTGACTAATAGCCTTTGTTTCAAGCTGGCGGAGGGGCCGTCCCGGGCCTTTTCGCTTTTTCGCCCCGTTTTTTTTAACACGTGCTATAGTCCTCCACAGTACCCCCGACGACCCTTTTTGGCCCCTAAACACCTCTTTGGATCCCTCTTATGGCCTCTTACAAAGAGGGGAAGAAATAACCTTATATGCAATCGTCTAAGGCCTTCTTATTATCCCTCATATCACCTTTTCACCTCTAATCCTTTGTTCTAGTACTTATTTTTACCTTACGGGCACCCCGGTCGAATCATATGCAACAGTGAATAATAGCCTTTGTTCCAGGCCCCTCGGACGGGTCGTCTTGGACACCGTGACTTTTTCGCCCCGTTTACTTACCACGTGCTCTAGACCTCCACAGCACCCCTAATAATCGTTTTCAGCCCCTAAGCACCTCTTAGGATCCCTCTTATGGCCTCTTCCAGAGAGGGGAAAACAAACTATATATGCAATCGTATAGGCCTTGTTATCATCCCATATATAACCTTTTCACCCTGAACCCTTTGGTCTGGGTTCGTACTTTTACCTTACGGGCACTCTGCTTGATTTGCGAGACCCGTGTACCCCCAAAAAACCGTGAATAATAGGCTTTGTTTCGGGCCCCCGGAGGGGCCGTCCCAAGCCCCGTCACTTTTTCGCCCCGTTTTTTTACCACGTCCTTTGCACCCTCACAGCACCCCTCGATCCTTTTCGGCCTCTAAAAACCTCTTACGATCCCTCTTATGGCCACTTCTAGAGAGAGGAGAACAACCTTATATGCAATCTTCTAAGGCCTTGTTATCATCCCCTGTATAACCCTTTCAACCCAAATCTTTTGGTCCGTGTTCCTATTTTACCTTAGTAGCCCCTCGATCGATTTTCGGAACCCCTGTTCCTCGAAAGTGAGCTTTACATGCAGTTGTCTAAGGCCTTCTTATCATACCTAAAAGGACAATTTGACCCCGAATCCTTTTGTATGGGTTCCTATTTTTACCTTACGGGCACCTCGACCGATTTCCAGGATTTTTTTTCCTAGTAGCCCAGAACCCCAAAACACAGTGAGTAATAGCCTTTGTTTTAGGCTCCAGGAGGGGCCGTCCCGGGCCCCGTCACTTTTTCGCCTCTTTTTTTTTACCCCATGCTATAAAATCCTTAAACTGACCAATTTTGAAATTGACCAGGGCATGTTTCGTGACCGTAACATCGTTAGTATTGCTTAGCCAATGTAGATTGTAAGGTTAAGGATGGTTATGTGTAGGGTAGTTAAGCTTCTATATCAGTAGGGTAGAAACAACTTTTGTACATATGCCACTATCAATAATTACGTCACATAGTTTGCCTTGTACATTACATCTGGTACGAACATTTTGTCCCTTTGGTTCTCTTTGACTGGTGTTGGCTTAGTCTGAAGAACCATCCTAAAGGCTAATGCCTGACCTTGTGCCTCAGCCTCTACTTCCTCCATATCATTACTGCTTTTATCTTCTTGTGATTCAGAATTTTTGTTCTCCACTTCTTCAATAAGGACATCTAAGTAAGCATCTTTAATCTCCTGTGCTTCCCTAATAGTAATCACCCTGGAGATGGGGTAATTGGGTTGTAGGTTTCCATAACCTGGACACTTGAAACATTTCCTCTTGCATCAGGAATTGCATGTGGTTTTACTAGAGTGGCTCTCCTTTTCAAGTCGCCAAACCTTGGTTTAGCACTAGGTGTTTGGGAATACAACACCTCCATCTCCTTTTTAGACTCATAGGATTTAAAAAATGCTTTTGGTTTCTTTGAGTTTCCGTGCGTTTCCACTCTTAGTGCCACTTTACAGATTTCTAAATAATTCTAAAAAGGTTGCAGCTCCACTTTCTCCCTGATGGAGTCATCTAATCCTGCAACAAATCGAGCAACCTTATGATCTTCCTTTTCATCCAGATCTCATAATATCAACTTCCTTTCAAAGTCATTGATATATCCTTCCACACTTCTTCCCTTGCTTTAAGGCATGCATCTTCAGGAATTTGTTCCGTTCCTACTCATGTGGCACAAATTTCTTTCTCAATTCCCTCTTCAGTTTGCGCCAAGACACAATTTTCGATCTGCCTTCTTTTTTTCGTTTCCTTTGTAGCCCTTCATACCATAAGCTAGTATAGGAAGTTAGCTTCAATTCCGCCACTCTGAAGGCTTTATGATCATCATATTCTTTGTAATTAAAGACTCTTTCGGTTCTCCTTAGCCAGTGAAGGAAAACTTTATGATCTAGACTGCCATTGAACTCAAGAATGTCCTATTTTAAGCTGCGATCATCGTCTTTCGATTTATCACATTTTTTGTGTCTTTCCAATCATCTTCATCACTAGATCTAGTGAAATCTACACGCCTAGGTTTGCATGCAGTTCTTCATGAATCTTCATCATTAGAGCTTAATTTATATTCATCAATGTCGTGGCCCTTCTTATTAAATTTCAATCTCCCACTCACAAAATTCATGACTTCCTCTAGCATAGTTCGTGACTCATTGATCTCATTGTCTCTCTTGATTTCCTTAGCTTGTTATAAGGACAATCCGTTCTGAAAATTTGCAGGAACTCGTTCACCATCACTCACCATAGTAATTTTATGGTTAAAGTGATTAATAGTTTCACAAGCACTTGAGATTGAACGTTCTCTCAACGAGAGCACCAAATTTGATGTGAATTTTCGTATGAATACAAAGACTCACAAAGGTAAGGAATAAACTCATGAAGTTCTAAAGGCCAAGCCACCAATATTCTTGAATTTAGGGTGATTAATTTGTCTTTTATTAAAGCCTAGGCACCCTCAAAGCCACTAACTAATCACACAAGAGTATAAAGGAATTAACCACCAATTCAAAAAAAAAAATCGAAATTTTGTTTTTACGTAAACAAACTTTTTTTTTTCTTAAACTCAATCTGATTTTTACAAACTAATGTTTAAACTATTTATACGAATAATCATCAACAAAATCCTAACTAAAAGAGCTAAGAAAACACACCCACAAACACCCTAAGATCGTCCCTAATGACTCATAAGATAATATTGCCACATCATCACTGCATGTTGATCTATCTTTCTAACAAACTCTAAAGAACTTTATCTAATCAAGAAAATATCCTAACAAACTTCCTAACAACCTAATAAACAAGATAATCACCAGATTACAACCATAAATACATAAAAATTCGATGAAACCAAATCCATACAAAAATCATGAAAATCTCCCAATACACTTGCTTCAATTTTTGCGCAATTTTCCAAGATTTGCTTCAATTCTTCAAGAAACCTTTTAAGATCCAATCTTTTAATGAAAAAGCCATGAGGCAGTAATTTTCCATATCTTCAAGGTTGTAAATGATGATCAAGACTCACCACGAAATAAAAGACTCTATGCGTAAAATGGAAAAAACCCTAGCAAATGCAGTGAGAAAAAACCCAGAGGAATAAACCATCTTTTGCGCCACATCATCACTGCATCTTGATCTTATGTTGCTAACCAACTCTAACAAACCCTATATAATCAAGAAAATATCCTAACAAATTAACTAAATAATTAATCAACCAAATAATAAGCAAATCTCCCTAAAATTACTCGCAATGTTACTTCATACCCAAGTGGCTTGAAATCATCACAAAATCATGCCATGTTGCTTCGCTATTTTTGCGTCATTTAAATAACTTCTTCCAATCTTCAAGAAATGCTTCAAGATTCAATCTTTTAATCAATAAACCTTGAAGAAACCATTCTCCATGTATTTTAGGATGATTATGATGACCAAGACACAACAAGAAATGAAAGCACCTATGCCTAAAATGAGAAAAACCCTAACAACTACAGTTGGAAAAAACCCATACGCAAAACACATCTACTAAACACTATAAACACTACTCAAATCTTTTGGTGTGGATTTAATTGCATGTGACCATGCACACATAAAAGCTTGCTTTGGATGCACCCATTTGCCTTGTGTCACCAAAGGACACCTATTCACCTAACGTTGCATTGTTCTTATTAGAATCCATCAAACTATCGAAGTTGATTACATTGTTTGTGTTTACATAGTTTGATTAATTCATATCATCCTCCTTCTTTACTTTAAAAGAGTTTGTCCTCAAACCTCGAAGTTGATTATCAGGAACGTAGGCAGCCAAATCACCAATGTTAAAAGTGGCATGAACCCCAAATTAACCAGGCAACTTCAACTGTTACGTATTCTCCCCCTCCTTTTTCACGATTTTAAAGGGACCATCATACCTTCGCATGAGCTTGTTTTTTTGTTCATTAGGAAAACACTCTTTGCACAAATGCAGCCATTCCACGTCACTGATGTGAATTCTCTTACGAATTGAAAACTCACAACGATTAACTAAATTTTCGAACTTCTAAAGGCCAAGCCACCAAAATTCTTAAGTTTAGATTGATCAATTAGTCTTTGATTAAAGCCTTAAGTATCCTCAAAGTCAGTAATTAATCTCACAAGAGCATAAAGGAATTAAACACCTACTCTTTAAGTTTTTCGAAATTTTGTTTCAAGTAAACAAACAAACTATTTTCTATTCAACTCAAATTTATTATTTTACAAACTAATATTGAGACTACTTATATGGATAATCATCAACAAAAATCCTAACAAAAAACAATAAATCACAAGCCTAGACACAAGGGAATTTCGTCCCTCCCTCACACACTCATACAAGATAAGCATGCCACCTCATCATTGCATCTTGATCTTATCTTGCTAACTAACTCTAACAAACTTATCAAACTAAGAAAATATCCCAAAAAACTTCCTAACAACCTAAAAAACAAGATAATTAACAAATTACAACCAGAATTACATAAAAAATCAAAGGATCCAAAACCAATAAAAATCGTCCTAATTTCCGCCAAGAATTTGTGCATTTTTCAAGATTTTGTTTAAAATCTTCAAGAAACCTTTCATGATCCAATCTTTTATTCAAGAAACCTTCAAGAAGTCATTTCCCATGTCTTTAAGGATGTAAATGAACTTCAAGACTCACCAAGAAAAAAAGACTCAATGCCTAAAATGAGAAAAACCCTAGCAAATGCAGTGGGAAAACCCATAGCAAACACCATTTGTTCCCCTAAATCCACCATTCTTTCCTTGATTTGCGTGCCACCTTAGGTATATGTAACCATACACATGCAAATCCCTACCTTGATGCACCCATATGGCTTATAGTCCCATATGCAATTAATTCACCTATGGTTGCATCCTTGTCATTGACATCAAAACCTTCGAAGTTGATTGCACCTTTGTTAATCTTGTCATTGTTGCATAAATTGATTAAATTGCTAATCTTGTAATTGGTGCTTGTATCATCCTCTCCTTCTTTNGAAGTTGATTACATTGTTTGTGTTTACATAGTTTGATTAATTCATATCATCCTCCTTCTTTACTTTAAAAGAGTTTGTCCTCAAACCTCGAAGTTGATTATCAGGAACGTAGGCAGCCAAATCACCAATGTTAAAAGTGGCATGAACCCCAAATTAACCAGGCAACTTCAACTGTTACGTATTCTCCCCCTCCTTTTTCACGATTTTAAAGGGACCATCATACCTTCGCATGAGCTTGTTTTTTTGTTCATTAGGAAAACACTCTTTGCACAAATGCAGCCATTCCACGTCACTGATGTGAATTCTCTTACGAATTGAAAACTCACAACGATTAACTAAATTTTCGAACTTCTAAAGGCCAAGCCACCAAAATTCTTAAGTTTAGATTGATCAATTAGTCTTTGATTAAAGCCTTAAGTATCCTCAAAGTCAGTAATTAATCTCACAAGAGCATAAAGGAATTAAACACCTACTCTTTAAGTTTTTCGAAATTTTGTTTCAAGTAAACAAACAAACTATTTTCTATTCAACTCAAATTTATTATTTTACAAACTAATATTGAGACTACTTATATGGATAATCATCAACAAAAATCCTAACAAAAAACAATAAATCACAAGCCTAGACACAAGGGAATTTCGTCCCTCCCTCACACACTCATACAAGATAAGCATGCCACCTCATCATTGCATCTTGATCTTATCTTGCTAACTAACTCTAACAAACTTATCAAACTAAGAAAATATCCCAAAAAACTTCCTAACAACCTAAAAAACAAGATAATTAACAAATTACAACCAGAATTACATAAAAAATCAAAGGATCCAAAACCAATAAAAATCGTCCTAATTTCCGCCAAGAATTTGTGCATTTTTCAAGATTTTGTTTAAAATCTTCAAGAAACCTTTCATGATCCAATCTTTTATTCAAGAAACCTTCAAGAAGTCATTTCCCATGTCTTTAAGGATGTAAATGAACTTCAAGACTCACCAAGAAAAAAAGACTCAATGCCTAAAATGAGAAAAACCCTAGCAAATGCAGTGGGAAAACCCATAGCAAACACCATTTGTTCCCCTAAATCCACCATTCTTTCCTTGATTTGCGTGCCACCTTAGGTATATGTAACCATACACATGCAAATCCCTACCTTGATGCACCCATATGGCTTATAGTCCCATATGCAATTAATTCACCTATGGTTGCATCCTTGTCATTGACATCAAAACCTTCGAAGTTGATTGCACCTTTGTTAATCTTGTCATTGTTGCATAAATTGATTAAATTGCTAATCTTGTAATTGGTGCTTGTATCATCCTCTCCTTCTTTAAAAGAGTTTGACCTCAAACTTCGAAGTTGCTCATCAGGAATGTATGGAGATAAATCACCTATATTGAAAGTAGCATGGACTCCATATTCTCCTAGTAACTCAAGCTGATAAGCATTATCACCAACTTTTTTAAAAATTTTGAATAGTCCATCACACCTAGGCATCAACTTATTTTTCCTCTGATTAGGAAATCTTTCTTTCCCGAGATGTAACCTAACCAAATCACCTTCTTGATATTAACGTTGGCTCCTGTGGTTATTTGCGCGAGCTTTATACAGATTATTCACTTTTTCAACCCTTGCTCTGATCTGGGCATGTAATTTCTACATATATTGAATTTTATCCAATGTAGTCGTATGAACCAACTCACCTTTAGGAACATAAATGAAATCAATTGGCAACATGGGATTGACTCCATAAACAACTTCAAAGGGTGAATGTTTAGTTGCATAATTAGGTGATATGTTATAGCGAACTCAACATCCGGCAATTTTATATCCCAGTCTTTCTGAGTTTTGCTTACCAATCCACGCAGTAATACCCCTAGAGTTCTGTTTGTTACGTCAGTCTTCCCATTAGTTTGTGGATTATAGGAAGTACTACAAAGCAATTTGGTTCCAACCAGCTTCCACAGAAGAAACTCATGAATTTGAATCTCTGTCACTGACAATGGTTTTAGTTATACCATGCAATCGTATTAAATCCCAAAAAAATAGCTCTGCAACATTAACAACATCATCAATCTTATAGCAAGGGGTGAAATGTGCCATCTTCGAAAATCTGTCCACCACCACGATAAAAGAGTCCATCATACAATACGTAAGATCCAACTACTCCACTTCCCAATTGTTGCATCACAGGACCAAAATACACATCATATTCATAATATGTCTTGATATGTTCTAAACCTAGCAGCTTGCAATTAAAAACCCTAATCAGCGCATACCTTCTAGAAAGTGCATCTGCCACCACATTAGACTTGCCATCTTTATATTTGGAGGAAAAATGAAAAGATTGAAAGAACTCAACCCAGTTTGCATGCCTAGCATTCAGTTTCTGCTCACCATTGTTATGTTTCAGTGCTTCATGATCAAAATGCAGGATATAATTATTATGCCTTAAATAATGACTCCAATGTTTCAGAGCTCTAACAAATGCATAAAACTCTTTATCATAAGTGGAATAATTCAACCTAGCCCCATCTAATTTCTCACCAAAATAGGAAATTGGTCGTTTTCCCTACACTAAAACTTCGCCAATTCCCACATTGCTTGCATCTATTTCAACTTCAAAAGGTTTTGCGAAAGCAGGCAATGCAAGAATAAGTGTGAGGCATAACAAATCCTTTATTTTTTCGAAAGCCCTTTGCTCGTCTTTGGTCAACTCGAATTTCTTGTCCTTCTTAATGCATTTACTCATAGGAGCAAAAATTGTTGAGAAGTTTTTGACAAACCTTATGTAGAAGGAAGACAAACCATGAAAAAAACGCACTTCAGCAACATTCGTGGGTGTTGGCCATGATTTGATTGCTTCAACCTTAGACTGATCCACTGAAACTCCGTATTTTGACACTACATACCCCAAAAACATCACACTGTTCACCATGAAATAACACTTCTCTAACTTCCCATATAGTTTTTGTTGCCTCAGTGTTTCGAAAACCTGTCTTAGATGCTACAAATGATCCCCATCACTTCTAATATAAATCGGTATATGATCTAAGTACACAATAACAAACTTTCCCAAGTATGGTTTCAAAACTTTATTTATGAGCCTCATAAAAGTACTTGGTGCGTTGGTGAGCCCAAAAGGCATGACTAAGCACTCATAGAGACCCAATTTAGTTTTGAAGGTTCTTTTCCACTCATCTTCTACTCTCATGCGTATCTGATGATACCGACTCCTTAAATAAGTTCTGGAAAACACCTGTGAGCCATACAATTCATCCAATAAATCATCCAGTCTTGGGATTGGGAACCTGTACTTGATTGTGATGTTGTTGACAGCCCTAAAATCGATGCATAATGTGCCAGGATCCGTCTTTCTTAAGAAAAATCAGTGTTGGCACGGCACACGGACTCATATCTCCCTAACGTACCCACTTTACATCAATTCCTCAATTTGCCTTTGTATTTTCTTAGTCTCCTTGGGATTGCATCGGTATGCTGGTTTATTGGGAATCTGAGCACCTCCAATCAAGTCAATCTGGTGTTCAATGCCCCTAGTGGGAGGTAATCGTGGTGGCAAATCATCTGGAAATACATCTTTAAATTCTTTCAATAATGGTTGAGGAATTTTTGAAATTGTAGATGTTTCAACTCTCACATCCTTGGCCATTAAAAGGAACACTTGCTGCCAAAACATCAATGCGTACGTTGTCTTGTCTCTGTCTCACTTCCATCTCTTCTAGTTTAGTCATCATGTATTTCCTTAATTAGCTTCCACCATGATGGATCGAAAAGAAATCTGAAATCTGAGACCAAATTGATGTGGATTTTAAGTGGTACTCGCAAATAACACTCAAAACTCACGTTTGAATCTATTAAACACCCACTCCTTGACGAATTTTTAATTGAAGACTAACTAATTGGCACACTGCTGAAACTAATTAATTTAGATTTGAATTCTATCTTCACTCTTGAATTCACGAATTTATGAAGAATCTTGAACAATTTAACTCTTTAAATTTGCGCCATGAAGAAAACGAATTTTATTAAATATTAATGAATAAAACTTATGTTGTTACATAGAATCCTTAGATAATTTATGAGAAAATATCCTAAAAGCTTAATAACAACCCTAACTAACCTAGATAACTTGGAACCAATCAAAAAACACGCCCATGTTGTTGTTATCCACAAAACCGGATTGCCACATAAGCACACTTGCACAACTTGATCCTTATCTTGATTCATTTTGCACAAATCCTAACAAACAAAAATCTATTCAAACAAACTGTCTAGAAATGAAATATACAAAATAAAATCTTAATTTTTATCTTGTGGAAGCTTGCCAAAATGAAGCCCAAAAATCGTCTTCAAGATCACCAAAACACGCATCATGAACGCTTCACCATTTTCTTGATTTTTCAATAACGCTTCCAAGAATGCATTTATTAATCAAGAAACCTTCCAAGATTGAATCTTTTAATCAAGAAACATTCAAGAAACCATTCACTATTCTCTAAATATAATTTTGATGGAAAACTCTATCTACAAAGATTCACACACTAAAAAGCAATGATGTCCAAAATGAGAATGGCCCTATCAAGTGAAGTGCGAAAAAAATCATGGACCAAACCAAATTGTTCTTAGTATCCACCATCCGTATCCATCCAGTAAAGTGCTTAAACCAATATCTAATCAGAAATATTCAAATGACGGATTAACATATTAAAAATTAACACCTTAATCCACCAGTGCAATGTATAAGTGACTAATGGTGTTGGCTTAGGAACCCACCACTCTCATTCACAGTGTCATCAATCTTCACCATGGTTACCCATACTTGTGATTTAGCTCTATCAAACCCAATAGGATTCAGTATACGATTAGTTGGTTCATCCACTACTGCTTCTTTATAGGATGTCCCACTTGTACTCAAATTCTGATAAGGTATCTACAGATTTGCATGCGCCTCACTCCTTTACTTGAAGAATTTGCTGATGTGTTTCCTGATGAGTTTCCTAATGAACTACCCCCAATTCGAGGAATTAAACATGCTATTGATTTTAAACCTGGAGCACCTTTTCCAAATAAGCCTGCTTATAGATGTGATCCTAAAGCATCCAAGAAACTCCAGCGCCAGATTGATGAACTGATGCCAAAAGGGTTAGTTCGTGAATCAATGAGTCCATGGGCAGTTCCTGCTTCACTAGTACCTCAGAAAGATGGCTCTTGGAGGATGTGCATTGATACTACGGCTATTGATAACATAACCATCTAGTATAGATTCACTATGCCTAGAGTTGAGGATATGTTGGATGAGTTACATGGAGCAAGCATGTTTTCGAAAAAAGATCTGAGAAGTGGCTATCATTAGATGAAAATTGGTGAAGGAGATGAATGGAAAACTACTTTTAAGACTAAACATGGCCTGTATGAGTGGTTGGTGATGCCTTTTGGTCTATGCAATGCACATAGTTCGTTCATGAGGTTGATTAATGAGTATTCAGGCCTTTTCTAAACAAGTTTATTGTTGTCTATTTGGATGATATTCTTGTTTATAGCAGAGACATACATGAGCACCTACATCATTTGAGGCAATTATTTAGTAAGTTATGTGAGAAGAAATTGTATGGAACGTCGGAAAGTGTGACTTCTTGCAGGAAAAGATTGTTTTCCTTGGTTATATTGCGAGTGGAGCAGGTATTATGGTGGATCCCTTTAAAGTTGAAGTTGTTAATACTTCGAAGATACCTACCAATGTGCATGAAGTCAAGAGTTTTCATGGTTTAGCCTCGTTCTACTTGAGATTCATACGAAATTTCTCAACTATCATGGCTCCTATTTCTGAATTGATGAAGAAAGGTGATGCAAATTTGAATATCAATGGCAAGGATGCAACCAACTTTGAATGTTTGAATGTCAATGGCAAGGATGCAACCATGGGTGAACTAGTTGCTTATGGAGATACAAGCCATATGGGTCACTTAACACACTTCTTGGAATTCCATGCAGCTTTACAATCTCTTTAATGTATAGATCAGCAACATGTTGAACATGGTTTGTTTTATTCATGGCCACAAAATACACCGTCTTAGAGAACCTGTCAACCACTACCATTATTGAATCTCGTCCCCTCTGTGTCCTAGGTAAAGCAATTATGAAATCCATACTGACACTATGCCAGGGTGAAGCAATAGGTAATGGCGTGTAAAGTCCTTTGACAAAAGTGGATTTCTCCCTTTGACATGCAGCACGTCTGGAAACTACTGATTGAATATTACCCAACATCTTAGGCCAATAGAAATATTCACTCACCATATCATAAGTATTCTGAATCCCAAAATTTCCAGCAAGTGCGCCACTATGAGCCTCCCATATCAGTAATTCACGTACTCCACTTTTAGGATTGAACAGTTTATTGTTTCTGAATATGAAACCATCCTGAATTGTCTAGTTTTTGGAGGGAATTTGATATTCTGAAGCAAAATCTGAATCACTGACATATAATTCCTTCAAGTGCTGAAATTCCTGGACTCTAGTATCAACCATAGCAAGTAGATATGCTCTCCTTGATAATGCATTAGCTACCACATTATTTTTGCCATCTTTGTACCTAGATGAAAAAGTGAATGATTGGAGAAATTCCACCCACTTGCCATGTCTGTGGTTGAGTTTCTGTTGACCATTGATATACTTCAACGCTTCATGATCTGAATGGAAAATAAATGGTTTGGGGCGCAAATAATGAGACCAATGATCAAGTGCTCAAACAATGGCACAAAATTCACGATCATAATTGGAGTAATTCAGTTAGGCGCCACTCAGCTTCTCACTGAAGTATGAAACAGGCTTCATTTCCTAAATTAGTACTGCCCCAATGCCTACACCACTTGCATCACATTCAACCTCAAACAGCTTATCAAACTCAGGCAACACCAGGATTGGTGCATTGCAAAGTCTCTCTTTCACCTCATTGAAGACTTCCTGTGCTCGTTGGTTCCAGTTGAATATTCCTTTCTTCATCAATTAAGTAAGTGGAGCCATGATAGTAGAGAAATTCTGAATGAACCTTCTATAGAATGATGCTACACAATGAAAACTCCTAACTTCATGAACATTAGTAGGTATCTTCCAAGTTTTAACAGCTTCAACATTTGATGGATCTACCATAATTCCTACGCCACTTAAAATGTAACCTAGGAAAACAATATTTTCTTGCAAGAAGTCACACTTTTCGAGTTTCCCATACAGTTTCTGCTCATGTAGCTTATTAAAAAACTGCCTCAGATGGTATAGGTGGTCATGAATGTGTTTACTGTCAATAAGAATATCATCTAAATAGACAACAATAAACTTGTTAAAAAAACGGTCTTATTACCTCATTCATCAACCTCATAAACGAACTTGGTGTATTGCATAGACCAAAAGGAATCACCAACCACTCATAAAGACCTTGTTTAGTCTTAAAAGCAGTCTTCCATTCATCCCCTTCACGAATTCTCATCTGCTGATAGCGACTTCTCAAATCTATTTTTGAAAATACACTTGTACCATGTAATTCATCTAACATATCCTCTAGTCTAGGCATAGCAAATCTGTACTTGATGGTTATGTTATTCACTTCCCTAGAATCAATACACTTTCTCCAAGAGCCATCTTTTTTCGGCACTAGCAAAGCCGGAACTGCACATGGACTCATTGATTCTCGAACTAACCCTTTCTGCATCAATTCATCAATTGGGCGTTGGATTTGTTTAGATGCCTCAAGATCACATCTGTATGAAGGTTTGTTAGGATGGTGCGCCAGGTATGAAGTCAATTGCATGTTTAATTCCTCTGATTGGGGGTAGTTCATCAGGCAATTCATCAGGAAATACGTCAGCAAATTCTTCTAGCAAAGGAGTGAGGCGCAAATCAGTTGATACTTTATTTAATGTTGCTTCCTTTACAAAAAGAATAAACGTAGGGTTCCCTTGCTCCACTTCCTTCTCAGATCCCTTAGCAGAGAGGAATAAATTAGTTGGTTTCTAGTCTTTTCCTACAGATGGAGTCAATGGTAGGAGATTGATTCGTTTCCTATCCTTCAAAACCGTGTAAACATTCGATTCTCCATTGTGTTGCAGCTTTCTATCATGTTGCCGAGGCCTTCCCAAGAGCAATTGGCACGCAGTCATAGGCACGACATCACACCACAATTCGTCATTGTACAGGCCACTGGTGAAATTGATCAATCCTTGCTTCCTTACTTCAATCCCTTTTGTATGGTCAAGCCAATTTAATTTATAAGGACTAGTATGGTCTCTCTTTGTCAATTTCAACCTTCCTACCAAATCTTTTGATGCCACATTTGTGCAGGATCCACTATCAATGATTTTATTGCATAGGTAGGGACCAATTTTGCAGACACTGTGAAATAGACTTTCCCTCTGAGTTTCATGTGGTTCCACAGTTGTATGCAATGCTCTTATAACCATAAAAGCTACGCCACCCTGTAGCAATGGAGGCTGATTCACATTTTCTAGGGTGTCTTCATCATAACACTGTGAATGATGTCCTCATCATCTTCAACCACAATCTGATAAATTTCTTCCTCAGTTGCCCATAATCTTGCCTGTTCCATTCCTAATGTGCGTTTTGATATACAAGTAGAAGCAATGTAACCATAACCTTGACATTTGAAACATCTCATGTGGTCTTCATATTCTGCTTTAGAAATCACTTTTTTTGGTTTTTCCCCTGAAGAGCTAGGAGTCGCAGATGCTTGTGCTATTTGTGTGGTTGATTTGCTTTGGCATTTGTATTGTGAGGAGTACCAGTGGTAGGCACGAAATTTCGTGTGGTGTCCCCCTTCATACGCTTTTACACTTTTAAAGCCAACTTGCAAAGATCATCAAAAGTATGATATTGAGCCAGATCAAGCTCCTTATCAATATTTTTGTTCAAGCCTTTCAAAAACCTTGCCATCTTCATGTGTTCTCTTTCCTCCCAATCACAAAGCAAAGATAACCTTTCAAACTCCGAAATATAATCACGCACACTCATAGTGCCCTGATATAGAGAAGTCAACTTGACACAATTTTGTTGTTCAAAATCAAATGGTACATATTTGTCACGTAATTTCTTCTCAAGGTGAGACTAGAAAACTATTTTGGCTTTGTTTTAGCATTTTCTTTTGGATGTGACGCCCTCATACCCCAATCATGCAGTTTTGGTTAGTCAGATGTAGGCAACCTTAAAAGTCTTTTTATCATCAAAACCTTTATATTCAGCAATCTTCTCCACTTGTCTTTCCCATTCAAGATAGTCATCTAGGGAACCTTGGCCAGTGAAGTCATCAAGTTTAATGCCGCGATCATCAAACGTTGGCCTGCTTTTGGAACGTATTTTATGGGAGTCAGAAGAAGAAGACGACTAAGAATCAGCATCATAATCATCATCACCACGAAAATAATGTATGGATTGAGGATCAAGCTTTCGTTGCAATTGTTGAGCAAAAATATCAATGCGTACATTATCCTACATTTGTGTCACGTTCATATTCTCTAATTTAGTCATCATTTCTTGATTATGTTGTGTCAAATTTGCTTCCCCCACGATGGATCAAAAAACCTTTGAAATCTGATACCAAATTGATGTGGATTTTAAGTGGTACTCACAAATACAACCTAAACCTCATCATTTTTAGCAATTAAATCTCCACTCATATATTAATTTAATTAAAGACTAATTAATCAATACACTCCTGTAATTAATTAACTAGGTTGTAAAATTTTTTATCACTCTTGACTCACAAATTTATGATGAAATTCGAACAAAACACACTTGCGCAAATTTCCGAAAATTCAAGGAATTGAATTTTTATTTTCAATGTGCGAAAACTTAATTAATTTACAACCTAATGTTGAAATTATTTATAGGTATAATCATCAACAAAATCCTAGCTAAAAACAACTAAAAAAACATGAAAACAAGTACGAAATTAGGCCTACTTGTGCCACTTGCACAAGTTGCTCAACAAACTCAAGATAAGATTGCCACATCATCATACAACTTGCAACTTGGTTGTATCTTGCCTAACAAACTCTAACTAACTAACTAATCAAGAAATTATACTAACAAATTGACTAAATGATTAATAAACAAGATAATCATCAGAAGTTACACTAAAATTACGCAAACAACTTGTTCCCAAGTACTTGAAAATTCGTCAAAATACACGCCACAAGAGATCGTCGTTTTTGCGCCATTTTTCAAAGATTCTTCAAGATCCAATCTTTTAATCAAGAAACTTTCAATAAAACATTCTTCATGTATTTTAGCATATTTATGATGATCAAGACTCCACAAGAATTAATAATAATAATAATGTCGAAAATGAGAAAACCCTATCAAGTGAAATGGGAAAAAACTCATCGACCAAACCAACTTGTTCCCTGTAACCACCATGTGTATCCGTCCTGTGTGTGCATTAATAATATATTAAACCTCTTAATGACTATATCCTCCAATGAAAAACCATATTAATGGTTAATAGTTAATAGTGTTGGCAAGGAAGCCACCATCATCCCATGTCTCCACAGTGTCAGTGCTCACCATCATCCTTGTCACCCAAACCTGTGATTTATCCTTATCAAACGCAATAGAATTTATTAATAGGTTGATTGGCTCATCCACTGTTGGTGTATCATAGGATATTTCACTAGGACCTAAAATCACATCAGATATATCAATGACTTTGAAAAGATGTTGTTATTATGTGATCTGGAAGAAAAGGAAGATCATAAGGTTGCTCGATTTGTTGCAGGATTGGATGACTCCATCACGGAGAAAGTGGAGTTGCAACCTTATAGGACTTATGAGAAAATCTATAAAGTGGCACTGAGAGTGGAAACATGGAAATTCAAAGAAACCTATAGCGCAATTGCCCCAGCTCCAGGGTGATTACTGTTCAGGAAGCGTAGGAAATTGAAGATGCATATCTAGGTATTTTTCTTGAAGAAGGGGAGAAGGAAAATTCAGTGTCATAGGAAGATAAAAGCAGTAATGATATGGAGGAAGTAGAGGCTGAGATGCAAGGTAAAGCACTTGTCCTCGGGAGGGTTCTACAAAATAAACCAACACTAGTCGAAGAGGACCAGAGGGACAAAATTTTCTTGACCAGATGGAATGTGCAAGGCAAGCTCTGTGATGTGATTATTGATAGTGGGACTTGTACAAATGTATTCTCTACCCTACTGATTCAGAAGGTTTCCTACATTACACATAACCATCCTTAGCCTTACAAGCTGCGTTAGCTGAGCAATACAGTGATATAAAAGTGACCAAACAAGCCCTGGTCAATTTCAAAATTGGTCAATTTGAGGATTTTTTATTATGCGATGTTTGCCCTATGGATGCTTGTCATAAATTACTTGGTAGACCTTGGCAATATGATAGATTTGTGAAGTATGAGTGAGAACCAATCTCTATGTCATTAGAAAACAGGAGAATGACAAGCCAATTGCTTTGAAACCCCTAAAAGTGGCGCAAGACAAGAAGAAATTTAATGTGGAGAGCAAAAAGGAAGTGTTCTTGTCAAATCCTAAGGAGTTGGAGAAGGAATTATCTAATTGCCAACAAGTGTTCCTGTTAATCGCCAAGGAAGTGAGAGTTGAAACCTCTGCAATCCCACGAATTCTTCAACCATTACTAAAAGAATTCGAAGATGTAATTCCAGATGGCTTACCAGTAGGATTGCCTCCCAATCGGGGCATTGAACACCAGATTGACTTGATCCCATGTGCTCAGATTCCCAACAAACCATCATATAGGTGCAATTCAAAAGAGACTAAGGAGATACAAAGACAGATTGAGGAGTTAATGCAACGGGGTTATCTTAGAGAAAGTGTGAGTCCTTATGCTGTGCCAACACTGATTGTTCGTAAGAATGATGGATCCTGGTGCTTGTGCATCGATTCTAGGGTTGTCAACAATATTGATCACAAATCAAGTACAGGTTCCCAATCCCAAGGTTGGACGATTATTGGATGAATTATATGGCTCACAGGTATTTTCCAATATTGATTTGAGAAGTGGGTATCATCAGATACGTATGAGGGAAGGAGATGAGTGGAAAACAACTTTCAAAACTAAACTGGTTGTCTATGAATAGTTAATCATGCCTTTTGGACTCACCAATGCACCAAGTACTTATATAAGGCTCATGAACGAGGTTTTCAAACCATAACTAGGTAAGTTTGTTGTTGCTTACTTAGATGACATACTGATTTACAGTAGAAGCAATGGAGATCATCTAAAGCAACTAAGGCAAGTTTTCGAAAATCTAAAGCAACAAAGACTTTATGGGAAACTGGAGAACTACTACTTTATGCTGAGTAGCGCGACCTTTTTGGGATATGTGGTTTTGAAAGATGGAGTTTCAATGGATCAGTCTAAGGTTGTAGCAATCATGGCCAATACCGACGAATGTCACAGAGGTTCGTTCTTATCATGGCTTGTGAGGTGAATATTGTTAAACAATCGCCACTCACAACAAGGGATCTAGTTTCCACTCTATAAAGAATCTACCAAGAGTTTAGACTAGGAAATCTTGGAACAATTATGTGGTGATTACAGCCGAAGCACCCTCAAACTCACTCTTGTCCTCACGTGAATCTAAAGCAATTAGCACCAATTCACAAAATAAGGTATATTGTTTTGAATGAAACAATAAGAAAAAACGTACAACTTCAAAGTTGATTTATTACTCAAACAATCTATGTTGTTACAAAGAAATCTCAAGGCCATTTATAGAATAACCTAAGACTAAATCGTAACTACCTCCTAGGACTCTAAACAACAAGAAACACACAGAAAACAAACTCAAATTCGTCCTACACGACTCACATATGACTCACAACTTAACTAAATAATTAATTAACAATAATAATCTGCAAAATCTCCCTAAATTACACGCCATTTACTTCATGGCCCAGTAGTTTGGAAATTGTCACAAAACTCGCCAAAGAACCCTTCGCTATTTTTGCGCCAATTTCAAGAACTTCTTCCAATCATCAAGAAATGCTTCAAGATTCAATCTGTTAGTCAAGAAACTTTCAAGCAACCATTCTCCATTCATTTTATGATAATTATGATGGCTAAGACTAAACAAGAAATGAAAGCACCTATGCCTGAAATGAGAAAAACCCTATCCATTGCAGTGGGAAAAACCGATAGGCAAAAACACTATACTCATGGATAAATTTATACACTATATGATGTAAGTGCAAGCACCAGTGACATTGATAATATTAATGATATCGGTGAACGAAATGATGTTAATGATATCAGTGCAAGAAATGATATTAATGATATCAATGCAAGATGGAAGTGGCGTATTCTCAACCACCTAGTGCTAAGCCTAAGTTCGACAATGATAAAAGGGCAGCCACTCCAATCAAACTATTGACAATTCCTGAAGACAACAAGAAGTGTTTCAAGTGTCAAAGAGTAGGACACATACAAAAAAATTGCCCAAACACCAGGGTAATCACTACTAGGGAAGCAAAAGAAATTGAAGATGCCTACTTAGATGTTCTTCTTGAGGAAGGGGAGAACAAAGATATTGATACCCAAGAAGAACAAAGCAGTAATGATATGGATGAAGTAGAGGCAAAAACACAGGGTCAAGCATTGGTCCTCAGGATGACCTTTTAAACCTGAATCCTTTGGACGATGTTCCTCTTTTTATCTTACGGGCACCCCGGTCGGATTTCGGGAATTTTTTTTCTGGGAACCCTGAACCCCAAAAAACAGAGAATAATAGTCTTTGTTTCAGGACCCCGGAGGGGTCGTCCCGGGCCCCTTCACTTTTTCGCCATGTTTTTTTTTACCACGTGTTATGGACCTCCACAGCACCCCCCACGATCGTTTTTAGCCCCTAAATACCGCTTAGGATCCCTCTTATGGCCGCTTCTAGAGAGGGGAAAAACAGCCTAATAAGCAACCGTCAATGGCCTTCACATCATCTCTCATATAACCTTCTCACCACGAATCCTATGGTCTTGGTTCCTATTTTTACCTTACAGGCACACCGGTAGATATCCGGGATTTTTTTCAGGGACCCCTAAACCCCAAAAAATAGTGAATAAATAGCCTTTTTTTCAGGCCCGCAGAAGGGCCGTCCCGGACCCCGTCACTTTTTCGCCCTGTTTTTATTTTACCACATGATATAGACATCGACAGCAACCCTCACGATCGTTTTCGGCCCGTAAACACCTCTTAGGTTTCCTCTTGTGGCCTCTTCTAGAGATGTGAAAAACAGCCTTATATGCAATCGCCTAAGGCCTTCTTATTATCCCTCGTATGACCTTTTCACCCTGAATCCTTTGGTATGCGTTCCTATTTTTACCTTACGGGCACCCCGGTCGATTTCCGGGATTTTTTTTTTCGGGACCCTTTAACCTGAAAAAATAGTGAATAATAGCCTTTTTTTCTGGCCCCGGGAGGGGCCGTCCTGGGCCCCGTCACTTTTCTTGCCCCATTTCTTTACCACGTGCTATGGACCTCCACAGCAACCCCCTCGATTGTTTTCAACCCCTAAACATCTCTTAGGATCCTTCTTATGGCCTCTTCTAGACAGGGGAAGACATCCTTAGATGCAATCGCTTAAGGCCTTCTTATCATCCCTCATATGACCTTTTGACCATAATAGCCTTTGTTTCAGGCCCCTCGAGGGGCCGTCTCGGGCCTGCACACTTTTTCGCCCTGTTTTCTTACCACGTGCTATGGACTCCCACAGCGCCCCCCACGATTGTTTTCGGCCCCTAAACACCTCTTAAGATCCCTCTTATGGCCTCTTCTAGAGAGGTGAAAAACATCCTTACATGCAATCGTCTAAGGCCTTCATATCATCCCTCACACGAACTTTTCACCCCGAATCGGTTGGTTTGGGTTCCTATTTTTACCTTACCGGCACCTTGGTCAACTTTCGGGATTTTTTTTCCGAGACTCCTGAACCCCAAAAAAGAGTGAATAATAATACCCTTTGTTTCAGGCCCGTTGAGGGGCCGTCCCGGACCCTGTCACTTTTTCGCCCCGTTTTCTTACCACGTGCTATGGACATCCACAGCACCCCCCATGATCTTTTTCGGCCCCTAAACACCTCTTAAGATCCCTCTTATTGCCTCTTATAGAGAGGGGAAAAAAAGCCTGACATGCAATCGTCTAACGTCTTCTTCTCATCCCTCATATGAATTTTTCACCCCGAATCCGTTGGTCTGGGTTCCTATTTTTACCTTATGGGCACGTCGGTCAATTTTCGAGATTTTTTTTTTCGGGGACCCCTAAACATCAAAAAACAATGAATAATAATAGCCTTTGTTTGTGGCCCCCTAGAGGGGCCGTCCCGGTTTACTTCACTTTATCGCCCCGTTTTTTTACCACGTACTATGGACATCCACAGCACCCCCCATGATCGTATTCGGCCACTGAACACCTCTCAGGATCCCTCTTATGGCCTCTGCCTAAGAGGGGAAAAATAGCCTTATATGCACTCGTCTAAGAACTTCTCATCATCCCTCATATGACCTTTTCACCGCGAATCATTTCGTTTGGGTACCTATTTTTACCTCACGGGCACCTCGGTCGATTTCCAAGATTTTTGTTAGGGACCCCTGAACACCAAATAATAGTGAATAATAGCCTTCTTATTATCCCAAAAACACTTTGAGTAATAGCTTTTTTTTCAGGCCCCCGGCGGGGCCGTCATGGGCCCCATCACTTTTTCTCCCTGTTTTTTGACCACATGCTATGGACATCCACAGCACCCCCCACAATTGTTTTCGGCCCCTAAACACGACTTAGGATCCTTCTAATGGCCTCTTATAGAGGGGTGAAAAACAGCCTTATGTGCAATCGTCTAAGGCCTTCTTATCATCCCTCATATGACCTTTCCACCCCGAATCCTACGGTTTGGGTTCCTATTTTTACCGTACGGGCACCCCGGTCGATTTCCAGGATTTTTTTTTTCGGGACCCCTGAACCCTAAAAAAGGTGAATAATAACAACCTTTGTTTCAGGCTCCCGGAGGCGTCGTCCCGGGGCTCGTCACTTTTTCACCCTTTTTTTTTTACCACGTTCTATGGACCTCCATAGCACCCCACGCGATCGTTATGGCCCCTAAACACCTCTTCGGATTCGTCTTATGGCCTCTTCTAGGGAGGGGAAAAACAAACTTATATGTAATCGTCAAAGGCCTTCTTATCATCCCTCATGTGACTTTTCAGCCCCAAATCCTTTTGTCTAGGATCCTACCTTTACCTTACGGGCACCCCGGTCGTTTTTCAGGCCCCTGGATGGGCCGTCCCGGGCCCTGTCACTTTTTTGCCCCGTTTTTTTACCACGTGCTATGGACCTCCGCAACACCCCCACGATTGTTTACGACCCCTAAACACCTCTTATGCCCTCTTCCATAGAAGGGAAAAACAACATTATAGGTAATCGTCAAAGGACTTCTTATCATCTCTCATATGACCTTTTCAACTCGAATCCTTTGGTCTGGGTTCCATTTTTTACTTTACGGGATCCCCAATCGATTTCCGGGATTTTTTTCGAGGACCCCAGAACCTCAAAACATAGTGAATAATAATAGCCTTTATTTCAAGCCTCCAGATGAGTCGTCCCAGGCCCTATCAGTTTTTCGCCCCGTTTTTTTTATTATGTGCTATGGACCTCCACTGCACCGCCCAATATCGTTTTCGAACCCTAAAAACCTCTTACGATACCTCTTACGGCCTTACGGGATTTGGCTTTCCGGGACCCTTGAACCCCAAATAATAGTATATAATAGCCATCATTTAGGGCCCTCAGAGGGGCCGTCCCGAGCCCCTTCACTATTTCGCACCGTTTTTTTTATCACGTGCTATGGACCTCGACAGCACTCCCCACGATCGTTTTCGGCACCTAAACCCCATTTACGATCCTTGTTATGGCCTCTTCTAGAGAGGGGAAAAACAACCTTATATGCAATCGTCTAAGGCCTTTTTATCATCCCTCATATGACCTTTTCACCCCGATTCCTTTGCTCTGAGTTCCTATTTTTACCTTACGGGCACCCCGGTCGATTTTCGAGATTTTTTTTTTCCGGGAACCCCAAATAACAGTTAATAATCGCCATTGTTTCAGGCCCCAAAAGGGGTCATCTCGGGCCCCGTCATTTATTTGCACTGTTTTTTTACTACATGCTTTGGACCTCTACAGCACCCCCACAATCGTTTTCGGCCTATAAACACCTCTTAGTATTCCTCTTATGGCATCTTCTAGAGAGGGGAAAAACAACATTATATGCAATTGTCTAAGCCCTTCTTATCATCCCTCATATGACTTTTCACCACGAATCCTTTGGTCTGGGTTCCTATTTTTTCTTTACGGGTACCTCGGTCAATTTCCGGGATTATTGTATCCGGGACCGTTGAACCCCAAAAAACAGTGAATAATAGCCTTTGTTTCAGGCCCCAACAGTGGTCGTCCCTAACCCCGACAGTTTTTTTCCCTGTTATTTTACCACTTGATATGGACCTCTACTGCACCCCCCACGATCATTTTGGGCCCCTAAACACCTCTTAGGATCTCTCTTATGGCCTCTACCACAAAGGGGAAAAACAGCCATATATGCAATCATCTAAGCCCTTTTTATCATCCCTCATATGATCTTTTCACCCCGAATCCTTTGTCGGGGTTCGTTCTTTTTTTTAACTTACGGGCACCCCTGTCGATTTTTGGAATTTTTTGTTCCGGGACCACTGAACCCCAAATAACAGTGAATAATAGCCTTTGTTTCAGGGCCCTTGAGGGGCCGTCCTGGGCCCCGTATCTTTTTTGCTACGTTTTCTTACCAACGTTCTATGGACCTCCACAGCAGCTCCCATGATCGTGTTCTGATCCTAAACACCTCTTAGGATCTTTTTTTTGGCCTCTTCTAGAGAGGGGAAAAACATCCTTATATGCAATCGTCTAAAGCCTTGTTATCATCCCTTATATGATCATTTCACCACGAATCCTTTGGTCGGGTTTCCTAATTTTATCTCACGGGCACCCCGGTCGATTTCCGGGATTTTTTGTCCAGAACACTGAATCCCAAAAAACAGTAAAAGGACTTTTGTCGCATGCCCCCAGAAGGGCCGTCCTGGGCTCCATCACTTTTTCGCCACGTTTTTTTACCTCATACTGTGGACTTAACCAGCACCCCCCATGATCGTTTTTGCCCCCTAAACACCTCTTAGGATAGCTCTTCTGCCCTCTTCCAGAGAGGGGAATAACAGCCTTATATGCAATCGTCTAAGGCGTTCTTATCATCCCTCATATGACCTTTTCACCCCGAATCCTTTGGTCCGGTTCCTATTTTTACCTTATGGCACCCCGGTCGATTTACATGATTTTTTTTTTCGGTACCTCTAAACCAAAAGAATAGTGAATAATAATAGCCTTTGTTTCAGGCCCCCGCAGGGGCCGTCCAAGGCCCCGTCACTTTTTCGCCTCGTTTTTTTACCACGTGCTATGGACCGCCACAGCACCCCCCAAGATCGTTTTCGGCCCCTAAACACCTGTTAGGATCCCTCTTATGGCCTCTTCCAAAGAGGGGAAAAGCATCCTTATATGCAATCGTCTAAGGCCTTCTTATCATCCCTTATATGACCTTTTCACCCTGAATCCTTTGGTCTGGGTTCCTATTTTTACCTTACGGGCACCCTGGTTGATTTCCAGGATTTTTTTTCCTTGGACCCCTGAACCCCAAAAAACGGTGAATAATATTAGGCTTTTTTCGGGCCCCCCGGGAGGCCGTTTCGAGCCCTGTCACTTTTTCCCCTCATTTTTTTTACCACGTGCTATTGACCTCCACATCAACCGTTAAGATTGTTTATGGCCCGTAAACACCTCTTACTATCCCTCTTATGGCTCATCTAGAGAGAGGAAACACAACCTTATATACAATCGTCTAAAGTCTTCTTATGATCCCTCAAATTACCTTTTCACCCCGAATCCTTTGGTCCGGGTTCCTATTTTTATCTTTCGGGCACCCTAGTGGATTTCGGGGAGTTTTTTCTTCGGGACCCCTAAACCTCAAAAAACAGTGAATAATAATAGCCTCTATTTAAGGCCCCCGGAGAGGCCCTCCCGCGCACCATCATTTTTTCGCCTCATTTTTTTAGCACGTGCTGTGGACCTCCGTAGCACCCTTCACGATCGTTTTCACCACTTAAACACCGCTTAGAATCCCTCTTATGGGCTCTTCCAAAGGTGGGAAAAACAGCATTATATGCAGTTGTTTAAGGCCTTGTTATCATCCCTTACATGACGTTTTCACCCTGAATCCTTTGGTATGGGTTCGTATTATTACCTTACGAGCACTCCGGTCAATTACTGGGATTTCTTTTATAGGACCCCTGTACCCAAAATCTAGTGAATAATAGCCTTTGTTTCAGGCCCCCGGCAGGGCTGTCCTAGGCCCCACCAATTTTTCGCCCTGTATTTACTACGTGCTATGGACCTCCTCAGCACTCCCCACAATCTTTTTCTCTCCCTAGACACCTCTTAAGATCCCTCTTATGGTCTCTTCCAGAGAGTGGAAAAACAGCCTTACATGCAATCGTCTAACGCCTTCTTATCATCCCTCATATGACCTTTTCACCACTAATCCTTTTGTCTGGGTTCCTACTTTTACCTTGCGGGCAACTCGGTCGATTTTTGGAATTTTTTTTCCGGGTACCCCTAAACACCAACACAGTGACTAATAGCCTTTCTTTGAGGCGGCCTCAGGAGCACTGTCCCGGGACCCGTCACTTTTTCACCCCCTTTTTTTACCATGTGCTATGGACCTCCACAGAACCCCCCACAATCCTTTTTGGCCTCTAAACACCTCTTAGGATCCCTGTTATGGCCTCTTCTAGATAGGGGAAAAACAGCCTTTTATGCAATCATCTAAGGACTTCCTATCATCCCTCATATGACCTTTTCACCCCGAATCTATTGGTATGGGTTTCTATTTTTACCTTACGGGAACCCCGGTCGATTTCTGATTTTTTTTTTCGGGACCCCTGAACCCCAAATAACAGTGAATAATAGCCATTGTTTCAAGCCCATAGAGGCGCCTTCTAAGGCCCCATCACTTATTTGCCCGGTTTTTTAACCACGTGCTATAGACCTCCACAGCGCCCCTCATGATCTTTTTCGATTCCTAAACACCTCTTAGGATCCCTCTTACGGCCTCTTCCAGAGAGGAGATAAACAACCTTATATGCAATCGTCTAAGGCCTTCCTATCATCCGTCATATGACGTTTTTTCCCCGAATGCTTTTGTCTTGGTTCATGTTTTTATCTTCCGGGCACCCTTGTTGATTTTTGAGACTTTTCTTTCCGAGACCCTTGAACCCCAAATAATAGTTAATAATAGCCATTGTTTCTGGTCCCCGGAAGGGCGTCCCGGGCCCCGTCACTTTTTTACCCCATTTTTTTACCACGTGCTATTGACCTCCACAGCACTCCCCTAGATCGTTTTCGGCACCTAAACGCCTCTTACGATCCTTGTTATGGCCTCTTCTAGAGAGAGAAAACACAACCTTATATGCAATCGTCTAAGGCCATCTTATCATCCCTCATTGGACCTTTTCACCACGATTCCTTTTTTCAGAGTTCCAATTTTTACCTTACGGGCACCCCGGTCGATTTTTGAGATTTTATTTTTCTGGGAACCCCAAATAACTCGGAATAATCGCCATTATTTCAGGCCCCTTCACTTTTTCGCCCTGTTTTTTTTACCACGTGCTATGGACCTCCACAGCACCCCCATTATCGTTTTCGACCCACAAAAACCTCTTAGTATCCCTCTTATGGCCTCTTCTAGAGTGGGGAAAAAAAGCATTATATGCAATTGTCTAAGCCCTTCTTACATCCAACATATGACATTTTCACCACGAATCCTTTAGTCTGGGTCCCTATTTTTACTTTACCTGTACCCCGGTCGATTTCCGTGAATTTTGTTTCAGGGACTGCTGAACCCCTTCACATTTTCGCACCGTTATTTTACCACGTGCTATGAACCTCCACAGCTACACACACGATCGTTTTCGGCCTCTAAACACCTCGTAGGATCCCACTTATGGCCTCTTCCAGAAAGGGGAAAAACAGCTATATATGAAATTGTCCAATTGTCTATGCCTTCTTATCATCCCTCATATGACCTTTTCACCACGAATCCTGTGGTCTGGGATCCTATTATTACCTTACGGGCACCCCGGTCGATTTTCATGATTTTTTTTTCCGGGAGCCGTGAACCGCAAATAATAGTGAATAATAGCTTTTGTTTCAAGCCCTCGGAGGGGCCCTTTATGGCTCCCTAGAAGGGTCGTCTCGGGCCCGTCACTTTTTCGCCCCACTTTTTTAAAATGTGCTATGCACCTCAACAGCACTTCCCACGATCGTTTTCGGTCCCTAAATGATGTGAATTTTGTTATAGAAAAACGCCACTCACACAAAGGAAACTTAGACTTCAAATTTGATAAAGCCACGCACCACAAATCTGAACTTCTAAGGCGAATAATTAGTAGAATTTAATTAAAGCAAAGCACCCTCAAATCCTAAAACTATCCTCACGTGAGATAAAGCACAAAGCACCACTCACTTAAACGAATTCCTCACAAGAATCCTCACAAAATTTGTTTACTTCGTGAAACAAAAGAAAACCGGAAACAACTTGTGTTTAATCACTCTAATCTGAATTTTATTGATGTATTTTACATCCTATTTATAACTAAACATATCACATAATATTTGAGAATCCTAAACATATCCTAACTACCTTAGATATATGGTATAACAAACTAAGATTAGGATAACAAGAAAATCTTAACAAAAACCGGATACAATCTTGCACCATATATTTTGTAATCTGATTTCTAGTCTAAATCTTAGATATTTTGAAAATCAAATCTAAGAACCATATTTCCGAAAAACAAACTTAAGTTGACCAAGTCAAACAACACGAAAAACACCGTTGACAACGTTGCCCAAATCTTCAAAAATCTTTCAAAAATCCCGCCATATAACTTGTTATGTTTCTCGTTGATTTTTGTTGGACTTCCGATTTCAAGAACTTCAAGAAACTCTTCAAGATTCAATCTTTATTTCAAGAAACCTTCATTTTTGTGTTTCCCATGCTTGATTCCATCAACCATGACTCATAAACTAATCAAGAAAATCACAAAACACCATATGGTAAAACCCTATCAAATGACGTGGGAAGAAAACCCATATAGCTCAACACTTCTAAACTACTAACTTATATTTGCTTGATATCTACGTGAGTAAGCTTGTACATGTTACCATGCACACGTAAAAATCCACCCTAGCCAACCCTAGAAGCCTTGTGTCTCCATAAGCCACTAACTCTCCCAAGGTTGCTTCTTGTTTTCCACCTTCAATCAAACCCAAACCCTCGAAGTTTTGCTCATTGATATGCGTATCATCCTCCTCTTCTTCAAAAGAGTTTGTCCTCAAACCTCGAAGTTGATCATCAGGAACATAAGGAGCTAAATCACCAATGTTGAAAGTAGCATGGACTCCATATTCTCCTGGTAACTCCAATTTATAAGCATTATCCCCCACTTTACTTATGATCTTGAACGGTCCATCACAACGAGGCATAAGTTTATTCTTCCTTTGATTTGGAAATCTTTCCTTCCTCAAGTGTAACCAAACCAAATCCCCTTCTTTGTAGACATGTTGTGATTTATGTTTGTTTGCTCGTGCCTTGTAAATATCATTAACCTTCTCAATTCGAGCCCTTACTTCTGCATGAAGTTTTTGCATGTACTCAACCTTAGTCTTGGCATCTTTGTGTACCAACTCCCCTTTAGGAATACTTACAAAATCAATTGGTAACTTAGGATTAACTCCATAGACAATCTCGAAAGGTGAGTGCTTAGTAGCATAAGTAGGTGACCTATTATAAGCAAATTCAGCATGAGCAAGCTTCAAATCCCAATCTTTTTGTGTCTTACTAACCAAACCACGCAACAAAACCCCTAGTGTTCGATTAGTGACTTCTGTTTGCCCATCTGTTTGAGGATGATAAGATGTGCTAAACAAAAGTTTCGTGCCTATTAACCTCCAAAGTGACTTCCAAAAGTAACTCATGAATTTTGTGTCTCTATCACTTACAATAGTCTTTGGAACCCCATGCAACCTTATGATGTCTTTAAAGTATAAATCAGCCACATTCATAGCATCATCTGTCTTGTGACATGGTGTAAAATGAGCCATCTTTGAAAATCTATCAACCACTACCATAATTGCATCTTTTCCCCTTGCTGTCCTTGGTAACCCTACAATGAAATCCATAGAAACATCCTCCCAAGGTCCCTCTGGCACTGGCAATGGAGTATAAAAACCTTGATGAAAGGCTGCCTTTGCCTTTTGACAAGTAGCACATTGAGCAATTATGGCCTCAACATCAACAATCATCTTTGGCCAATAAAAATGTTCTTGCAACATGGTTAGTGTCTTTGTAATGCCAAAATGTCCAGCAATACCTCCTCCATGAGCCTCCCTTACTAGCAACTCACGTATAGAACACTTAGGTATGCACAATAGATTACCTTTAAACAAAAACCCATCATGTAGCACATAGGAACTCATAGAACCCTTTGAAAGTTGCGCCATTATTGGTCCAAAATCACCATCTTGCTCGTAAAATTGTGTTATCAACTCTAATCCAAGCAACTTAAAGTTCAAAACACCAAGCAAAGTATACCTTCTTGACAAAGCATCAGCAACAACATTAGACTTCCCCGTTTTGTACTTTGAAGAGAAGTGAAAAGATTGCAAAAATTCAACCCATTTAGCATGTCTTGGATTCAATTTTTGTTGACCATTAATGTGCTTCAAAGCTTCATGATCAGAATGTAATATGAAGTGATTAGGCCTTAAATAGTGACTCCAATGATCCAAAGCTCTAATAATGGCATAGAACTCCTTGTCATATGTAGAATAGTTCAGTTTAGCACCATTCAATTTCTCACTAAAGTAAGCAATTGGCCTCTTCCCTTGGACTAGAACAGCACCAATTCCAACCCCACTTGCATCCGTCTCTACTTCAAATGGTTTAGAGAAATCTGGTAAGGCTAGTATGGGTGTGTTACAAAGCAACTTCTTAATCAATTCAAAAGCTTCTTGTGCCCCCTTAGTCCACTCAAACTTAGGCTTATCCTTCTTAATGCATTCGGTTATAGGAGCAACAACAGATGAAAAATTCTTCACAAACCTCCTATAGAACGAGGCTAACCCATGAAAAGCACGTACTTCAGTCACGTTCTTTGGTGTTGGCCATGATTTTATAGCTTCCACTTTAGATGGATCAACAGAAACCCCATCTTTGGACACAATATACCCCAAAAACGTCACACTTGGTACCATGAAATAACACTTTTCGAGCTTAGCATAGAGCTTTTGTTCTCGTAATGTCCCAAACACACTCCTTAGATGGCTTAGATGATCATTAACACTCTTGCTATACACCAAAATATCATCTAAATATACCACTACAAACTTACCAATGTATGGCTTTAAGACCTCATTCATCAACCTCATAAACGTACTAGGTGCATTAGTTAACCCAAAAGGCATGACTAACCATTCATAAAGCCCTAGCTTTGTTTTAAAACCTGTTTTCCATTCATCACCTTCCTTCATTCGAATCTGATGATATCCACTCCTTAAATCAATTTTTGAAAATAATTGAGAACCATGTAATTCATCTAGCAAATCATCCAATCTAGGTATAGGAAACCTATACTTGACGGTTATATTGTTAACTGCCCTTGAATCAATACACATTCTCCAAGTCCCATCCTTCTTAGGTACTATTAATGTAGGCACAGCACATGGACTCATGCTCTCTCTCACGTACCCCCTCTCCATTAATTCCTCAATTTGCCTTTGTATCTCCTTTGTCTCCTCTGGATTACATCTATATGCAGGCTTGTTAGGAATTTGAGACCCAGGAATAAGATCAATTTGATGTTCAATCCCTCTTATTGGTGGTAATCCTGGTGGCAACTCATTAGGAAACACATCTGAAAACTCATTCAACATAGGATGCAAAACCCTAGGAATCTCTGGGGCTTCATCTTGTACCTCTTTGGCTAACAACATATAAGACATAGAACTTGTTTTCAACTCCCTTTCTAACTCCTTTCCACCCACCAACAAAACACCTTTAGAATTACCCATGCTTGTTTTAGGTTTAGAAATCATCAAGGGTTTTAATGCATATGATTTTTCATTAGGGTTCTTGCGCACAATATAGACATTTGTTCTCCCATTAAACTTCACAAAACGGTCATATTGCCAAGGTCTACCCAATAGTATATGACAAGCATCCATAGGACAAACATCACAAAGTACTTGATCCTCAAATTTACCAATTTTAAACGCAATCAAGGCTTGTTTGTTTACCTTAACATCGCTTGTGTTGCTAAGCCAATGTAGCTTGTATGGTTGAGGATGTATCTTTGTAGGAATTGCGAGCTTTTCCACCAACAACGTAGATACTACATTTGTGCAACTTCCAGTATCTATGATTACATCACAAAGCTTGCCTTGAACATTACACCTTGTGAGAAAAATTTTATCCCTTTGACTCTCCAAAGGTTGTGCACTTTGAGATTGTAATACCCTACGTAACACCAAGGATTGGCCTTGTGTTTCTGGTTGGACTTCCTCCGTTTCTTCCTCCATATTTTCATAATTGGCATACTCTTCCTCTCCCTCATCCCCATACATCTCCTCCTCTTCTTCAAGGCTTTCCCCATCTACCCAATTTCGAGTTGTTGTGACCCTAGCATGAGGACAATCTCTTTGAATGTGACCTTGCCCTTTACACTTGAAACAAACAATGCGTGAATCACTACTTTGGGGCTTTGAAGTTGAACTCTTATCCTTGATGAAGGGTGGTTTAGTAACCTTATCAAAGTTTGGTTTTTGAGGAAAAGTATCACGTTTTTCCTTAGGGTCATAAGTTTTGAAGTATGTCTTTGGCTTACGTGCAACTTGTTTCTCAACCCTTGCTGCCACTCTACAAACTTCATCAAAGGTCCAATAAGGTTGTAATTCGACCTTCTCCCTTATATTTTCATCTAGACCAGCCACAAAACGAGCCACTTTGTGGTCCTCCTTCTCTTCTAAATCACAAATCATGATCAATTTTTCAAACTCCACAATGTATTCATCAACCGTTTTTCTATCTTGTTTTAATGTATGCATCTTGATGAAATTGTTTTGCTCGAAATCTTGAGGAACAAAACGTTTCCTCATCTCCCTTTTCAATTTAGACCATGAAGATATTTTTGATCTACCTTCTTTCCTTCTCTTTCTTTGTAAACCCTCAAGCCATAAACTTGCATAGGAAGTGAGTTTTAATTCCGCCAATTTATAGGACTTATGATCATCATATTCTTTGTAACGAAAAATCCTCTCAACCCTACGAATCCAATCTAGAAATTTTTCAGGATCCATACCTCCATTAAACTCAGGAATTTCGAGTTTAAGATTTCGATCATCATCCCTCATCTTTCCCTTATGTTTGTGCCTTGATCTTGGTTCCTCATCGTCACTAGAACTTGATGAGTATCCCTTTTTTGGTTTACGTACACTCCTCACACTTTCTTGCTCACTTTCACTTGATGATGAGCCCTCCTCTTGTTTAGATTTAGTAGGAGTTTTCTTGGTAGAAGCCATGATGGTTAGGACTTCATCTAAACGAGCCTTTAACTCGTCAATCTCCCCTTGCATACGTAGCTCTTTTGCTTGAGCCAAGCTCAAACCCTTCGTGAATCCTTGTGGATTTTCGTCTCCACCTTCTTGAGCCATGATAATTGATATTGAACACTTGAGATTGAATGAATCTCTCAACGAGAGCACCAAAAGTTGATGTGAATTTTGTTATAGACAAACGCCACTCACACAAAGAAAACTTAGACTTCAAATTTGATAAAGCCACGCACCACAAATCTGAACTTCTAAGGCGAATAATTGGTAGAATTTGATTAAAGCAAAGCACCCTCAAATCCTAAGAACTATCCTCACGTGAGATAAAGCAAAAGCACCACTCACTCAATCGAATTTCTCACAAGAAACTCTCAAAATTTTGTTTTCTTCGTGAAACAATAAAAACCGGAAACACTTTGTGTTTAATTACTCAAATCTGAATTTTATTGATGTATTTTACATCCTATTTATAGGCTAAACATATCACATAATATTTCAGAAATCTAAACATATCCTAACTACCTTAGATATATGGTATAACAAACTAAGATTAGGATAACAAGAAAATCTTAACAAAAACCGGATACAATCTTGCACCATATATTTTGTAATCTGATTTCTAGTCTAAATCTTAGATATTTTGAAAATCAAATCTAAGAACCATATTTCCGAAAAACAAACTTAAGTTGACCAAGTCAAACAACACGAAAAACACCGTTGACAACGTTGCCCAAATCTTCAAAAATCTTTCAAAAATCCCGCCATATAACTTGTTATGTTTCTCGTTGATTTTTGTTGGACTTCCGATTTCAAGAACTTCAAGAAACTCTTCAAGATTCAATCTTTATTTCAAGAAACCTTCATTTTTGTGTTTCCCATGCTTGATTCCATCAACCATGACTCATAAACTAAACAAGAAAATAACAAAACACCATATGGTAAAACCCTATCAAATGACGTGGGAAGAAAACCCATATAGCTCAACACTCCTAAACTACTAACTTATATTTGCTTGATATCTACGTGAGTAAGCTTGTACATGTTACCATGCACACGTAAAAATCCACCCTAGCCAACCCTAGAAGCCTTGTGTCTCCAAAAGCCACTAACTCTCCCAAGGTTGCATCTTGTTTTCCAACTTCAATCAAACTCAAACCCTCGAAGTTTTGCTCATTGATATTCGTATCACTAAACACCTATTAAGATCCCTCTTATGTCCTCTTCTAGAGAGGGTAAAAATAATCGTCTAAGACGTTCTTATCATCCCTCATACGACCTTTTCACCGCGAAAACTTTGGTCTGCATTCCTATTCTCACCTTACAGGCACCTCGGTCGATTTTCAGGATTTTTTTCTTCCGTTATCCCTGAACCCCAAAAACCAGTGACTAATAGCCTTTGTTTTAGGCCCCAGGAGGGACTGTCCAAGGCCCTGTCACTTTTTCGTTTTGTTTTTTACCATGTGCTATGGGCCTCCATAGCACTCCCCACGATTGTTTTCGGGCCCTAAACACCTTTTACGTTCCCTCTCATGGGCTCTTCCAAAGAGGGGTGAAACAACCTTTGTTTCAGGCCCTGTCACTTTTTTGCCCCGTTTATTTACCACGTGCTATGGACCTCGACAGAACTCCCCACGGTCCTTTTCGACCCCTAAACAACTCTTCGGATCCCTCTTATAGCCTCTTCCACGGCGGGGAGAAACATCCTTATACGCAATCGTCTAAGGTCTTCTTGGCATCCCTCATATGACCTGTTCACCCCGAATCCTTTGGTCAGGGTTACTATTTTTACCTTAGTGACACCCCGGTCGATTTTCGTGATTTCTTTCTTCCGGGACCATTAAACCCCAAATAACAATGAATAATAGCCTTTGTTTCAGACCCCGAAGTGGCCATCCTGCGCCCTGTCACTCTTTCACGCCGTCTTTTTACCACGTGCTATAGACCTCCACAGCACCCCCCACGATTGTTTTCGGCCCTGAACACCTCTTACGATCCCTCTTTTGGCCTCTTTTTGAGAGGGGTAAAATAGCCTCATATGTAATCGTCTAATGCCTTCTTATCATCCCTCATAAAACCTTTTCACCCCGAATCCTTTGGTTTGGGTTCCTATTTTTAGTTTACGGGCACCCCAGTCGATTTCAGGGATTTTTTTTTCAGGGCCCCTGAACACCAAAAAACAGTGAATAATAATAGCCTTTACAACGTGCTACGGTCCTTTACAACACCCCCAAATCGTTTTCGGCCTTAAACACCTCTTACGATCCCATTCATGGCATCTTCCAAAGAGGCGAAAAATCCCCTTATATGCAATCGTCTAAGGCCTTCTAATGACCCCTGATATGACCTTTTCACCCCGAATCTTTTGGTCTTGGTTCCTATTTTTACCTTACAGGCAACCCGGTCGATTTTCGGGATTTTTTTTTTCGTTATCCCAGTACCCTTAAAAACAGTGAATAAAGCCTTTGTTCGTGCCCCCTAGAGGGGCCGTACCGGGCCCTATTACTTTTTCACTCCGTTGTTTTACCACGTGCTATGGACCTCCGCAACACCACCCACCATTGTTTTCGGCCCCTAAACACCTCTTAGGATCCCTCTTATGGCCTCTTCAAGAGAGAGGAAAAACAGCCTTATATGCAATCGTCTAAAGCCTTCTTATCATCCCTTATATGACTTTTTCACCCCGAATCCGTTGGTCTGGGTTCCTATTTTTACCTTACGGGCACCGCAATCAGTTTTCAAGATTTTTTGTTTGTCGAAAACCCCCGAACACCAAATAACAGTGAATCATAGCTATTGTTTCAAGCCCCTGGAGGGGCCGTCCAGGGCCCCGTCACTTTTTCACCGGTTTTTTTACCACGTGCTATGGATCCCTAAACACCTCTTAGGATCCCTCTTATGGCCTCTTCGAGAGAGGGGAAAATTAGCCTTATATGCAATCGTCTAAGGCGTTCTTATCAACCCTCATGTGACGTTTTGATTCATGCACCAGTGAAAATGACAAAAGTGATCTTGTATTAAATATAAGTGACAAGGTTGGTAATGGTGCAATCAACTTCGAAGGTAAGGATGCCAATGGCAGGGATGCCACCATAGGTGAAATAGGTTCTTTTGGAAATATCAACCATATGGGTGCATCAAGGGTAGGGATTTGCGTGTGCATGGTCACATGTCAATAATATGGCACGCAAATGAACGCAAAGAATGGTGGAATTGGGGAACAAGATGGTTTTTGCCTATGAGTTTTTTTCCCATTGCATTTGCTAGGGTTTTTCTCATTTTTGGCATTGAATCTTGTATTTATTGGTGAGTCTTGAACTTCATTTACAGCCTTAAAGACATGGAAAATGACTTCTTAAAGGTTTCTTGATGAAAAGATTGGATCTTGAATTGTTTCTTGAAAATTTGACAAAAAATCTTGAAATTGCGCAAATCCTTGGTGGAAATTTGGGACGATTTTCTTGATTTTGGGTTCTTTGACTTTTTATGTAATTCTTGTTGTAATTTATCAATTATCTTGTTTTTTAGGTTATTAGGAAGTTTGTTAGGATATTTTCTTGATTTGTTAGTTAGTTAGTGTTTGTTAGACAAGATAAGATCAAGTGCAAGTTGCATTATGATGTGGCAATCTTATCTTGAGTTAGTTGTGTGTTTGTAAGGGACGAGTTTCCCTAGTCTTAGGCGTGTATTTTAGGTGATTTTAGCTAGGATTTCGTTTATGATGATACATATAAATGATCTCAACATTAGTTTGTAAATAATTAAGATTGGAGTTGAATAAAAAAGTTTGTTTGTTTACTAGAAAACAAAAATCCGAAAATTTAAGAGTTGGTGATTATGTTCTTAATACTCTTGTCATTTAATTAGTAGCTTTGAGGGTGCTTAGGCTTTAATCAAAGGACTAATTGATCAACCTAAAATTAAAAATCTTGGTGACTTGGTCTTTATAGATTCGAAATTTGGTGCCTTCGTTGAGAGGTCTTGTATACACAAGTGCTCATCAATTAATCAAAATACTTGAAACAACATTGCTTTGGCAAGTGGTGGTGACGAAGTTCCTGCAAATTTTGAAAGAGGATTGTCCTTAGAACAAGCGAGAGAAATAAGAAGGGACAATGAAATTAGGAAATTGTGAACCATGCTAGAAGAAGTGATGAAATTTGTGTAAGAAAGTTCGAAAAACAAGAAGAAAAGTCACGCAATTAATGAAATTGAATCAAGTTCTAGTGATGAAAATACAAGCAGGAGTGCACGCAAACCTAGGCGTGACTATGACACAAGTTCCAGTGAAGAAGATGACCGAAACAGGCATAAGAGGCGTGACAAACAGAAGGATGATGATCGTAGTTTAAAGTTGGATGTTCCTAAGAAAATTTCCTTGATTGGCTAAGGAGAACCGAAAGGGTCTTCAATTACAAGGAGTATGATGATCGTAAGGCCTTCGAAGTGGCAGAATTAAAACGAACATCTTATGTTAGTTTGTGGTATGAAGGATTACAAAGAAAACGCAAAAAGGAAGGAAGATCAAAAATTTGTTCATGGCGCAAATTGAAGAGAGAATTGAGAAAAAAATTTGTACCACATGAGTATGAACAGAACAATTTCCTAAAGATGCATACACTGAAACAAGGACAGAAAAGTGTTGAGGAGTATATCAATGCTTTCGAGAAGTTGATGATATTGTGTGATCTAGAAGAGAAGGAAGATCACAAAGTTGCTTGGTTTGTGGCAGGGCTGGATGAATCCATTATGGAAAAAGTGGAATTGTAACCCCTACTAGACGTATGATGAGATCTACAAACACTACAAGAAAATAATGCAAATTGAGACGCTTTTGGTGAGAAGCTTTTGAGAAGAGTCCATTTGGACACTTATTTGTGTTCATTTGCATTGTGACCAAAGAAAGGGTCCAAATATAATATTAGTGTTTTCGTGTCAACTCTAATTTAGGTGGTGTTTTGAATTTTTAATATTTTAGTAACCGTTTAAATATTGATTCTCATTCCCATATCCCGCATATTTCGTACCACATTCCCCTTTTCCCATCAACCAACTGCTAATCTGATATACTGATGAATTAACTAGCTCTCTCACCTCCTTATTACCCCACAGAATTTCGAGAAAAAAATAAAACTCTCGCCACTGCCCACTGCACCGTTCTCTCACAAGACTGTAAAACTCTTAAACAATCACAGTGTAAATCGTGTTTTGGAATCATAGAGTAATCTCTTATCACCTCACAAAATCAATTTCAATTCAGTCTCAATTTTAAATCTCTCATCAATTTGTGTTAAAATCTTCGCCGAATTTTGTTACAATCGGAATACAATTGTTCGCCGAAGTTTGTTACAATAGATCTCAAGCAAGTTATACTTTTTAGTATTTGGTATTAATTCATTGTAAAATTTACAGATTTATTTCGTGTTTAATGCATGGCTTCAAGTTATTGTAATTAATTTTTCTTGAGTTCCGATATAATGTATGTTCGATATTGTAATTTATCATTAGTTGCTGAATGAATTGAAATTATATATGCATGCATGTAGATTAATTTTTGTATATCTAATCAAGTCGATTAATTGCTCATTATAATCTATGTACTCAGAATTCTATATACCATCATAATCAAAATAACTAACTTATAATCAGAAATTTGATTAAATTTTAAATGATTAGTCTTATTGTGAAGATTAATTTATCTTTGTAATAGCTGTTATGTTAATGTTTTTTTAGGGAACAATGATTTTCGTTGTTTACTATTGTAAGTACCTTCAATTTTTGAGTTAAATGCCATTGAAATTGGAGTAGTCATATGCTTACTGTGATTTTGTTTATGTTTTCTGGTAAAATGAGTTTCAAATTCACTTTGGATATTTATTTTGAGTATACAGTAATAGCTATAGAAACATTCAAAACTTGCTTCTTAAATTTAGAACATTTTGCTTCTTGTTGATCAAAACATATGCCCGATATCAGCCCTCGCCATAATTGAATATACTATTTTATCCGAAAGAAGGGTGCTAGAAGGCTTTTTTAGAAAAAATAATGGGCCAAATCCCCTTTGGGCATTTGCCACGGCATAGAGCTCGAAAAAATAATCAATTTGAAAAAAAAAATTTCATCATTCGGATACCCGATTGCAAAGTTATGTCTATTACATAATTGACATTCGAAATATGGGCTATGAGGTAGTATGCACGATGGAATTATGTGAGGAGTTCATAAATTTTAGATAAGTATCAGTAATTGATTGGACTTTTATGATTTGTAGGAATGAATTTTGATCTTATAGTGTTAAATTATTGTGTTTTGTGTTTTAAGTTAGATTAGCAAAATGTTGCTTGTATTCACTTTTTTCTTCTGTTTGGTTTTGATTGGTTTTGATTTCCTGTTGTAGTCCAGGTATACGGTGTAAATTCCTCTTTTCTTATTTTCAATGTATACATAGTGCGTGGCTTTTTGGTGAAGGTATGAAATTTGATCTTATGGTGTAAAATTATTGTGTTCGAGTTTTCAGTTAGGTTAGGAAAATGTTGCTTTTATTGACTTTTTTAATTCTGTTTGGTTTTGATTTCTTGCTGTAGTCCAAGTATACGGTTTCAATTCCTCTTTTCTTAATTTCAAAGTATACATAGTGCGTGGCTTTTCACTCATTTAATTGGTTGTTTAGAAGATTGCAAAATTATGTTTGTTTTAGGTGGATTACTTATGCTTTTTGGTGCATTACTACAGACTTATTCTTTTTGGTGCTGAAATCTATTGGTGTTCACGCTTGTTTATTGGTGTTTACTACAGACCTTCCCATTTCATGAAGCACAGTAGCAATTAAAACTGATAAGGTCATTCAAAAACCAAATCAGCTATGTTACAGAGAGTACAAGAAGCAGAGCTAGCAGTGACTCTAATGTTGTGCTTAAACAATCTACTCTTTATCTTCAACCCACTAAAATAGCCATTTTCATTCAGTTTAGGAAGGAAAAATGTTTTCATTTTGCATTAATTGTATCATCAAATGCATGATTTTGCATTGATTGTTTCAAAATTGGATTAACTTAAACAATTGAATGTATTTGTTCTATTTCAATAGCAGAATTCCAACTCTAATTTCAATTATTATTTATTACATATGATTTTTTTTTCAGCAGCACAACAACTGTTGTAGACCAGGGGTCGGTGTAACAATTAATTCTTACTAGTAGATTTTCATACAAGTAACCAATTAGTCCCTTGGTTATTAATTTTATTTTCTCCTATTTTTTTTATCTTTTTAATTCTTTTTTATGGAATCGGTTTTGTTTTCTTTTCATTTTTGTCTTTTCTCTGCTTATATTTGCATTTATATATTTTATTTGAGGAAAGTTGTGCTGTTTTTATTTGAATGAAAATGACATATAACATCATGTGTATGTGTTTGACTACATAATTGCTTATATTTGCATTTATTTTATGCTATTTCAGCTCTTACCATGGTAATGTATGCTAATCTACAAGTAAAATGTGTACCTGGTCTTATTGTCATAATATGTGTTTTATTCTACTTGTATTGTCTCTAATTATTTATTTTTTTTGTCTAGATTCTGTTGCGCTTGTCTTTAACAACTGAAATTTGTCTAATCATGCGATACATTATTTGATTCTAATTTTTTTTATTGTGTGTTATTATAAGTTGTTATACGTCATTTATTCAAAATATTCATTATGTACAGACATGGACACAAGTTGGATCGACTTACCTGTAGGCCACCCTGAATATTTTGCTGGTTGTATGCAATTCATTGAGTTTGCTAAGCAAGGTATGGTAGATAAAAAATTCTATGTCCTTGTAAGTTTTGTAAAGTGGAGAAATGGGTTCCTTTACAGGAAGTTGAAAGACATATTTTATTTAAAGGGTTTTATAAATCATACAAGAATTAGTTTTTCATGGTAATGGGGATTTGCTTGAGCGTGTGTTAGGCAGTGATGAAGGGAGGACTAGTGAAGTACCCCTTGTTGATGGAACGTCTAAAATTGGCCAAGATGACATGGAAGGGCTATTAAGTTTAGCTTTTGGTGTTAATATAATTCCTAATGAAAACGAGGCAAGGCAAATTGATGAAATTATTCAGGAGTCTGTTAATTATGAAGAGATTAGGATTGGGGATAATGGTGTTACAACAGAAGAAGAGGTGAAGTATAAGAAATTATTTGATGCATCAAATGAAGAGCTTTATGACGGGTGTTCTGCTTTTTCAAAGTTATCATTTATTTTACATTTATTTCACTTAAAATGTATAAATCAATGGTCAGCAGAATCTTTTAATATGCTGCTCACACTTATACTTAGTGCATTTCCAGAAGTAAAAGATTTCCCTTCATCTTATTATGAAAGTAAGAAAATGATTAAAGACCTCGGCCTTGGTTATCAGAAAATTGATGCTTGCCCGAATAATTGTATGCTGTATTGGAGAGCATATTCTGACAAAGACAAGTGTCATGTTTGTGGTACATCTCGATGGGAAAAAAACAAAGTTAAGGAGAGTAAGTCGAGTACTGATGACCATAGTAAGAAAGCCATCACTTGTAAGAAAGGTCAACCAGCTAAAGTGAGGCGATACTTTCCTCTTATTCCGAGATTAAAGAGAATCTACATGTCATCTGAAACTGCTGAAGACATGATATGGCATCAAAAAGAGCATCTGAAAGATGCTTTATTGAGACACCCAACTGATGCTAAAGCATGGGAGAAATATGATGAGCAACATGTTGATTTTGCTAAGGACCCTCGTAGTGTACGATTAGGACTTGCAAGTAATGGCTTTAATCCTTATCGTCTTATGGATACCACTCATAGTACTTGGCCTGTAGTGTTGATTCCTTATAATCTTCCACCATGGTTGTGTATGAAACCACCATCTTTTATTTTGTCAACTACTATTCCTTGCAAAGCAGGACCTGGATTTGATATTGATGTGTATTTGCAACCATTAGTGCACGAATTGAAACTGTTGTGGGCAGGGATTGATGCTTTTGATGCTTATAGTGGGGAAAAGTTCAATTTGCGAGCAGCCCTCCTTTGGATTTTAATGATTTTCCTGCCTATGCCATGTTGTTTCGCTTAACCACTAAAGGCTACAAAGCGTGTCCCGTATGCACTGATAAGACCCCTTAAATAAAAGTGTGCTGGAAAAATTTGTTATTGCGGTCATCGAAAGTGGTTACCTTTAGATCACTTGTATCGGTTTCTAGGTGAAAAGTTTGATGGAACTGAAGAGTACGATGCTGCTTCAATTCGTCCTACTGGGGCTCATGTTCTAACACAACAAGCAAAGGTTAACTATGTTTATGGAAAGGATCAAGCTGTGTCAAACAGAAAAAGGAAAGGAAAAAAAGTTAAAAACAACGAAAAAGATGGGGATATAGAGGAAGATATCAATACTTTTGGAAATTAAAAAAGCATTTTTTTTGAATTGGAATATTGGGAAAGTAATCTTTAAGGCATAATTTGGATGTTATGAACATTGAAAAAAATGTGCGTGACAGTATTTTAGGAACTTTGTTAAACATGGATAAAAAAAGTAGAGATGATCCTAATTCTAGAGAAGCCATCAAGAAGCTAGGCATAAAGTTAACCTTTGGCTTAAATCTCATCCAAATGGACAACAATACATGCCTGATGTAGCATACTCTATGTCTGAAGTACAGAAGGATAGGTTTTTATAAGTTTTGCAAAAACATAGAGTTCCTGATGGATATGGATCTGACCTTTCAAGATGTGTCAACATGAAGCAACGAAAATTGATGAACATGAAGAGTCATGACAGCCATGTTTTGATGCAAGATATTCTTCCTATTGTCTTAAGAGCTTCTAATGCGACAAAAGTGATTGACTTGCTTGCTAAGCTATCTTCCTTTTTCAAGAAATTGTGTTCTACAACGCTCAATCCGAAGGACTTGCAAATTGTACAAGATGAGATCATTATAACCCTTTGTGAGATGGAGATCGAATTTCTGCTTCCATTTTTCACAATCATGGTTCATTTGGTGATTCACTTAGTAGAAGAGGCTAAGCTTGGTGGACATGTGCAGTATAGATGGATGTATCCCATTGAGAGGTTTGCTAATAATATCCAACTCAAGTTTGAATTTAATTTATTCATTAATTTTTTACGCTATTATGTGTATATATGGTTGTAAACGGATTTCTATGTTAAGGTACTTGGCACATTTAAAATCGTATGTTACTAATAAGGCACAACCTGAAGGATCTATAGCTGAAGGTTACATTTTGGAGGAGACAATAATGTTTTGTTCTAGATTTCTTCAAGGGGTGATGGCTTTCTTCAATAGACCTAAAAGGATTGATGATGACATCCCTGACTCAAGTAATTACTTGTACAATTCTGGTGGTCGAGTAATTGGGAAGGTGCACAATATTAAACTTGATGAAAGAAGTTTAAAACAAGCGCATCGTTATGTTTTATAAGATTTTGATGAGATACGACTGCTTCTTGAGTAAGTGTTATACTTTAGGTTTCTTCTAGTTATTGATTTAATTTTGATAGATAACAATATTTATAAAAAAAAATTCCTTTTCTTTTTCTAGTGTGTTTATACATCAAAAGAAATAGATGACCATCTCGCAAACTTTAGTCAATCATATGGATGAAAGTAAGTGGGTCATTACTGAATATGGAGAGTGGCTACAAAACCAGGTTATATTCCTACATTATATCCATAAAGTAAAGAATTTGTCTTAAATAAAACTATTAGTCATGTTATTAAATCATCTACTCTGGTAGGTACATCGCATGGAAGCAACCACAGATAATGGGAAATTGAGAGTTGCTTTGGCTGGTGGTTTGAATTGTTATGGTAGAAGAATGAAAGGTCTGATGATTAATGGTTTTAAGTTCCAAGCCTTGGATCATGATTGTCTTTTGAAGACACAAAATTCCGGAGTCATGGTTGAAGCCGATGGAGAGGCTTATTATGGAAAAGTTAAAGATATCTATGAATTAGACTATTATGGTGATTTTCGAGTTGTATTATTTTGTTACGATTGGGTTGACATACATAGGGGAGTGACAAGATACGCAGATGGTAGTGTATGTGTCAACTTCTCTAAATTGATGCATACATGTCGGAATTTAGAAGATGATCCATTTGTGTTCTCATCTCTGGCAAAACAAGTTTTCTATGTTGAAGATCAGACACGAAAGGGGTGGTTTCATGTTGTTAAAACCAAGCCTAGAGACTTATTTGATTTAGGCGAGACTGATCTTTAGTTTTGTGGTTGATTTATGATTTATAGATGGTAGTTGAGTTGGTTGATTTACGATCTTTAGTTGCTGGTTGTTTTATGTTGATATTTTTCAAAAATGAAATTGGTTTATTTTGTTTCACTAAAATTTTGATTGAGATTCAATTTTAGTTTGTAATGTGAAACTCATAATTTATGTGTGTCTTACTATTATGTGATGCTATATTTTGATTTGTGAATGGATTGTTCTAACTTCTACTATTAGGTAAAAGTTTTCAGCTTGCATATTCAATGCATTAAACCTTTAAACTTCCATATTTACTTTACATTCTCCTAAACCTTTAAACTTCTACTGCTATAGTTTGATTTGTGAAAAAAGCTTTGGTGAGATTGGAAAAATTGATCCAGGAGATGCTTGTGTACATCTCTGGTCCTAGAAAAGAGCATCTAAAAGCTGCTTGTTCTGATCTTGAGAAAATAAGGAAGCTTGAGAAAGAAGCAGAATTTCTTGAGGCATCTTTTACAGCTAAGGCAGCCTCACTGCTGGAGGTATTGTTCTTCAACTTCTTTTTTTTTTTTTTGTATGATTTGTGCAATGAAGGGATGGAAATCTGGGAACTTATATTAAGTAGAGCGTTCTTATCTTTGCATTTTGTATTCTACCTAAGAAGCATGAATATGCACATTGCTGATGTACTGTATTTGTAGGTGATGACAAACATTTACATATTATCTCTCTTCTGCTATGTAGAGTAGTCTGCCACAGTGACTTTTGCTTAATTAGTTTTAATACTGCTTTTTATTAAGATACATTTGAAGCTGGTATGATGGTCTGACTGTCTGAGATACTTCTCTTGTGCATTTAACTAGTGTAGTATCTAGCTATTTATGACACCATTCCCATATTCAACCCAATGTAAATAATTATCTTCATGTTGTAACTTCATATCTTGAATTTAGACCTTTTTTCTTGGTAACAGAAAGATACTATAAGTTCGATCAATATTGAAGTCAATGGTACATCAGCCCTTCAATCCAAACACAAGCTAACAAGCCTAATTGGTGTTGAATTACTGGTTTTGTGTCACTGATCTGAGCAGGATTATTGGCGTATTGCTTAATTTTCATTCGCTTTAGTCCATCTATTATGTTTAATTTAAATTAATATTTATATGAAATTATGAATGAATACAAAGTTCACAGAGCAGGATGTTGTGAATGGAATGTGAATGAAGCCATTTATTACTTAGTCATGCAATTATTACGTACATTAGTTTCTTTATTGACTTGCACTATTCTGTTGAAGACATTTAACGTGTTTATTTGTGTATATTCCTCAGAACAACATTGAGAAAAGAGTTATCGAAGTAAGAAAACATATGCAGCTCGTGGGGGCGATGAATTTGTTTCAGAGAATCAACAACCTTCTGCCTCAAATTCAATCCTCAAATCAAAATTACCGGAACCACCTCTCGATCCATCAGCTAATAAATGGGGACCTTTCAACCCTCCAACACTCCGACCGCCACAATCATTTGGGTGTACTTTTCAGAACCTATAAACCCGTCAGTGGCTGCTAACAATATTACCACTTTCACCCTATCCACATCTATGAAAGCTTCTGAGTCATTGATGCACCTACAACCACAATTGAATCCGGAAGTGAAGACTTCAAATATCCTGTCACAACAACATTCAATTGCGCAAAATCGATCCACTCCATTGAAAATCGGAGCACAGCAGCCACAAACAAAAGGACAAGGTAAGTTTGTGATATCACAACACCAACAAAGACTGGTGGCACCACAGTCTAGTGTTGTTGCTGCAACTGCAAGAGTTCCCCAACAACAACAAACAACCGTAGCCGTATCTAAACAAAAAGAAACAGTAGTTCCTCAAATGGAGAAAAAGCTACCGCAAAAGCGAACACAACAACCACTGATTTGTCCTGTTGTTGAAACCAATCAACCTTTTGAGAAAAGAGTTACTACTGGACCCATGGGAGCAGCAACGAAGCCTTTCACGTCACAATCTTCTTCGCCTTTAATAAACAGAATAGGAGTCGAAAAACATCAATATGGATGCCTTAACAAAAGAAAATCAATTTTACCATTTGAAAGTCCTTTGTCTCAGTCAGCTACGCATGTGAATGAAGATAATGAACACATGGAACGAACTCCTCATCATTTAGAAAGTGACTCATGGCCATATCCCAATATGGAAGATTCTTCTTCTGACAGTGAAGACTTGAGCGAACCAGTTAATGCAAATACAAGTGCAAAAAAAGCTACATCTTCAAGACCACGACGGCGTACGGTTGTCCCAAATTGGCCTGAAAATGTTAAATTTGATGAGAAGGAGGAAGCTATAGCATTTGGTAAACATTTTAAAAGTTTCAATCTCAAGCAGTTTTTTGTAAATTTTTATATTCTATATTAGTGGTTGAGTAATTTCCCTTTTTTTCTATTTAACTACAACCTATTTTCTTGGGCAGATACTAAAGCAAAGCGTCATCTTGTGAAAGGGGCAACCACGAGATGTTTGGAATGATGTTGGGTTAAGATATTACGTCCAATTTATTGACTTAACTCAACCAATTCGAAACGCTGGTTCCATTCTCGTAAGTTCCTTTTTGGAGATGTTGCGAAAAGAGAAAATTTTTGTCCTATTGGAGAAACCAGTTGGCATAAGGTGACAACGAAAATGAAAGCAGGTGTTTTGATCCTAGTTAGGGTATGTTTCATGTCCTTCTTTTTCTATTGATCATGTGTTATTCAATCCACTTTCTCCTTTTCATATTTTTGGGTAAAATGTAAGTGATTTTATTGCCTAAAGTGGAGCAAAGTACAACCTAAGGCCTTCTCAAGGGAAACTGACTCAATTCCTCAAAATAGCAGCCAAACAAATACTATACATACTTTAAACCAGACTATACAAACTTTAAACTAGAACATCTGATCAAAACAAAAAGAAAAACCAGAAACTGACTAAGTTCCCCAAAAGAGACTAAGGGGTCGTTTGGTTGGGGTTTATAATCAAAGAGAAAGGCAATCAACTGCCCTTATTTTTTCCACCTCATTCATTTGATGTCATTTTTTTGCTTATTTTTGTGATTCCCTTTCCCCACCTCATTCCTCTAAACTGCTCTTTCTCCAAACCCTCCTCCCTCCTATCTTTTCCTTTCCCTTTCCCTACTACCACACCACCATCATACCATAACACTAACCTCCATCAAGCTACGAAACCGCCAACCAACTCTAACCCCCACCAATTCACCACCCAACATCCCACCCACAACCCTACCACATAGCCACTCATCTCTTCCCTGGGAACCACCCTATCCCACCTAATGCCCACCACAACCCTACCCATGAATCAATTGATCTACCCCCCTCAACCCCACCAATGACATCCTAACCCAGCTGGAACCACTCATAGCCCCACCCAAATCACACCCTACCGACCCACAACTCCACCCGAACTACTCACAACCCTTCTAATTCACACCACTACCTCACCTACAATTGTAGGATGCTGCAACCACCATACCAGCAACCCCACCATCATCCCCATCACTTCCAAGGTCACCACCAACCACCCGACAACTCACCACCCCCACCACTTTAACATGCACCACCAAAAATATCTACAAAACTACCCTCAAAGGCCTTTAAAAATCACCAAAAGCACTTGCAAATACTACAATCATCAACACTTATACAAATATCTACATAAAACCTCCAAATAATAATTACTTATCCTAACTATTAAAATAACAAAATTGAAAACTTATATTTTCCTTATGATTTTCCTTATGGTTTTACAAGGTCAAATTCACACATAAAAACTCAAAGATCTTGAATTATTATGTTTGAATCTGACCTTTAAAACCATAGTATCAAAACATAAAGGTTGTGCACCTTGTTGTATATAGATTGAAAGGAAGATAAAGGGTTGATTCTCTTTCCCTTATTCTAAAGCAAACAACCTAGTAAAAAGAGGGGAATTATTTTCTATTAATTTCCATTCCTTTCCCCTTTGTTATTATCATTCCCTTTCCCCTCTCCCAACCAAACTGCCCCTAAGTGTTTTGTAGTCTGTGCACCCGTTATCTCTCAGGTTACTTCCATCTTTGTTGCTCCATGGAATGAATCCTCCACCCAACTGTATCCTTGATTCTGTAACATAGATCCTCATGATGTGTAACCAATCCCAATACACAACATTCTATTTTTGGTCTACCAGTTATACAATACCAGAGCAGCAAGAATACAGAACACAATCTTCTGCATAATTTTAAGAAACACCAAACACATTGATTCTTTCCCCTTTTCATTTGTTTTATCTAGCAACTCATATTCTAATACCACCATTGGTCACTCTCTCAACCTGATAAGTTTCAATTAAAGTGTGTTACAAGTGTATTATCTTTTCAATGAAACACCTAAGACATTGTTCGTAACTTCACTAATTTCTATAGAACTATGCTTTTTTTTTGGAGACTTAAGTATCCACATTTCCACCTTGGTGTGTTCTACAAGAATATTATAATTTTTTTCCTTGCATGATGGTACCGGGACATGTTGCTGGTGTTGTAATAATCCTTTTGTTCATTTTCTTTGGAGAAACATTTTATGATACCAGATGGAGAAATATTTGACAAGGCAATCTTGAAGCGTACTTCCAAGTATTGGAAGAACTATAGATATATTTTGAGGGAGACATACTTTGATCCAATGACTGTAACAAAAGTTTAAATTTATGACCGTAAACTTGATGAAATAAATATGGATAATTGGTCGCGTTTGGTTAATTATTGGTTCTCTTTAGAGTATAAGGTATATCACCTTTAATTTCATATTCAAAATTGGTCAAATTTGTACATACTATGTAGTTATTTTTATTCTTTTTTACTTTTTTGTTTCCAGAAATTATCCAAAATTGGAAAAGATGCTCGAGCTTCACTAGGACATGCTCACTTTAGTGGTGCTACAAGCTTTGCTAATCGAAGAGTTGATCTTGTATATTTTATCCCTTAGACCTACCATTAACTAACGTACATTGAAAGTAGTTTGTTCATTTGTTTTCCATGTCACTGTTTTGTATTCAAATATTATTTAAACTATTTTTTTATTGTTTCCTGATTATTATTTTTGGCCATTTCACAGCAAGAGAGAAAAGGAAAATTTAGCGTACTTGATTTCTATAAATCAGTGTACACGAAAAAAGATGGAAGTTTTAAAGAAGGCACCCTATCTCGTCAATTTCTGGTATTCTTTAATTTGTACTGTATTCAATTCAAGTAATCAGTGATTTTTTTTGTGGAAGCCTTACATTTTCTTTAGGACCATTGAATAGGATGATGCAAACATTAAAGTTAAAGAAAGCCTCACTAGTTCTTCCAAGTCCAAAGTTGATGTTGAGAATGAGGTTTTTAATGACCTTATGTATAATGGTGAAGTTTTTAAACGCCCGCTAAACTATGGCTTTGGAGTTTAGCAAAGTGACATCTTTGGGGTGCAAAGCTTGCTAAGGACGGAAGGGTCTAGCTATGTAAGCCACAGTATGGTTGAAGTGGAGAACTTAAAGAACACATTATCAACAGTTAAGAAGCAAAATGTAGACATTCAACAGAGTAATCAAGCCTTAGAGACTAAGATTGATGAAACTAATAATACATTTAAGCTAGTTGTTTCTCATTTGGCTCAAGTTTTACAGGAAGTTAGAAAAGGAAATTCTTCGGTGCAACTTCTAGATGGTGCAGAACAAGCAATACATTCAATCGATGCTTTTGGTGTGCTTCTTAATTTCATTAATTTTAAGATTTGCATAATCCATGTGTATATTATTATAAAGTCTAAATAATTATACTCTGAACTTTCTGTTATTTAATATTATTTTCATTAACAGATCATTTGTGTTGTCTAATTCCCTGGTTGTCCCATTTGAGTTGTTTTATTTAATACTTTGTTTGTGTTTGCTTTGTTATTCCCCAAGTTGTCATATAACAAACCGATATTTTGGAATGGAAATCTGATCCTATATCTCTCTTCCAAGAGACTTTGGCAAATTGATTTGATGACGATTTTTTAGCACGACCAATATTAGGTGTTTTCTGCCACCCACCTCCTGCAAAATACAAGGGTCAAGTTACTGAATCTCTTGCTTCACTTTTCATGTGTATGAAATTGTATTGTAGGTGAAATGTGTCTTTTATCTGTTACATATATATATAATGCACATAGATATTTGACATATAACAATCACCTTGCAAATTCCAACTGTTCGAAGATACGATATCTGAGTTTTCTACAAGTCTTAGTGGGCGTATAAATGGATTAAAGAAAGTGGATTTTGTTGTTTTTCCTTATTTGTCTATATCTTGTGATCATAATCATTACAAGTATTCTAGCTGACCCTTTTATGTTAATTTGGTATTACATTTGTATATAAGCAACACTTAGTCTTAAATTGGGTTTTCGTATTATTAGGGACTTGTTTATGTGTGTTTGTATCGGATTCAACTTTATGATTGGTGTGATGTTACATACTATCTAATCTGATTTTTATAGGTGGATTAATTATTATTTATAAATATTATTTTGTTTTTAAGCAAAAAAAAAATCATGGCAGTGTGACTACAAAAAGCGTCACTATTTCGATTTAATGTGGATTACATTTTGAAGCTATTGACTACAAAAGGTGTCACGATTCATAAATAATGTGACTGTAAAAAGTTTCACAAGTTATAGATAAAGTGACAACAAAAAGTGTCACAAAAGTCTATGTATGGACCTTAATAATTGTCATATTGATTGTATTAGGTCACAATAAAGTGTCTTAATTACATAAAATATAGACTCCTAAAAGTGTTCTAATATATCCTCGCCAAAAATTAGGACGCTTCTCAAAAGCGTCCCTATCATGAATTGTGACGCTTTTTACTGTCACTGTATGACATAAAAAGCGTCACAATTGGCCTTATTTTCTTTTAGTGAAGGTGGCACTGAAGGTGGAAAAACATGGGAATTCAAAGAAGCCAAAAGCATTCTTTAAATCCTATGAATCCAAGAAGGAGGTGGTGTATCCCCAACCAGCTAGTGCTAAACTTAAATTGAATAATGATAAAAGGGCAGCCACTATAATCAAACCACTGACAATCCCTGAAGACAAACGGAAGTGTTTTAAGTGTCAGGGAGTAGGACACCTACAAAGAAATTTCCCAAACTCTAGGGTAATCATTATTAGGGAAGCAAATGAAATCGAAGATGCCTACTTAGATGTTTTTCTTGAAGAAGTGGAGGACGAAATATTGATTTCCAAGAAGAACAAAGTAGCAATGATATGGAAGAAGTAGAGGCAGAAACACAGGGTAAGGCATTGGTTCTAAGGAGGGTTCTTCAGTTTAAACTTGCGCCAATTGAAGAGAACCGGTGGGACAAAATTTTCGTGACCAAGTGTAATGTACAGGGCAGGCTGTGTGATGTGATAATTGACAGTTGCAGCTGTACTAATGGGGTCTCTACCCTACTAATTCAGAAATTGAATCACCCCACATACAATCATCCACAACCTTATAAGTTACATTGGTTAAGCAATACCAGTGATGTGAAGGTAACAAAGCAAGCCCTTATCATTTTCAAAATTGGTAAATTTGAGGATTCCGTGATGTGTGATGTTTGTCCAATGGGTGCTTGTGATATATTGCTTGGTAGACCCTGGCAATATGATCGATTTGTGAAGTATGATGGAAGAACCAATGTCTACATCATCAGGAAACAGGAAACTGACAAGCCAATTGCTTTGAAACCTCTAAAAGTGGCGCAAAACAAGAAGAAATTGAATGTGGAGAATAAAAAGGGAGTGTTTTCGACTAATCCTAAGGAATTAGTGAAGGAATGGACTGATTGCTAGCAAGTATTCCTGTTGATGGCCAAAGATGTGAAAGTTGAAACATCTACAATCTCTAAAATCCTTCAACCACTAATCAAGGAATTTGAAGATTTATTTCCAGATGACTTACCACCAGGTTTGCTTCCCAATAGGGGCATTGAACACAAGATTGACTTAAACCCAGGTGCTCAGATTCCTAATAAACCAGCAAATAGATGCAATCCTGAGGAGACTAAGGAAATACAAAGGCAGACTAAAGAACTAATACAAAGAGGAGACGTGAGGGAGAGCGTGAGTCCTTGTCCTGTACCAACACTGATTGTTCCAAAAAAAGGCGGATGTTGGCGCATGTGCATTGATTCTAGAGGTTTAAATAACATCACAATCAAGTACAGGTTCCCAATTCCTAGATTGGACGATCTCCTGGACGAGTTATATGGTTCACAGGTGTTTTCCAAGATTGATTTAAGAAGTGGGTATTATCAGATATGCATGAGAGAAGGGGATGAATGGAAAACAACTTTCAAAACAAAATTGGGTGTCTATGAGTGGTTAATCATGCCTTTTGGACTCACCAACGCCTCTAGCACGTTTCTGAGACTTATGAACGAAGTTTTGAAGCCATATTTGGGTAAGTTTGTTGTTGTATACTTAGATGACCTATTGGTTTATAGCAGAAACAAAGGAGATCATCTGCAGCATCTAAGACAAGTTTTTTACACTTTGAGGCAACAAAAACTTTACGGAAAATTGGAAAAGTATTATTTTAGGGTGCAAAGTGTGACGTTTTTGGGTTATGTGGTGTCCAAAGATGGGGTTTCAGTTGATCAATCCAAAGTTGACACAATTATGTCATGGGCAACACCCACAAACGTGACTGAAGTACGATCTTTCCATGGTTTGGCTTCCTTCTACAGAAGGTTTGTCAAAATTTCTCATCCATTGTTGCCCCTATGGCTGAATGCATTAAAAAGGATAAGAAATTTGAATGGACAAAGGAGGCGCAGATTGCCGTCGAAAAAATCAAGGATATGTTATGCCATACACCAATTCTTGCATTACCTGATTTCAAAAGCCTTTGGAAGTTAAAACAGATGCAAGCAATGTAGGGATTGGAGTAGTTCTGGTGCAGGGTAAAAGACCAATTCCTTATTTCAGCAAAAAATTGAATGGGGCCAGATTAAATTATTCCACCTATGATTAAGAGTTTTATGCCATTGTTAGAGCTCTGGATCATTGGAGTCATTATTTGAGGCCTGATCACTTCATCCTGCATTCTCATCATGATGCATTGAAGCATATTAATGGTCATCAGAAAGTGAATCCTAGACATGCCAAGTGGGTAAAGTTCCTTCAATCTTTTCATTTTTCATTTAAATACAAGGATGGCAAGTCTAATGTGGTGAATTGCAAGCTATTGGGTTTTAACCATATCAAGACATATTATGAAGGTGACATTGGTTTTGGTACTGTGATGCAATAACTGAGAAGTGGAGTAGTTGGATCATATATTTTACATGATGGATTCCTGTTTAAAGGGAATCAACTGTGCGTGCCTAATTGTACAATCAGGGAATTATTGGTCAAAGAGGCGCATGGAGGGGGTCTTGCAGGGCATTTTGGGATTGCTAAATCATTGAGCATGCTCCAAGAACATTTATAAACCCCACAGCACCCTTCACGATCGTTTCTCCCCCTAAACACCTCTTAGGATCTCTCTTATGGCCTCTTCCAAAGGTGGGAAAAAAGAGCTTTATATGCAATCGTTTAAGGCCTTGTTATCATCCCTTATATGGGCTTTTGACCCTGAATCCATTGGTCTGGGTTCCTATTTTTACCTTATGGGCACTTCGGTCAATTACCGGGAATTTTTTCGTTGGACCCCTATCCCCATAAACTAGTGAATAATAGCATTTATTTCAGGTCCCCGGAGGGGCCGTCCTTGGCCCTGTCAATTTTTTGCCTTGTTTTTTTACTACGTGCTATGGACCTCAACAGCACCACTCACGATCGTTTTCGGCCGGTAAACACCTATTAAGATCCCTCTTATGGCGACTTCCTGAGAGGGGAAAAATAGCCTTCATGCAATCGTGTAAGGCCTTCGTATCATCCCTCATATGATCTTTTCGCCCCAAATCCTTTCGTCTGGGTTCTTACTTTGACCTTACGTGCACGTTAGTTGATTTCTGGGATTTTTTTCCCGGTACCCCTGAACCCCATTACCGTGACTAATAGCCTTTCTTTGAGGCCCCAGAAGGACTGTGCCGGGCCCCGTCACTTTTTCGCCCCCTTTTTTTACCACATGCTGTGGACCTCCACAGCAGCCCCCAAGATCCTTTTCGGCCCCTAAATACCTCTTACGATCCCTCCTATGGCCTCTTTTAGAGAGGGGAAAAACAGCCTTATATGCAATCGTCCAAGGTATTTTTATCATCCCTCATATGACCTTTTCACCCAGAATCCTTTGGTATGTGTTCCTATTTTTTTCCGGTCGATTTCCGGGATTTTTTTTCCGGGACCCCTTAACCCCAAAAAACAGTGAATAATAATAGCCTTTATTTTAGGCCACAAAAGGGCCGTCCCGGGCCTTGTCAATTTTTCACCCTGTTTTTTTTACCACGTGTTATGGACCTCCACAGCACCCCCCAAGATCGTTTTCGGTCCCTGAAACCCTCTTAGGATCCTTATTATGGCCTCTTCTAGATAGGGGAAAACAACCTTATATGTAGTAGTTTAAGGCCTTCTTATCATCCCTCAAATCACCTTTTCACCCCGAATCTTTTGGTCTGGGTTCCTATTTTTACCATTCGGGCACCCATTCGATTTCCGAGATTTTTTTTCCGTGACCCCTGAACCCAAAAACCAATGCATAATGCCTTTGGTTTAGGCCCCCACAGGGGCCGTCACGGGCCCCGCCACTTTTTCACCCTGTTTTTTTACCTAGTGCTATGGACTTCCACAACACCTTCCACGATCGTTTTCGGCCCTTGAACAACTATTAGGATCTTTCTTATGCCCTCTTCCAGAGAGGGACAAAACAACATTATATGCAATCGTCTAAGGCCTTCTTATCATCCCTCATATGACCTTTTAACACTAGTGGGAAAAATGGTTTTGGTTGCGGTTTTTTGTGATTTTTCAAGACCCACAGCAAATAGTCATCTATGATACTGTTATGTAAATGTATTTGGTGCGGTTCAGAGAAACCGCAACAAATAACTTATTTGCTGCGGTTATAACCGCAGCAAATGACCCAATGAACATAATAAGCAGCCCAAGCCCAATTCACCGCCCTATATATATAAAATACACTTAACCTAATTTCACCATATTTTCCTCTCTTAGTCTCTCATTTTCACGTCTCTCTCTTCCTCCCTCATTTCCCTTTCTTTCTCTTCCTCCCCATTTCGCCTTACCTTCCTCCCTCATTTCTACGTCTCTTCCCCATTTTCTTTTTCCCTCTCTTTCTCTTATCCATTCTTTAAGGTATAAGTTCTGACGATGAAAGGTTTTTTACTACTGTTGTGAATGGGTCATAGGTTTTTTACTTGAAGATGAAAGGTGATTATCATCGTTAACATTGTGTTTTTTTTGCGTTGTTTTCGTAAGGATTTTGTGGTGATCTATTAACATTTTGAGTTGTTGATTTGAGTTTTTGGTTTTTTATTGAGTGATATTCGAATGTCTGCTTTGAATTTATGTTTTGTGAATTATACGTTGGGGATTAATTGATGAGATTCGAGTTTGCAAAATAGTCATATAGAGTTTATACTTCAGATTTGACTCTTGAATTTGCTTATTTTGGTGCATTTTTTTGAATTTTAATTATGATTCTGCATGATTTGTGGACTTTGTGTTACTGAATTGTAAGGTTTAGCTATTGAATGTCAGTATATTAGTAAGTTTAACAAGACAAGTTGTTAGTTTCAAGTTGTTAAAATTCTGTATAATGTGATTATCCTCATTTTCTTTTCCTCTCGCATTTTTTAATGATTTGCGACAGCTTTTCTTTTAATTATTTGATTTTAATTGTTTTAATCTGCAGCATTATTTGGTTAGTTGTTTTTTAATTTTTTTGTTGATTACTTTTCAGAATTTTCTGTTTTGTTTTATTTGTTGATTATTGCATTACTTTTTAACTTTGAACATATTTGTGGTTTTGTTGCTATATTGTTATTCGTAAAGTTGCATTGCTATTGTTGTTACTATTATTGTTATGTATGAATGATATGAGGAATGACTCCACGTTTAAAAGATTGATTTAGTGAAAGAATAATGAATTAGAGATTGGATGAATGACTGAATGAGTGTTGTTACAATGATTGAGTAGGAGTTGCAATTAGAAAAGCTAATAAATGACTGTAAAGACATCCATGAACAGAATACTCAAGCCAAAGGATAGCAAGGTATATTGTTATGTGTTTTTTTAGCTCATACTAACAAAGTTGCAATTTTATGTTTTGTGTTTTCTTAGCTCATACTAACATAGCTTTCATCATCATGCTGCTATTAATGTCTCTTCTATATCTTTATACTTCAGGACACTCTCTTCTTGTACCAAAACGACATTTTTGTTCGTTGGATGCGACTCCTCCTTCTATAAGTTGCCCTACTAACATTGTGAATTTTATTTAGTGTCGAAGGGATAGAGATTGTGTTCAATTTAGAAAAATGATGCTTGTAATTGTGTGTGTGTGTATGTCGAATGATTATATTAGGGATTTATGGTTATATAATCGTATGTTTACTTTTCGTGTCAATGTGTACCATCTAAATGCCCCTATATATATATTTCTGTTATCTGTCTTACCTGGATCTTTTGCATGTCCTTCATTACCTGGAACTTAATTGATATTGTGCACAACTACATAATATATGAAGTGTGACTAGGTGTTAGACTTCTCACCTGCTAGCTGTTGCAACCCTCTTCCTTTAGGTATTCTTGGGAGTTAGGACAAGAAATGACTGAGAACACCCTTAAAGTCTGCTTGTGACTCGCATATAAAAATTTCTAGTCTATTAAAAATGCTTGCTTGTTGTAATTCATTACTGTTGTAGTTGGATTGAGGTTGCGTCTGATCATTGTTATAACTTTTTGGGGAAACTCTATGATGTTGTTTGATTCCTATAATCCACATTCAGTGTTTATTAATACGGGAAGAGGATGAGCAAGAGGTAATAATTCTATAAGAGTATTGTGTAGGAGTTGCAGTTAGAAAAGCTAGTAAATGACTATAAAGACTTACATTAACAGAATACTCAATTCAAGGGACAACAAGCTATACTGTTATAAGAGGTCATATGGCTCATACTAACAAAGTTGCATTTTTATGTTATGTGTATTATTAGCTAAAATATTTGGAACTATAAACAGATGGAGAATATATATTTTGAAACTTATGGTGCAAATGGTTTCTCTTACTCAACGTTTGAGTTAATTGTGTTGTAGGTTATAGCGGCCATGTGCTCAAAAATAACCCTTCATTAGCAATGCTATTAAGAAAGTAACAGGTTGAGGTAAGTCATTTAGGCTCTTTTCTCATCCTTAGTAGTGTAAGTGGGTTTGTGGCAACTTTGTAAGTGAGTTAACTTGGTACTTCAGCTATTTCTTATGTTCCCCACTTCCCCCTTTCTATGGATTTTGCATTTGCTTGATAATGGTTAATCTTAGTGAATTGAGTCCATTTGTGAATGCATTAATTCATTAATCAATTCTTCTGCAGCTGTTGTTGCTTCTTGAACACTTGCACCTGCTGCTGCTGTTGTGCCTCTTCTACTTCCACCTGATGATGCTCTTCTTTCGCTCTTCCAGGTGGTGCTCATGCCTTCGGCCTTCTCCATTGGTTGCTGCGGTTGTCTTCATTAGTTTTAAGTGTTTTTTACTCAATGTTATGTGATTTAAGTCAGATTTGTTTGAGAATCATCATCATTGTTTTGTATATGTAACATATACTTTGTTATTTGTGCTTAAAAAGAGCAAAAAAAAAAATTCTTTTAATTTTTTCAGTGCTTATTTGTTGTGGTTTTCCAGAAAACCGCAGCAACTAACTGTTTACTTTTGTGGGAAAACTGATTATTTGCTATTGTTCTTTGGAAAAACGCACCAAATAATCGGTTTTCCCACCAAATTTCAGGCCTTATTTGCTATGGTTTAACCACAGCAAAAAAGTTCATCTTCAATTGCTGCTACTACATGTGATGCGGTTAATAACCAGAGCAAATACCCAGGTTTTAACCACAGCAAAAGTTGATTTTTGTACTAGTGTATCTCAGAATCCTCTGTCTAGGGTCCTATATTTATCTTACGGGCACCCCGGTCAATTTCCGAGATTTTTTTTTCGGGACCCCTAAACCCCAAAAAACAGCGAATAATCGCCTTTGTTCCAGGCCCCCGGGAGGGGCCGTCCCGTGCCCCATCTCTTTTTTTACCACGTGCTAAGGAGCTCCACAGCACCCCCCACGATCGTTTTTGGCCCCTAATCACCTCATACGGTCCCTCTTATGGCCTCTTCGAGAGTGGGGAAAAAATCCGTATATGCAATCATCTAAGGCCTTGTTATCTTCCCTTATATGACCTTTTAACCCTGAATCCTTTGGTCTGGGTTCCTATTTTTACCTTACTTGCATCCCGTTCGATATTCAGTATTTTTTTTTTTCGGCATCCCTGAACCCCAAAAATAGTTAATAATAACCTTTGTTTCAGGCTCCCGAAGGGGCCATCCCGGACCCTGTTACTTTTTCGCCCCATCTTATACCACGTGGTATGGACCTCCAATGCCACCCCCCACGATCGTTTTTGGCCCCTAACCTCTTAGGATCCCTCTTACGGCCTCTTCAAGAGAGGGGAAAACAGCCTTCCATGTAATCGTCTAAAGCTTTTTAATCATCCCTCATATGACCTTTTCACCTCGAATCCTTTCGTCTTGGTTCCTATTTTTACTTGATGGGCACCTCGATCGATTTCCGACATTTATCTTCATGGGAACCCCGTAACCCAAAAAACTGTGACAAATAGCCTTTGTTTCAGGGCGCCGGAGGGGCCGTTCCGGGCCCCGTGACTTTTTCGCCCCGTCATTTTATCACGTGCTATGGACCTCCACAACACCCACAACGACCGTTTTCCACCCCTAAACATCTCTTAGCATTCCTCTTATGGCCTCTTCCAGCGAAGGGAAAAACAATCTTATATGCAATCGTGTAAGGCCTTATTATCATCCCTCATATGACCCTTTCACCCCGAATCTTTTGGTCTGGGTTCCTATTTTTACGTTATTGGTACCCCGTTTTGGGAATTTTTTTCTGGGACCCCTAAACCTCAAAAGACTATAAATAATAATAGCCTTTGTTTAAGGCCCTCGGAGGGGCCGTCCCGGGCCCCGTCACTTTTTCCCACCGTTTTTTTTCCACGTATTGTTGACCTCCACAACACCCCCCCCCTCTTGTTTTTTGCCCCTAAACACCAATTAGCATCCCTTTTATGGCGTCTTCCAGAGAGGTGAAAAACAACCTTTTATGCAATCGTCGAACGCCTTCTTATCATCCCCATATGACCTTTTCACCCCATATCCTTTTAGTCAGGGTTCTTATTTTTACCTTACGGGCACCCCGATTGACTTTCAGAATTTTCTTTTGCAGGACCCCTGAAACCCAAAAAATAGTGAATAAATAGCCTTTGTTTCAGGCCCCCGAAGGGGCCGTCCCGGGCTCTTTCACTTTTCGCCCCGTTTTTTTTTTACAAAATGCTATGGACCTCCACTGCACCCCAAATGTGAATTTTCGTGTTAACAAAAACTCATAAGGGAATAGACTAAAATTTTGAACCTATAAAGACCAAGTCACCAAGATTCTCAAATATAGGTTGATCAATTAATCCTTTGGTTAAAGCCTAAGCACCCTCAAAGCTACCAATTAACTCTGTGCAAGAGTATAAAGAACTTAATCACCAACTCTTAGAATTTTCGGATTTTTTTTTCAAGTAAACGAACAAAACTTTTATTCAATTCCAACTTAATTAATTACAACCTAATGTTGAGATTATTTATAGGTATAATCATCAACAAAATCCTAACTAAAAACAACAAAATAAACACGTGAAACACTAGGAAATTCGGCCCACATGTGCCACTGGCACAAGTTGCTCAAGAAACTCAAGATAAGATTGCCACATCATCATGCAACTTGCACTTCATCTACTCTTGCCTAACAAACTCTAACTAACTAACTAATCAAGAAAATGTCCTAAAAACTTGACTAAATAATTAACTAAGAAGATAATCATCATATTTTAAGCTAAAATTACAAAAAATACTTGCCAAAAACGCCAAAAAACTCGCCATTTGTTGTTCGTTGTTTTTGCGCAATTTTCAAGACTTCTTCAAGAACATCAAGAAACGCTTCAAGATCCAATCTTTTAATCAAGAAACCTTCAAGAATCTGTCCTCCATGTAATTTAGCATAATTATAATGACCGAAATTCCACAAGAAATAAAAAAACCCAAAGCCAAAAATGAGAAAAAACCCAATGGGAAAAAACTCACAGGCAAAAACCATCTTGTTCCCCAAAATCCACCATTTCTTGCGTTGATTTGCGTGCCACTTATTAATAAGTGACCATGCACACAAAAATCCTTAGCCTTGATGCACCCATATAGCTGATATCATCATATGCAATTATTTCACCCATGGTTGCATCCTTACCATTGACATTACAATTAATATTACCACCTTCGAAGTTGTTGGTTGTAGTGATATCACTAATATTATCAATAATCATTTTACTGACATCAATTAAATTATTAGTGTCATTGTTGCCATCACTTACATCATCCTCCCCTTCTTCAAAAGAGTTTTTCCGCAAGCTTGGAAGTCGTTCAGCAGGAACAGATGGAGATAAATCACCTATATTAAAAGTTGATAAGCATTATCACCAACTTTTTTCAAAATCTTGAATGGTTCATCACACCTAGGGATCAATTTATTTTTCCAGTGTTTAGGAAACCTTTCCTTCTAGATATGTAACCAAACCAAATCTCCATCCTTAAATTTGCGTGGGTTTCTGTGCTTATTGGCTCGCATCTTATATTGATCATTCACCTTTCAATCCTTGCTCTGATCTGTGCATGTAACTTCTACATATATTCAATTTTACCAAAGCAGTTTTATGAACCACCTCACTTTTAGGAACACAGATGAAATCAATTGGCAATTTAGGGTTGACTCCATAAATCACTTCAAAGGGTGAATGTTTGGTTGCATAAGTAGGTGATATGTTGTAGGCAAACTCAGCATACGCCAGTTTCAAATCCCAATCCTTCTTAGTCTTGCTTACTAATCCACGCAACAATACCCCCAACGTTCTATTTGTCACTTCAGTCTTCCCATCAGTTTTTGGGTGATAGGAAGTACTAAAAAGTAACTTGGTACCAACCAGTTTTCACAACGATTTCCAAAAGTAGCTCATAAACTTCGAATCCCTGTCACTGACAATTGTTTTAGGAATACCATGCAATGGAATTATATCCCTAAAATACAGCTATGCAACATTAACTACATCATCAGTTTTATTGCAAGGAGTGAAATGTGCCATCTTTGAAAACCTGTCCACCACCACCGTAATAGAATCCTTGTTTCGAGCTGTTCTAGGTAGACCAACAATGAAATCCATTGATACATCTTCCCAGGGACCATCAGGAACTTGCAATGGTATGTATAATCCTTGACGAAAAGTTGCGTTAGCCTTTTGACAAACAACACATTGAGAAATCACAGCTTCCACATCTCTAATCATCTTAGGCCAATAAAAATGTTCTTCCAGCATGCTTAATGATTTAGCAATACAAAAATACCCTGCAAGAACCCCTCCATGCGCCTCCCTTAACAGTAGTTTTCTGATTGAACAATTAGGCACGCATAACTGGTTCCCTTTAAACAGGAATCCATCATGTAAAACATATGATCCAACAACTTCAGTTCCCAATTGTTGCATCACAGGACCAAAATCAATGTCACCCTCATAATATGTCTTGATAAGGTCAAAACCCAATAGCTTGCAGTTCAGAACACTGATAGATACATAAAATGAGGCTATCGCACACCGATCAAAAATAAACCAAACCACTCTAACAAATATAGCTAGGGAAGTAGGGATCGGATCCACAGGGAAGCAATTAAACATATTAGTTATAAAAAGTTTAAGTTGTGTAAAGGGACTTTGAGTGTTGAGTTGTGACCAAGATATTAACTAAAACTAGAATTGAATCGATTTAAGAAAATGAATTAATAACTAAGCCTAAGACATTGGTTCACCACAGATTAACAAATGAATTGCACATAATTAATTAGTTAGATTATCAATTTCCTTGAATTAAGGTCCATTAATTCTCTCGAATCTAGTCTCCTTCAAAACTCCTCTAATGGCTCTCGCTCACTTAGATTCGTTTTGCCTATTGCCCTTATGATCTAATTGTGGTAATCTTATCTCTCGGCATCCATTTAAACAATATCAAACTAACAATTAAACCTGCCCAATATTTAACTGAAAGCAATGAAAGTTGACAACAAGAATTCAAGAAGAAAAATATCCAAACTAATATTTATGAGCAGAACATGAGAAATCAATCCATGGATCCCCTAGTCCGAGAAAAGGAACTACTCACTCATAATTGAAAGTATAAAATCTAAATCAACAAAAGAAATTAAAGTCCTAAACATGATTAAATGAAACAAACCAACAAAAATCAAAAAAATAAAATCTAACATAAAACTAACAAAATTAAGAGCATGAATTGAAACTAATAATAAACAATAATAAAGAACAGGAATTGAGATTGAATGAAACATGGATATTATTGATTGAATAAAGTTCAACACATAGAGAGAATTTTAGACTAAAACTAGGGTTTGTAAATTGTAAAAAGCGTAAATGACAATTTGGAGTCTAAAACATTAAGTACTAAGGCCTAATACGAAGAAAACACGTGAAGATCCCCCTTGGAGCCACCCGCCTGGAGGGGTCCGGGTGAGCAACCCCCACCCTGGCGGTTAGCTTCGACCCGGGCGGATAGCCACTTTGCTTTGTTTCTTGATTTCTTTGCTCGTTCTTCCTTAATTACTTCTTTAATTTTTCGGTTAGCACTCCGAATATTAAGTTAAGCTTCCCAAATGACTTCAACTCTTCACTAACTTCTTCAAGTGCTTCAAAAGGCTCGGAAAACAACGATATTTATAAAAAGCACAACAAACACTCGAAACAGCAAAAGTTAGTAGAAATGGCTCAAAGGAGCCGTATTAGAGCTAAAAATCAATCGGGATTGGTGGTAAAATACATGTCAAATATCAACTTATCAAACTCCCCTAAGCCAAAGCTTTGCTTGTCCTCAAGCAAACAATAACTTCACCCCTTTAACTTTGCAAAACTAGATTAACTCAAGCAATTCCGAGTATGCAAGTTCCTCAACCAACCCACTAAAATCCCTTGACCACCATCCACTTAAATCAAAATCAATAAGCCAACCATGTAAGAAATAGAAGTCGATGACTAGAGTAGCTCACTCGGTGTCACTCCACACATAAAATTGAGCATGAAAATTGAAGCTCACCCTTAATCCCAAATAAGAATGCAAATGCAATAATTGTTTGAATGCAAAATTAGAGAACCCAAACCCACATCTTACACCTCATTCAAGTGATTAAGGGTAGTCACTCAAGAACTAAAAACATGGACATGCCGATCAAAAAGGTCTTTATAAGCTTGTAACGTGGCTAGGGTGATGGGTAGGATAGGATTTCGGATAATGTGGTGGTAAATGCGGCCTATACGCATGTGACAATCAAATATCATAGTCAACATCTCCAACATCAACTCCAACATCAAACCAATTCACATAGAATCACATCACACCATAAAACTTTACATTTCAACTACTCCAAATATCACAAGCTTTTCTTCTTCAACATCTTTCAATTCCTCTTTTGTTTTTCTTTTTCTTTTTTCATTTCTTTTCCTTTTTTTTTCCTTTCAACTTTCAAGATTTTTTCAACTTAGGCTCACGACTCTTAATGACATGTCAAAGACAAAAGCATCACACATACATAACTAGGCCAATAAAAGATAAAACATTTTAATTCTTCATTAAACTAGCCTAGACATTGGTATGCAGAGCCTTAATGTGAGACCTATTATTAAACTTTAACAACAACCTTTTCACAATTTCCGAATCCTCCAAAACCTCCAACAAATGCAAAACAACAACAACACAACTTCTCATCTCCCCCAAGCCAAGCTTGGGCATATATCAAATGATAAGAATAAGGCCAAATAGGGATGTAATGTGGCTAAAATGCAAATGATGGGTAAAAAGCTCAAAATAAGGACCAAGGGAAAATTTGTAAAGGAATGCCTAAAATGTGAGAGCTCCTAAAAGAAATGAATGGTGGAGGAGTTGTAGTACCAATCTTATCATGCTTCTGACTTATGGCGTTGATCTGTGTAGCTAAACTCTCATACTTATCATCAACTACATGTTTTCCACCCTTCTTGGAATGCCCTCTAAGGTTACCAAACGGTGAATTATGAGTAGCAATTTCATCAATCAATTCATATGCAGCATTGACGTCCTGGTTCATGAATCGACCATTAGCAGCAGAATCCAACAAAGCTCTACTCTCATTGCCCAAACCATTGTAGAATGATTGAACTAAAAACCACTTCTCAAGCCCATGATGAGGACACATTCTCAATAACTCCTTGAACCGTTCCCAGGCATCATAAAGTGACTCATCTGTTTCCTAATTAAAGTTAGTAATTTGACATCTCAATAAAGTAGTTCTCTGTGGTGGATAGTACTTCCTCTAATAAGCAAGAGCCAAGTCTTCCCAACAAGTAGTTGCAGCCATATTAATATCATTCAACTAGGTTCTAGCTTTGTCCTTCCACGAAAATGGGAACATTCGCCTCCTAATGTAGTCCTTAGAAACATTCATTTGCTTCATAGTATCACAATATTGGAGGAAATTTTGCAGATATAAATTCGAATCCTCCTTCAATGTCCTCGAAAATTGATTTCGTTCAACAATATTCTCAAGAGCCGGTTTCAGTTCAAAAATTAGCAGCATCGGTATCAGGTATTGAATAACCTCCAGGCATAGACTCTGTATTAGGCAAGGAATAGTCTCCATATGAACGGGCCGCAGGTGGCGGTGGTGAAGGTGGTGGTCCTCTATCTTGTCCTCCTCCTTCGGCAGCCATTTCGACCTCTAAATACCTTTCAAACAACGAGTTGAAGGTGAACTCAAAAAACTAAGACAAATCAAAAACAGTTTCCTCCACAGATCGGGGAAGAAATATTCGGCGTCTACTACATCTCAACCGCTTCAGAAATACTTGCTCGGGCTTAGGAAAAATGAAAATATTCGGCTCGTGGTCGTTTTGCATAAACCTATAAACCTGCACACAATGGAAGCTCAGAGCAAAGAAAAGAAACTGCACCAAAGAACCGAATAGCTCTTTGAGACTAAGAAAAATAAAAAGAAAACAGTATAAACCCGACTAACAGAATTAAAAATTGCCTCCCCGGCAATGGCGCTAAAATTTGATGAGGCTATCGCACACCTTCAAAACTAAACCAATCCACTCTAACTAATATAGCTAGGGAAGTGGGAATCGGATCCACACGGAAGCAATTAAAACTATTAGTTCTGAAAAGTTTAAACTATGTAAAGGGCCTTTGAGTGTTGAATTGTGACCAAGAAATTAACTAAAACTAGAACTAAATCGATTTAAACAAATGAATTAATAACTAAGCCTAGGACATAAGTTCACCACAGATTAACAAATTAATTGCACACAAATAATTAATTAGATTATCAATTTCCTTGAATTAAGATCCACTAATTCTCTCGAATCTAGTCTCCTTCAAAACCCCCTTAATGGTTGTCGCACACTTAGATTCGTTTTGCCTATTGTACTTATGATCTAATTGTGGTAATCTTACCTCTCGGCATCGAATTGAACAATATCAAACTAACAATTAAACCTGGCCAGTATTAAACTGAAAGCAATAAAAGTTGACAACAGGAATTCAAGAAGAAAAGTAGCCAAACTAATATTTATGAGAAAAACATCAAAAATCAATCCACGGATCCCCTAATCCTAGAAAAGGAACTACTCACACATAATTGAAAGCATAAAAACTAAATCAATGAAAGAAATTAAAGTCCTAAACATGATTAAACTAAACAAATCAACAAAAATCATAAAATAAAATCTAACATAAAACTACTAAAGTTAAGAGCATGAGTTGAAACTAATAAATAATAATAATAATAATAATAATAATAATAATAATAATAATAATAATAATAATAATAATAATAATAATAATAATAATAATAATAATAATAATAATAAAGAACAAGAATCGAGATTGAATGAAACCTGAATATTATTGATTGGATGATTGAATAAAGTTCCACACTTAGAGAGAATTTTAAACTAAAGCTAGGGTTTGTAAATTGGAAAAAGCGTAAATGACAATTAGGAGTCTAAAACATTAATTACTAAGGCCTAACACGAAGAAAACACGTGGAAATCCCCCTTGGAGCCACCCGCCCGGAGGGGTCTGGGCGAGCAACCCCCACCCGGGCGGACAGCCACTTTGCTTCCTTTCTTGATTTCTTTGCTCGTTGTTCCTTAATTACTTCTTTAATTCTTCGATTAGCACTCCTAATCTTCAGTTAAGTGTCCCAAATGTCTTCAACTCTTCACTAACTTTATCAAGTGCTTCAAAAGGCACGGAAAACAACTATAAATCATCGATTCTTGTAAAATCTTACAAAAAGCACAACAAACACTTGAAACAACAAAAGTTAGTAGAAATGGCTAAAAAGAGTCGTGTTAGAGCTAAAAATCATTCGGGATCAGGGGTAAAATACATGTCAAATATCAACTTATCAACATACCTTCTAGAAAGTGCATCTCCTACCACATTAGACTTGCCATATTTATATTTAGATGAAAAATGAAAGGATTGAAGGAACTCAACCCACTTGGCATGTCTAGGACTCACTTTCTGCTGACCATTGATATACTTTAATGCTTCATGATCAGAATGCAGGATGAAGTGATTAGGCCTCAAATAATGACTCCAATGGTACAGAGCTCTAACAATGACATGAAACTCTTTATCGTAAGTGGAATAATTTAAACTGGCCCTATTCAATTTTTCGCTAAAATAAGAAATTGGTCTTTTACTGTGCACCAGAACTGCTCCAATCCCTACATTTCTTGCATCTGTTTCAACTTCAAAAGGTTTTTTAAAATAAGGCAAGAATAGGTGTGTGGAATAACATATCCTTGATTGTTTCGAAGGCCTTTCTGCCCCTCTTTGACCCACTCAAACTTCTTATCTTTCTTGATGTATTCAGTCATAGGAGCACCAATTGATGAGAAGTTTTTGACAAAACTTCTGTAGAAAGAAGCCAATCCATGAAAAGAACGTACTTCAGTCACGTTTGTGGGTGTTGGCCATGATTTTATTGCTTCAACCTTAGATTGATCAACTGAAACCCCATCTTTGGACACCACATAACCCAGAAACGTCACACTACTCACCATGAAGTAACACTTTTCCAATTTCCCATACAATTTTTGTTGTCTCAAAGTTAGAAAAACCTGTCTTAGATGCTGCAGATGATCTCCATTGTTTCTGCTATAAATCAGTATATCATCTAAGTATACAACAACAAATTTACCCAAATATGGCTTCAAAACTTCGTTCACGAACCTCATGAACGTACTGGGTGCGTTGGTGAGTCCAAAAGGCATGACTAGTCATAATGATCCAACTTAGTTTTGAAAGTTGTTTTCCATTCATCCCCTTCCCTCATGCGTATATGATGATACCCACTTCTTAAATCAGTTTTGGAAAACACCTGTGAGCCATATAATTGGTCCAGTAAATTGTCCAGCCTAGGAATTGGGAACCTGCACTTGATTGTGATGTTGTTTACAGCTCTAGAATCAATGCACATGCACCAAGATCCGTCCTTCTTTGGAACAGACAGTGTTGGTACAACACAAGGACTCATGCTCTCCCTCACGTAACCTCTTTGCATTAATTCTTCAATCTGTCTTTGTATTTCCTTAGTCTCCTCAGGATTGCATCTATATGCTGGCTTATTAGGGATCTGAGCACCTGGAATCTAATCAATATGGTGTTCAATGCCCTATTGGGAGGCAAACGTTGTGGTAAGTCATCTGGAAGTACATCCTCAAATTCATTCAATAGTGGTTGAAGAATTTTAGGGATTGCAGATGTTTCAACTCTCTCATCATTGGCCATTAGCAGGAACACTTTCTGGAAATCAGATAATTCCTTCTCCAATTCCTTCGGACTTGACAACAACACTCCCTTCATATTCTCCACATTTAATTGCTTCCTATCTTGCGCCACTTTTAAAGGTTTTAAAGCAATTTGCTTGTCAGTTTCCTGTTTTCTGATGATGTAAACATTGGTTCTTCCATCATACTTCACAAGTCAATCATATTGCCAGGGTCTACCAAGCAAAATATGACAAGCATCCATTGCATAGATATCACACATTACAGAATCCTCCAACTGACCAATTTTGAAATTGACCAGGGCTTGCTTTGTTACTTTGACATCACTAGTATTGCTTAACCAATGTAACTTATAAGGTTGAGGATGATGTATGTAGAGTGATTCAATTTCTGAATCAATAGGGTAGAGACCACAGTAGTACAGCTGTCACTATCAATTATCACATCACACAGCTGGCCTTGTACATTACACCTTGTCACGAAAATTTTGTCCCTCTGGTTCTCTTCAATTGGCGCAAGTATAGACTGAAGAACCCTCTTGAGGACCAATGCTAGACCCTGTGTTTCTGCCTCTACTTCCTCCATGTCATTGCTACTTTGTTCTTCTTGGGAATCAGTATTTTCGTCCTCCCCTTCTTCAAGAAGAACATCTAAGTAGGCATCCTCAATTTCCTTTGCTTCTCTGACAGCGATTACCCTAGAGTTTGGGAAATTTCTTTGTAGGTGTCTCACTCATTGACACTTAAAACACTTCCTTTTGTCTTCAAGGATTGCTAGTGGTTTGACTGGAGTGGCTGCCCTTTTATCATTATCGAATTTAGGTTTGGGCAATTTCTTTATAGGTGTCCTACTCCCTGATAATTAAAACACTTCCGTCTGTCTTCAGGGATTGTCAGTGGTTTGATTATAGTGGATGCCCTTTTATCATTATTTAATTTAAGTTTAGCACGAGCTGGTTGGGGATACACCACCTCCTTCTTGGATTCATAGGATTTAAAGAATGCTTTTGGCTTCTTTAAATTCCCATTTTTTTCAACACTAAGCGCCACTATGCAGATTTCATCATAAGTCCAGTAGGGTTGCAATTCCACTTTCTCCCTAATGGATTCATCCAGTCCTGCAACAAATCGAGCAAACTTGTGATCTTCCTTCTCTTCTAGATCACACAATATCATCAACTTTTCAAAATCTTTGATATACTTTTCAACACTCTTTTACCCCTGTTTTAATGTGTGCATATTTAGGAAATTATTTTGCTCATATTCATGTGGTATAAACTTCTTTCTCAATTCTCTTTTCAATTTGCGCCATGAACAAATTTTCGATCTTCCTTCCTTTTTGCGTTTTCTTTGTAATCCTTCATACCACAAACTAGCATAGGAAGTTAGCTTTAATTCTACCACTATAAAAGCCTTATGATCGTCATACTACTTGTAATTGAAGACTCTTTCAGTTCTCCTTAGCCAATCAAGGAAAACTTCTAGATCGAAACTGATGTTAAACTCAGGAACGTCGAACTTTAGACTACGATCATCATCTTTTTGTTTGTCACGCCTTTTACATCTGTTTCAGTCATTTTCTTCACTTGAACTAGTGTCATACTCATGCCTAGGTTTAGGTGCACTCCTGCTTGTGTTTTCATCACTAGAACGTGATTCAATTTCGTCAATTGCGTGACTCTTCTTCCTGTTTTTCGAACTTCCTGGCACAAAGTTCATTAATTCCTTTAGCATGGTGCACAATTCCTTAATTTCATTGTACCTTCTGATTTCCTTAGCTTGTTCTAAGGACACTTCCCTTTCAAAATTTGTAGGAACATCTTCACCTCCACCTGCCATAGCAATGTTGTTTCAATTGTTTGATCGATTGATGAGCACTTGAGTATAAAAGACCTCTCAACGAGAGCACCAAATTTGATGTGAATATTCGTGTAAACAAAAAATCACAAGGGAATAGACTAATTATTCAAACCTATAAAGACCAAGTCACCAAGATTCTCAACTTTAGGTTGATCAATTAGTGCTTTGTTTAAAGCCTATGCACGCTCAAAGCTACTAGTTACATCTGTGCAAGTGTATAAATAACTTAATCACCCACTCTTACAATTTTCGGATTTTGTTTTCAAGTAAACAAACAAAACTTTTATTCAATTCCAACTTAATTAATTACAACCTAATGTTGAGATTATTTATAGGTATAATCATCAACAAAATCTAACTAAAAACAACAAAACAAACACGTGAAACACTAGGAAATTCGGCCCACTTGTGCCGCTTGCACAACAAACTTAGATTAGATTGCCACATCGTCATGCAACTTGCACTTGATCTTATCTTGCCTAACAAACTCTAACAAACTAACTAATCAAGAAAATATTCTAACAACTTGACAAAATAATTAAATAAGAAGATAATCACCAGATAATCACCTGAACCCAAAAAACAGTGAATAATAGCCTTCGTTAAAGATCCCCGGAGGGGTTGTGCCGGGCCCTGTCATTAAGGCCCCATTTTTTTACCACGTGCTATGGACCTCCACAGCACCCATCATGATCGTTTTCAACCCCTAAACACCTCTTAGGATCCTTCTAATGGCCTGTTCCAGAGAAGGGAAAAACAACATTAAATGCAATCGTCAAAGGCCTTCTTATCATCCCTCATATGACCTTTTCACCCAAAATCGTTTTGTCTGGGTTCCTATATTTACCTGACGAGCACCGAGTCGGTTTCCGAGATTTTTTTGTCGGGACACCTGAACCCTAAAAACAGTGAATAATAATTGCTTACATTTCAGTTCCCCAAAGGGGTCGTTCTAGGCCCCGTCACATTTTTGCACTATTTTCTGACCACGTGCTATGGAACTCCACAGCACCCCCCACGATCGTTTTCGGCCCTAAACACCTCTTAGGATACTTCCTATGGCTTTTTCTAGAGAGGGGAAAAACAACCTTATATGCAATTGTCTAGGCCTTCTTATCATCACTCATTTGACGTTTTCACCTCGAATCCTTTGGTCAGGGTTCCTATTTTTACTTGATGGACACCCCAGTCGATTTCCGGGATTTTTAACGGGGCACATAAACCACAAAAAACAGTGAATAATAGCCTTTGTTTGAGGCCCCCAAAGGTGCCATCAATTTTTCGCCCCGTCACTTTTTTGCCCCGTTTTATTACCTCTTGCTATGGACCTTCACAACATCCCCCACGATCGTTTTCGGCCCCTAAACACCTCTTAGGATCCCGCTTATGGCCTCTTCCTGTGAGGGGAAAAACAACCTTATATGCAATTGACTAAGGCCTTCTTATCATCCCTCGTATGACCTTTTCACCCCAAATCATTTGGTCTGTGTTGCTAGTTTTACCTTATGGGCATCCCGGTCGATTTGAAGGATTGTTTTTTTTTTGTGGGACCAATGAACCCCAAAAAAAAGTGAATAATAATAGTGTTTGTTTCAGGCCTCTGGAGGTGCCGTCTCAGGCCCCTTCACTTTTTCGACCCGTTTTTTTTTTTACCACGTTCTATGGACCTCCATAGCACCCCCCCACGATCGTTTTCGGCCCCTAAACACCTCTTAGGATTCCTCTTATGGCCTCTTCTCATTAGTGGAAAAGTGACTCTAAAGCTTCCTTCAAATATCACCTGCAAGAACAAAAACTAAATAAATAGTACCTGGGAAGCTACTCTTTGTTTGCATGCTTAATTTGGAGGCGCCTATTTGATTCTTCAAAAGCTTCTCTCCTTAGATCTTTCACCTCGTCTATGGCTTGCATAAGCTTATCATACAGTTCTTGGATCAAATAACATTTATGTGAGTTTCCAAAGTACTTAAAAAGGTGCAATATCAGCTAAACAAGCCTATTATACCATCCCGAATTGGTAGTTGATTCAGGTTAAATTTATTGACAATAACATTACAGGTGATAGCTCCCAAACCTTGTTTACCTATGAGTTGTAAATTCTGTTATTGTCGGCAAGGAAAAATATAATATAACTTGTCAATCCTTACGCTAATAACACTCTAGTTCCTAAGTTTGACCCAGATTGACTAGACTCAGTTTGAACGAATTGTATGTGTACCAACAATATGAATATAAACCAAGTTATAAGAAAACTAAAAACAGATGTTCAGTCCCCAAATACCTAGTGATCAAAACGTAATCCTAAACCAGAAACTCAGATTCCCAAAACAAACGCAATAGTCTCTAATTAAAATGACAATATCATGATCTAGTCTATTACCTAGTTTCCAAAGGAGAAAATGACACTGTGCTAATGTTAGTCTTGCAACAAGCCCCAAGTATAAGCATTTTTACCCACTGAAACTTTGGACTCACCATATGAACATTCCTTACTGATATGTACAACGAAAATAAGAAAACCACACTATAAAAACCTCAATTCAACAAATTAGTACACATATTAAAAAAAATTCAATATTAGCCTCTAAACTGTGAACTTACAGCACAGAAAGAGAACTCACAATTGCGCCAACTCGAACACTATGAGGCAAAAACAGCGACTCATTGGTTAGCAATAGCCATACTTCTTCATCCAACTCAACAACCATACCTTGCATATAAACACCTCTCACAACACCAACATACATTCCTAATTCCCCAAACCCAAAAACACGCAAACAAAACAACAACGAAACCAAATCAAAATCGAATGAACCAATACCATACTAATAGTTCATTTAGTGAATGAATTAACCCTCACAGGTTATTCAATCAAACACAAAAACCAGATCCAAAACACAAACCTAGAACCTAAACACACATAGCTAACCCAAACCCTCAAAACAAACAACAAATGAAACTTTAAAACGAAAAATTGAAACTAAAAAAATCAAAAATACAATTCTTATCTTACAAGTTTTGAGTTGAAGACAATATTTCATTATGTCATCAAAATAGCTAGGCCAGTTTCCCACATAATCGCTTGTTCATTATTAGAAGGCGAATAGTAAAGCATCTTGAGAAAAAGGTGGGAAAACAATTCAATTATAGAATTCCTTCAATTATATAAAAATTAATGATGAACACAAAAAAGGCATTTAGTAATTAGCTAAAGGACATGCTAAATTCTTCAACATTGATGAAGATAAGTTGCCAAGTATACAGGTTCTGTGGTAATCAGTTTTCCTATCTTTAGTCTTCTCATCTCAAAAACAACTTTTTCCTAAAAAATAAAAATAAAAAAAGCTTGTCACTAAAAGAAATGTTAATGGTATAAAATTTCTTGGGGCCCTTGGTTGTTGGTACTGGCCTCACAAATAGCTTCTCAGTTCTTTATCAACCACAAATCAAAACAAAAGCAAAATAGTGAGTAGTATGAATCATTATCTTCCGAGATGACGAATATGAGAAGGCACATCAAGGATACAAATTTCTTTGATACGATTCCACGACAACTTATATTCTACATTTCTATGAGCAAGGTGTTTAGTTTGTAAATTCTCACGATATACTAGTGTGTATCGTGTTAGAACTACCTCAACATATATAATGGACATATCGCTCACCCCAATCTAACACATGTCATCTTCCCAGATTCTATAAGTTACAAGCTAACAAAATAAATAAAGGAAAGGGATTTCATGAGAAATTGTGGTCCATAAACAAAATCAAAAACCTTCTTCTCCACTGGTTTAATGTATGTGGCTTCATTGAACAAGTTTCGATAAAAAATCGTGGGTAGAAGGTTTTACTACAAACTATGTGATATTGCTATGTTAACATAACTTCCCCACTTATCAACAACTAAAGGCATGTGCAAAGTCACAGTACCATTCAATCTACCAAAAAAAAAAAAAAAAANNNNCAAAAAAAAAAAAAAAAAAAAGGAAAAAAAAAACCTCACGAAAACCCAAAAAAAACTACCAAAAAAATTTCACCGTCGCTAATTTTTCCACCATCGTCATTCACCATTTACCATTTTGCCTCCAAAGCGAATGACAACCACCATTAGATCAAAAAAAGGAACAAAATCAAAACAAAAATCACAAAAAAGAACACCTATAAAGTGAAATAGAAATTGAAATTGAAATCAAGATCTAAAATAAATTGAAATCACCGGTTTTTCGAGGGTTTGGGGGAGGCAGTTAGGGTTTTCGAGGGTGACGTTTAGGGTTTTTCGAGGGTGAGGGGGAGGCATTTAGGGTTTTTCGAGGGCGAGGGGGAGGCGTTTTTGGTTTTTCAAGGGTGTGGGTGAGACGTTTAGAGTGAGGGGGAGGCATTTAGGGTTTGGGAAACAATTTTTGGTGATGAGAAGCAGCACAATGATGGGATGAAGATGACGAGGAGGAAGAGAAGGAGATTTTGTTGAAGATGAGAGAGAAAGAAAGAGAATGAGCAGGGAGAATTTTGAAAGAGAGAGAGAAACAGTTGAGAAAGAGGAGTTAAGTTAAGCTAAAGAGAGAATAAGGGATGAGTTGGTTATGCAGCAGCGGTTTTCTTTTTTAAAAAATTAAATACTTTTTTCTCCGTCCAAAACAAACGGAGCAAAAGGTTAAACGACCAAAGCAAATAGGAGCAAATAGCATTTTTCTCCGGTCTTAATTTTAACCGGAGCAAAAATTGAACTTTTTCTCCCTCCAAAGACTTATTGCTCCGGATTTTTATTTTACCCAAAAAAATGGAGCAAATGTGACGTAGCATATGTTGATTTTTCCACTAGTATCTAGAGAGGGGAAAAACAACCTTATATGCAATCGTATAAGGCCTTCTTACAATCCCTCATATGACCTTTCACCCCGAATCCTTTGGTTTGGTTCCTGTTTTTACCTTTCGGGCACCAAGGTCGATTTCTGGGATTTTTTTTTCCTGGACCCCTCGACCCCAAAAAACAGTGAATAATAGCCTTTGTTTGGGGCCCTGGAGGGGCCCTGTCACTTTTTCGCCCTATTTTTTTACCACGTGCTATGGACCTCCACAGCAACCCCCATGATCGTTTTCGGCCCCTAAACACCAATTAAGATCCCTCTTATGGCCTCTTATAGAGAGGGGAAAAGCAGTATTATATGCAAATGTCTAAGGCCTTCTTTTCATCCCTCATATTACATTTTCACCCTCAATCCTTTGGTCTGGGTTCCTATTTTTACCTAACGGGCACCTCGGTCAATTTCCTGAATTTTTTTCCAGGACCCCTGAAACCCAACAAACAATGAATCATAGCCTTTGTTTCAGGCCCACAGAGGGGCTGTCCCGGGCCCTCTCATTTTTTCGCCCAGTTTTTTTTAACACGGGCTATGGACCTCCACAAAACCTCCCACGATCATTTTAGGCACCTAAAAACCTCTTAGGATCCCTCGTATGGCCTCTTCCAAAGAGGGGAAAAACAACCTTATCTGCAATCGTCTAAGGCCTTCTTAAGATCCCTCATATGACCTTTTCAGCCCAAATCTTTTTGTCTGGGTTCCTTTTTTTTACCTTACGGGCACCTAGTTGATTTCCGGTATTTTTTTTTTTTGCTGCCCCTGTACCCCGAAAAACAATGACTAATAATAGCTTTTATTCTAGTTCCCCGAAGGGGCCGTCATGGACCCCGTCACTTTTTCACCCTATTTACTTACCACGTGCTATGGCCCTCCACAGCACCCCCCACGATCGTTTTCTGCCCTAAACACCTCGTAGGTTCCCTCTTACGGCCTCTTCTAGAGAGGGGAAAAACAACCTTATATCCAATCGTCTAAGGCCTTCGTATCATCGCTCATATGACCTTTTGACCCCCAATCCTTTGCTCTGGGTGCCTATTTTTACCTCACGGGCACCCCGGTCGATTTCCAGGATTTTGATTTCCCCGTTGAATCCCAAAAAACAATGAATAATAGCCTTTGTTTCAGGCCCCCAGAGTGATCGTCCTGGGCCCCGTCACTTTTTTTCTTCGTTCTTTTAACGCATGCTATGGACCTCTACAGCACCCACCACAATCATTTTCAGCACCTAAACACCTATTAGGATCCCTATTATGGCGTCTTCTAAAGAGGGGAAAAACAAACTTATACACAATCGTCTAAGGCCTTATTATCATCCCTCATATGATCTTTTCACCCCGAATCCTTTGGCCTGGTTTCCTAGTTTTACCTTTTGGGCACCCTGGACAATTTCCGTGATTCTTTTTTCGGGATTCCTGAACCCCAAAAAACAGTAAATAATAGCCTTTGTTTTAGGCCCCCCGAGGGGCTTTCCCGGGCCTCGTCACTTTTTCTCCCCTTCCTTTTACCTCGTACTATGGATCTCCACAACACCCCCCATGATCGTTTTTGGACCCTAAACACCTCTTAGGATCCCTATTATGGCCTCTTCCAGAGAGGGGAAAAACAGCCTTATATGCAATCGTCTAAGGCCTTCTTATCATCCCTCATAAGACTTTTTCTCTGATGTGAATTTGAGTACAAGTGAGATATCTTATGATACACCAACAGTGGATGAGACAATTAGCCTAATAATAAATTCCATTGGTTTTGTTAAGGATAAATCACAGGTATGGGCGACAATGATTAAGGTTGACATTGTAAATTCTAGTGGTGGTGGCTTCCTAGCCAACACTATGGATATTGATCTTTAATACTTTTTCACTGGTGGGGTGAGGCATTAGTAAAGTTAAATAATAGTAACTCTAGTTAATGCACTCACAGGATGGAAATACATGGTAGTTACAGGGAACAAGTCGATTTGGTACATGAGTTTTTCCCATTTCACTTGATACGATTTTCTCATTTTGGACATTATTATTATTAGTTCTTTTGGAGTCTTCATCATCATAAATATGCTAAAAGATATGAAGAATGGTTTCTTGATTAAAAGATAGGATCTTAAAGCATTTCTTGAAGTTCTTGAAGAATCTTGAAATTGCACAAAAATTGGCAAAAATAGGGGCGTGTATTTTGACGATTTTTGGCAATCTTGGGCACCAAGATATTATCGTGATTTTTCAGACAATTTCTAATTATTATCTTGTTTATTAATTATTTAGTCAAGTTGTTAGGATAAATTCTAGATTAGTTAGTTAGTTAGTTAGAGTTTGTTAGGAAAGATAAGATCAAAGTGCAAGTTGCATGGTGATGTGGCAATCTTATCTTTAGTTTGTTGTGCAACTTGTGCAAGTTGCACAAGTGGGGCTAGTTTCCTATTTTTCACTTGTTTATTAGCTGATTTTAGTTAGGATTTTGTTGATGATTATACCTAAAAATAATCTCAACATTAGGTTGTAAATGAAAATTGAGTTTTATGAATCAAATTTTTCAATACAATTTTTCCCAAAATCTGCACAAATTTCCATCATAAATTTGTGAGTCAGGAGTGATTAACAAATTTAGAACCTAGTTAATTAATTACAGGAGTGGAGAGTTTAATTGACAAAAAAAAACGTGAGTTTTTGGGTATATTTGCGAGTATTCCTTAAAATCCACATCAATTTGGTATCAAATTTCAAGGTTTTTTCAATCCATATTGGGAGATTCAAATTTGTCACAACTTATTCAAGACATGATGAGAAAATTAGAGGCTATGGACCTGAGACAAAAGCAGGATAATGTTCCAATTGATGTTTTGGCTCAACAATTCCAACGAAAACTTGATCTTCAATCCATACACTATTTTTGTGGTGATGATGATGATGAAGCAGATTCACACTCTTTTTCTTCTTCTGACTCCAATAAAAGACGTCCAAAAAGCAAAAACAAGTTTTATGATCGTGGCATTAAACTTGATGACTTCACAGGCCAAGGTTCCCTAGATGACCATCTTGAATGGGAACGACAACTGGAGAAGATTGCTGAATATAAATGTTTTGATGAGAAAAAAACCTTTAAGATTGCTTATATGAGACTCACCTAAACTGCAGGATTGTGGTATGAGGGCGTCAAAGCCAAAACAAAGCCAAAATAGTTTTCTGGTCTCACCTCAAAAAGAAGTTGCGTGACAAATATGTACCTTTTGATTTGAGTCAGCAAAATTATGTCAGATTGACTTCTGTATATCAGGGCACTATGATTGTGCGTGATTATATTGCACAATTTTAAAGTTTATCTTTGCTTTTTGGTTTGGAGGAAAGGGAACACATGAAAATAAGGAGATTTTTGAAGGGGTTAAACAAAAATATAGATAAGGAACTTGATCAGGCTAAATATCATACCTTTGATGATCTCTATAAGTTGGCATTAAAAGTGGAAAAGCATATAAAAGGAGACACCACACGATATTTCGTGCCTACCATTGGAAAAGAACCCTACACTCCTTTGAATACTACGGCCAAATCAAATAAACCACCACAAACACCACAAACATCTGCAACACCGAGCTCTTCAGGGGATAAACCCAAAAAGGTGATTTCTAAAGTAGAATATGAAGATCGCAGGAGATGTTTTAAATGTCAAGGGTTGGGTCACATAGCTTATGGTTATACATCAAAACGCACATTAACAATGGAACAGTCCAGATTATGGGCCACTGAGGACGAAATTTATCACATTGTAGTCGAAGATGATGAGGACATCATTCAAAACCACAGAGGGGAGGATTCTGATGATGACACCCTAGAAACTGTGATCCAACCTCCATTGATACAGGGTAGCGAAACCTTTATGGTTAGGAGAACATTACATAAAGCTGTGGAATCACATGCAAATCAGAGGGGGGAGAGTCTATTTCACAGTGTCTGCAAAATTGGTCTTTACCTTTGCAATTTGATCATTAAGAGTGGATCCTACAGCAATCTGGCTTCAACAGAGCTAGTAAAAAGGTTGAAATTGACACACAGAGATCATACCAATCCTTATAAACTAAATTGAATTGATGATACAAAAGGGATTGAAGTAAGGAAACATGCACGAATCAAATTCACCATTGGTATGTACAATGACGAATTGTGGTGTGATGTTGTACCCTTGACTGCATGCCAATTGCTCCTAGGAAGACCCTGTCAATATGATAGAAAGGTACAACATGATAGGGAATCAAATGTATATACGGTTTTGAAGGATAGGAAACAAATCAATCTCCTACCATTGACTTCATCTGTGGAAAGGACCAGAAACAAACCAGTTTATTCATTTTCCTGCTTAGGAATTTGAGAAGGAGGTAGAGCAAGGGAACCCTGCATTTATTCTCTTTGTAAACGAAGCAACATCAAATAGAGTATCAACAAATTTGCGCCTCACACCTTTGCTAGAAGAATTTGCTGATGTGTTTCCTGATGAATTGTCTAATGAACAAGAATCAATGAGTATTAAAAAGGTGATTGTCATAACCAGTTTGTTCAATGTTTGGATATGGCTTATATTGCAAATCAAAAAATGCACAAGTGGTGATTCACTTATTCCATGTTGGGATGACGTGAATTTCAAGACAAATTCTATTCAATCAGTGGAGAATGATGTGAATTTGAGTACAAGTGAGATATCCTAAGATACACCAACAGTGGATGAGCCAATTAGCCTAATAATAAATCCCATTGGTTTTGTTAAGGATAAATCACAGATATGGGTGATAATGATTAAGGTTGACACTGTAAATTCTAGTGGTGGTGGCTTCCTAGCCAACACTATGGATATTGATCATTAATACTTTGTCACTAGTGGAGTGAGCCATTAGTTAAGTTAAGTGATAGTAACTCTAATTCATGCACTCACAGGATGGAAATACATGGTGTTTACAGGGAACAAGTTGGTTTGGTCCTTAAGTTTTTCCCATTTCACTTGATAGGGTTTTGTCATTTTGGACATTATTACTGTCAGTTCTTGTGGAGTCTTGATCATCATAAATAAGCTAAAAGACATGAAGAATGGTTTCTTGATTAAAAGATTGGATCTTGAAGCATTTCTTGATGTTCTTGAAGAATCTTGAAATTTCGTAAAAATTGACGAAAATAGGGGCGTGTATTTTGACGTTTTTTTGCAATCTTGGGCACCATGTTATTTTCGTGATTTTTAGGATAATTTCTGATGATTATCTAGTTTATTAATTATTTAGTCAAGTTTTTAGGATAATTTCTTGATTAGTTAGTTAGTTAGAGATTGAATCAATCTCCTACCATTGACACCATCTCCTGGAAAGGACCAGAAACTAATCAATTTAATCCTTTTTGCTATGTAATTTGAGAAGGAGGTAGAGCAAGGGAACCCTGCATTATTCTCTTTGTAAAGGAAGCAACATCAAATAAAGTATCAACTGATTTGCACCTCACTCCTTTGCTAGAAGAATTTGCTAATGTGTTTCCTAATGAATTTCCTGATGAACAAGAGTCATTGAGGGTTAAAAAAGTGATTGTCATAATCAGTTTGTTCAATGTTTGGATATGACTTATGTTGCAAATTAAAAAATGCACAATTGGTGATTCACTTATTCCATGTTGGGATAACGTAAATTTGAGGACAAATTTTTTTCAACCAGGGGAGAATGATGTGAATTTGTGTACAAGTGAGATATCCTAAGATACACCAACAGTGGATGAGCCAATTAGCCTAATAATCAATCCCACTGGTTTCGTTAAGGATAAATCACAGGTATGGGTGACAATGTTTAAGGTTGGCACTGTAAATTGTAGTGGTGGTGGTTTCCTATCCAACACTATGGATATTGAGAATTAATACTTTGTCACTGGTAGAGTGAACCATTACTTAAGTTAAGTGATGGTTACAGGGAACAAGTTGGTTTGGTCCATGTGTTTTTCCCATTTCACTTGATAGGGTGTTCTCATTTTGGACATTATTATTATTAGTTCTTGTGGAGTCTTGATCATCATGAATATGCTAAAATACATAAAGAATGGTTTCTTGAAGGTTTCTTGATTAAAAGATTGGATCTTGAAGCATTTCTTGAAGTTCTTGAATAATCTTGAAATTGCGCAAAAATTGACAAAAATAGGGGCGTGTATTTTGACGATTTTTTGAAATCTTGGGCACCAAGATATTTTCGTGATTTTTAGGTTACTTTCCGATTATTATCTTGTTGATTAACTATTTAGTCAAGTTGTTTGGATAATTTCTTGATTAGTTAGTTAGAGTTTGTTAGGAAAGATAAGATCAAAGTGCAAGTTGCATGGTGATGTGGGAATCTTATCTTTAGTTTGATGTGCAACTTGTGCAAGTTGCACAAGTGGGGCTTGTTTCCTATTTTTCACTTGTTTATTAGCTGATTTTAGTTAGGATTTTGTTGATGATTATACCTAAAATTAATCTCAACATTAGGTTGTAAATGAAAATTGAGTTTTATGAATCGAATTTTTGAATACAATTTTTCCCAAAATTTGCATAAATTGTGGACTTCAATTTGTTCGAAATTTCCATCATAAATTTGTGAGTCAGGAGTGATTAACAAATTTAGAACCTAGTTAATTAATTACAGGAGTGGAGATTTTAATTGACAAAAAAAAACGTGAGTTCTGGGGTATATTTGCGAGTACTCCTTTAAATCCACATCAATTTTGTATCAAATTTCAAGGTTTTTTCAATCCATAATGGGAGATTCAAATTTGTCACAACTTTTTCAAGAACTGATGAGAAAATTAGAGGCTATGGACCTTTCAAGCAGGATAATGTTCCAATTGATGTTTTGGCTCAACAATTCCAACGAAAACTTGATCCTCAATCCATACACTCTTTTCGTGGTGATGATGATGATGAAGCAAATTCACACTCTTCTTCTTCTTCTGACTCCCCTAAAAGACGTCCAAAAAGCAAGCACAAGTTTGATGATCGTGGCATTAAATTTGATGACTTCACAGGCCAAGGACTAGAATCAATCTCCTACCGTTGACTCCATCTGCTTGAAAGGACTAGAAACAAACCAGTTTATTCCTTTTCCTGCTAAGGAATTGGAGAAGGAGGTAGAGCAAGGGAACCCTGCATTTATTCTCTTTGTAAAGGAAGCAACATCAAAGAAAGTATCAACAGATTTGCGTCTCACTCCTTTGCTAGAAGAATTTGCTGATGTGTTTCCTGATGAATTGCCTGATGAATAAGAATCAATGAGGGTTAAAAAGGTGATTGTCATAATCAGTTTGTTCAATGTTTGGATATGGCTTATATTGCAAACCAAAAAATGCACAAGTGGTGATTCACTTATTCCATATTGGGATGAAGTGAATTTGAGGACAAATTTTATTCAATCAGTGGAGAATGATGTGAATTTGAGTACAAGTGAGATATCCTAAGATACACCAACAGTGGATGAGCCAATTAGCCTAATAATAAATCACATTGGTTTTGTTAAGGATAAATCACAAGTATGGGTGACAATGATTAAGGTTGACACTGTAAATTCTAGTGGTGGCTGCTTCCTAGCCAACACTATGGATATTGATCATTAATACTTTGTCACTAGTGGAGTGACCCATTAGTTAAGTTAACTGATAGTAACTCTAATTAATCCACTCACAGGAAGGAAATACATAGTGGTTACAGGGAACAAGTTGGTTTGGTCCTTAAGTTTTTCCCATTTCACTTGATAGGGTTTTCTCATTTTAGACATTATTACTATTAGTTATTATGGAGTCTTGATCATCATAAATAAGCTAAAAGACATGAAGAAATGGTTTCTGGATTAAAAGATTGGATCTTGAAGCATTTATTTAAGTTCTTGAAGAATCTTGAAATTGCGTAAAAATTGACGGAAATAAGGGCGTGCATTTTGACGATTTTTGGCAATCTTGGGCACCAAGTTATTTTCGTGATTTTTAGGATAATTTCTGATGATTATCTTGTTTATTAATTATTTAGTCAAGTTGTTAGGATAATTTCTTGATTATTTAGTTAGTTAGTTAGAGATTGAATCAATCTTCTACCATTGACTCCATCTGCTGGAAAGGACCAAAAACAAATCAATTTATTCCTTTCTGCTAAGGAATTTGAGAAGGAGGTAGAGCAAGGGAACCCTGCATTAATGCACTTAATGGAAGGAAATACATAGTGGTTTCAGGGAACAAGTGGGTTTGGTCCATGAGTTTTTTTTTTTATTTCACTTGATAGGGTTTTCTCATTTTAGACATTATTATTATTAGTTCTTGTGGAGTCTTGATCATCATGAATATGCTAAAACCTCATGAAGAATTGTTTCTTGAAGGTTTCTTGATTAAAAGATTGGATCTTGAAGCATTTGTTGAAGTTATTGAACAATCTTGAAATTGCGCAAAAATTGACGAAAATAGGGGCGTGTATTTTGACGATTTTTGGCAATCATTAGCACCAAGATATTTTCTTGATTTTTAGTTTAATTTCTGATTATTATCTTGTTGATTAACTATTTAGTCAAGTTGGTTGGGTAATTTCTTGATTAGTTAGTTAGTTAGAGTTTGTTAGAAAAGATAAAATCAAAGTGCAAGTTGAATAATAATGTGGCAATCTTATCTTTAGTTTGTTGAGCAACTTGTGCAAGTTACACAAGTGGGGCTTATTTCCTATTTGTCACGTGTTTATTAGCTGATTTCAGTTAGGATTTTGTTGATGATTTTACCTATAAATAATCTCAACATTAGGTTGTAAATAAAAATTGAGTTTTATGAATTGAATTTTTCAATAAAAATTTTCCAAAAATTTACATTGGTTGTGGACTTCAATTTGTTCGAAATTTCCATCATAATTTTGTGAGTCAGGAGTGATTAACAAATTTAGAACCTTAGTTAATTAATTACAGGAGTGTGTCAATTAATTAGTCTTCAATTAAATCAATCTAAGAGTGGAGAGTTTAATTGACAAAAACAAATGTGAGTTTTGGGGTGTATTTGTGAGTACTCCTTAAAATCCACATGATTCCCCCTGAATCCTATGGTCTGGGATCGTATTTTTACCTTACGGGCACCCCGATAGATTTCCGGGATTTTTTTTCCACAACCCCTGGACCCCAAAAAACAGATAATAATAGCCTTTATTTCAGGCACCCGGAGGGGCCGTCCTAGGCCCTGTCACTTTTTCGCCTCGTTTTTTAAAGACGTGCTATGGAACTCCACAGCACCCCCACCATCATTTTCGGCCCGTAAACACCTCCTACGATTTCTCTTATGGCCTCTTCCAGAGAGGGGAAAAACAACCTTATATGCAGTCGTCTAAGGACTTCTTTTCATCCCTCATATGACCTTTACCCTGAATCGTTTTGACTGGGTTCCTATTTTTACCTTATGGGCACCTAGTCGATTTTGTGGATTTTATTTTCCGAGGCCCCTGAGGGGCCTTCCCCTCATATGCAATAGCTTTTATTTCAGTTCCCTTGAGGGGCCGTCCCGGGCCCTGTCACTTTTTCCCCCTCTTTTCTTACCACGTGCGATGGACCTCCACAGCACCCCCATGAGGTTTTTCGTACCTAAACACCTTTTAGGATCCCTCTTATGGCCTCTTGATAAAGGGGGAAAACAACCTTATATGCAATCGTCTATGGCTTCTTCTCATCCCTCATATGACCATTTCACCCCCAGTTATTTGGTGTGGGTTCCATTTTTTACTTTACGGGCACCCGGTCGATTTCCGGGATTTTTATTCCGAGACCGCTAAACACAAAAATAAAAATAGTGAATACTAGCCTTTGTTTCAGGCTGCTGGAGTGGTCTTCCCGGGCCCCGTCACTTTTTTACCCCGTGTTTTTACCACGTGCTATGGACCTCCACATTACCCCGCACGAGCATTTTCAGCCACTAAACGCCTCCTAGGATCCCTCGTATGGCCTCTTTTACAGAAGGGAAAAACAACCTTATATGCAATCGTCTAAGGCCTTCTTATTATCCCTTATATGACCTTTTCATCCCGGATCCTTTAGTCTGGGTTCCTATTTTTACGTTACAGGCACCCCGGTCGATTTCCAGGATTTTTATTTCCGGGACCCCTTAACCCCAAAAACAGTGAATAAATAGCCTTTGTTTCAGGCCCCCGAAGTGGTCGTCCCGGGCCCTGCCACTTTTTTGCTCCGTGTTTTTACCACGTGTTACGGACCTCCACCGCACACCCCACGGTTATTTTCGGCCACTAAATTCCTCTTAGGATCCCTCTTACGGCCTCTTCTCGAGAGGGGAAAAACAGCATGATATGCAATTTTCTAAGGCCTTCTTATTATCCCATATATGACCTTTTGACCCCAAATCCTTTGGTCTTGGTTCCTATTTTTACCTTACAGGAACCTCAGTCAATTTCTGAGATTTTTTTTTCCGGGACTCCTGAACCCAAAAAAATAGTGAATAATAGCCTTTGTTTCAAGCCTCCCGAGGGGCTTTCCCAGGCCTCGTCACTATTTCGTCCCGTCTTATTACGTCGTGCTATGGACCTCCACAGCACCCCCCACGATCGTTTTTCGCCCCTAAACACCTCTTAGGATCCCTGTTATGGCCTCTTCTAGAGAGGGGAAAAACAGCCTTATATGCAATCATCTAAGGACTTCTTATCATCCCTCATATGACCTTCTTATCATCCCTCATATGACCTTCTTATCATCCCTCATATTGTTTTCCTTCACTTTTTCGCCCCGTGTTTTTACCGATGTTATGGACCTTAACAGCACCCCCCACCATCGTTTTCGGCCACTAAACACCTCTGAGGATCCTTCTTATGGCCTCCTCTAGAGAGGGGAAAAACAGCATGATATGCAATTTTCTAAGGCCTTCTTATTATCCCATATATGACCTTTTGACCCCAAATCCTTTGGTCTGGGTTCCTATTTTTACCTTACAGCAACCCCAATCAATTTCTGAGATTACTTTTCTGGGACTCCTAAACCCAGAAAAATAATGAATAATAGCCTTTGTTTCAGGCCCCCTGAGGGGCTTTCCCAGGCCTCGTCACTATTTCGTCCCGTCTTATTACGTCGTGCTATGGACCTCCACAGCACCCCCCACGATCGTTTTCCACCCCAAAACACCACTTAGGATCCCTATTATGGCCTCTTCCAGAGAGGGGAGAAACAACCTTATATGCAATCATCCAAGGCCTTCTTGTCATCTCCCATATGACCTTTTGGGCACGAATCCATTGGTCTGGGTTCCTATTTTTACCTTATGGGCACCTCGGTTGATTTTCGGTATTTTTTTTCCGGGACCCCTGAACCCCAAAAAACAGTGAATAAGAAAAATCATTGCTTCAGACCCCCGGATGGGGCGTTTCGAGCCCCACCATTTTTTCGCCCCGTGTTTTTACCAGATGCTATGGACCTACCGGGACCCCCCACGATCATTTTCGGCCCTTAAATACCTCTTAGGATCCCTCTTATGACCTATTCCACAGAGGGAAAAATAATCCTTGTACGCAATCGTTTAAGGCCTTATTATCATCCCTCATATGATCCTTTCACCCAGAATCCTTTGGTCTGGGTTCCTATTTTTACCTTACGGGCACCCCGGGACTCCTGAACCCCAAGAAACAGTGAATAATAGCCTTTGTTTCAGGCCCCTAGAGGGGCTCTCCTAGACCCCGTCACTTTTTTGCCCTGCATCTTACCACATGCTATGGACCTATCCAACACCCCCATGATCGTTTTCGGGCCTAAACACCTCTTAGGGTTACTCCCATGGCCTCTTCCAGAGAGGGGAAAAACATCCTTCTATGCAATTGTCTATGTCCTTCTTATCATCCCTCATATGACCTTTTCACCCCGAATCCTTTGGTCTTGGTTCCTAGTTTTACCTTACGACCACCCTGATCCTTTTCCTTGAATTTTCCAGGCACCCGGTGGGGTCGTCCCGGGCCCCGTCACTTTTTCACTCAAAATTTTTTTACCACGTGCAATGGATGTCCAAGCACCGCCACGATCGCTTCGGCCCCTAAACACCTCTTAGGATCCCTCTTATGGATTCTTCAAGAGAGGGGAAAAACAACATCATATGCAATCGTCTAAGGCCTTATTATCATCCCTCATATGACCTTTTCACCCCGAATCTTTTGGTCCGGGTTACTATTTTTCCCTTATGGGAAACACGGTCGATTTCTGAGTTTTTTTTTTTTTGGACCACTGAATGCCAAAAAACTGTGAATAATAGCCTTTGTTTCAGGCCCCACGGAGTGGTCATATAAGGCCCCGTCACCTCGCACTGTGTTTTTACCACGTGCTATGGACCTCCACAGCACCCCCCACGATCATTTACGGCCACTAAACACCTCTTAGGATCCCACTTATGCAATGGCATCTTCTAGCAAGGAGGAAAAAAGCCTTATATCCAATCGTATATGGCCTTCTTATGGTCTCTTATATGACCTTTTGGCCCCCAATCTTTTGGTGTGGGTTCCTATTTTTACCTTAAGGGCACCCCAATAGATTTCCGGAATTTTTTTTCCAGGAACCCTGAACCCCGAAAAACAGAGAATATAACCTTTATTTCAGGCACCCGGAGGGGCCGTCTCGGGCCCCGTCACTTTTTCGCCTTGTTTTTTTTACCATGTGCTATGGACCTCCACAGCACCCTCCACGATCGTTTTCGGCCCCTATACACCTCATAGGATTCCTCTTATGGCCTCTTCTAGAGAGATGAAAAACAACATTATATGCAATCGTCTAAGGACTTCTTTTCATCCCTCATATGACCTTTTCACCTCGAATTGTTTTGTCGGGGTTCCTATTTTTACCTTACGGGCACGGAGTCCATTTTCGGGATTTTTTTTCGAGACATGTTAACCCCAAAAAACAGTGAATAATAATAATTGCTTTTATTTCAGTTCCCCGGAGGGGCCGTCCCGGGCCGCGTCACATTTTCAGCCTTTCTTTTTACCTCGTGCTATGGACCTCCGAAGCCCCCCCCCCCCCCCTTTATAGTTTTTGGCCCCTAAACACCTCTTACAATCCATGTTATGGCCTCTGCTAGAGAGAGGAAAAACAACCTTATATGCAATGGTCTAAGGCCTTCTTATCATCCCTCATATGACCTTTTGGCCCCAAATCCTTTGGTTTGGGTTCCTATTTTTACCTTATCGGCTCCCCGGTCTATTTCCTGGATTTTTTTTCCTAGGACCCCTGAACCCCAAAAAATAGTGAATAATAATAGCCTTTATTTGAGGCCCCTGGAGGGGGCATCACGGGCCCCATCACTTTTTCGCCCTGTGTTTTACCACATTCTATGCACCTCCACAACACCCCCCATGATCATTTTTGGCCCCTAAACACCTCTTTTGATCCCTATTATGTCCTCTTCCAGAGAGACGAAAAACAGCCGCATATGCAATCGTCTAAGGCCTTCATATCATCCATCATATGACCTTTTGTCCCCAAATTCTTTGGTCTGTGTTCCTATTTTTACTTGATGGCACTAGTAGAAAAATTATCTATTATTATCGTTGGTTTGGATCTATTAGTATTGTTTTTAGCACTATACTTATGGAGGGGTAACTAATAGCATATATTATCGTGTCTAGGAAAAAAACGATACTAATAGTGGTTATGCATTTATAATCTAAAGGCCACTAGTAACGTTTTTTTGGAAAAAAACAATATATATTTATATATATAATTGTAATGATAATAATAACATCAAAAACTACATTAAACAGATAATTTAATTAAATAAAAGTACCAAATTATTATAAAGATATTAATATTACAATAAAACAATAACTTTACCATATACAAAATAATAGTAGAATCACTTCTAAAGTGCAGAAACACAACGTATAAGCAAAACAGGTTAACAGCTACAACTCAACAACAATAACATTAGCCAAAACGTAGCAAAAAATGGTCTGAGTAATGGCAAATGAACCCAGGTATGAAGCGGTCTTGCTATTGGCCTTGGGCAGATCTTCTTGGCCTTCTTGTGCCCTATATATTTCATACAAAATGATAGTTAGAGCAAAGCTAAGTGTATATAAAGTATTTATCTATCTCATCCTATAGAGTAGTACAACATGCTCAACAAAAGACCTAAAATTAAGAACAACATTCCCAAACCTGCTGTATAACGGTAGCAAAACAACAACAAAAACAGGAAGAGATAAATAGCTTTAAAACAACCCTTTGAGAGATAAATAGTTGTAAAAAATAATGAATAAACAAAATAAATCCCACAATCTGCCTCAAAATTTTTGGAGTGGTGTCAATGCCACTGTACTTTTTCCTCATCATACCTCAACTATAATGATCATATATTCATTAGAACATCCCCAAACTTAATATATGTGAATACGTACAAAAAAACAAAATGATATAGTATTACATGTCATAGAACCACATCAAGATAACAAGCAATGCAATATGACTACGTGTCTGCATTAAAGAGATATTTGGCAAGAAATGATAAGGCTGAGAACATAATTTTGGGTCTTTCTGCATCCATGGTCAACAACTTATAGCAAATTTTGGAGTAAAGCCCATTTGTATTTTCGAGCTAAAGCACAATTCTTTGTTATGTGGTCATCGCTAATGCTAGCCTCAGTATTAGTCCTCTGCTTTGCTGCATTTCCACTTTTTATAAACTACTAGTTAAAACAACCTATCACACACTTCTACACTATTTCATTTCATAACTCGGGTTCTCTACAAAAAAGTCGGAATGTATAGCTAATCATCCTTCTTTCTGATAAAGCACAACAAGAACTCTATGCTTAATTAGTCTTAAAACAAAACAGGGTAATATTACAAATATAAACTCTTATGTGCTCTTGTTGACTCATGAATTGAGAGTAAAGTTTTGATGATGACTAACACAAACAAGCTTAACTAATATATACTTTGAGTTCCTATGAGATTTCACAGGTTCAAAGTGTAAGGAACTTGGAGCAATATTGAAGGAACGTAACAAGCTAAACAACCAAGTTCATGGAGAAGTTCCTAGGCAGAATATTGCAAAGGAACACAGAAGAAAGAAAAGAAGTTCCTTGGTAACACAGTTATGTAGGAACAAGCTGCGAGAATAGATCTGTTCCTACAGGAACAGGCGAACAAAGTCAAGACATCCACATGAAGTGTCTTGGTAAAGAGAAGAGAATTTCCAAGAAGATTATAAGCATAATCTTCTAGGAACTTAGTAATTACATTGGAGACTCAAATCAGATTGGAACATCAAACCTAAAAGCAAGTTACGAATCTATCCTACGAAGTGGTCTAGGTTAATTTATTGGGCTGATTTTGCTGAAGAATAAAAACGGCATCTAGGGTTTTTAACAAGTCAAGAAAAGTTGTTAAGCGTCCTAGATTGTAGGAATAAAGTCATGGGTTCATGGGCAAGAATAAAGCGGTAAATAGTAAGTCAAAAGACCTATTTGCGTGTCTACATACTTGGGATAGTGAGAGAAATCGTGGAGTAGTGGACGAGCAAAGAAAGTGGTTGAAGACTGAAGATTCAAAGCCAGAACCATTCTAAATACTCCAGAAATTCAGAAGAAGAAGCGGGAGAAGAAACATCAGAGAACACATTGAGTATTAACGAGTACTGTTTGATGTTGTTGTTCCAGTCCAGTTTAAAAGGTCTTCAATGTATTAGAGTCAGAATTGAGTTGTAATTAGTGAGAAAAAGAGAAGTGTGAGAACTAGAGAAGAGTGGAGAAAAAGAGAAAGAGAAGCGAGAGATAAAGAGTGAGAATTGAGAATCAAGTTCTACAGGAACTGAAGAGGGGAAATTAGAGAATTTGGTTGTAATAGTTGTTACAGGCCTATAATAGAAGTGGAGTTTTTTCCTAGGGCCAAGGAAGTTTTTCTCATAAATATATCACTCGTTACTCTTAATTCTCTCAAAATAGTTTAAATCCGCCATACAAGTTCACACAGCAATTCACCCCCTCTTGCAGTGTTCCTAAAGAAACAACAGTTGTATCAGAGCAGGAACTCGGGAAATTCAAGCAACTGGAAGAGGGATCCTTGAAGATGAACACTCACCGAGAGTTGGAGGAAGGTTCTCAACTCAAAGCCACCATGTTTGATGGAAAGTTTTATACTTATTGGAAGATCGAATGGAGATTTTCATCAAGGCTGAAAATTACCAGGTTTGGCGAGTAATGAAGTAGGTGACTATGAGGGGTAACAAAAACTAACGATAATAATGAAGCAGTTCCTAAGTTAATTTCTGAATAGAAAAAGAAGATTTGAGAGAAAATGGAAATTAATGCACGTGCTATTAAACTGTTACATTGTGGTATTGGACCGCCATGAACTACCGTGTCATGGGGTGCAAAACCGCTAAACAAATATGGGATTTATTGCAAGTAACTCATGAAGGAACTACTGAAGTAAAAACGATCTAAATTGATTTGTTAATGTCAATATGAACGTTTTGAAATGTTACTAGAGAGTCAGTACAAGATATGCGCTACTCGTTTTACTTACAACACCCAATGAGCGTCTTTCTTGGAAAAGATTATACCCACTGTGAGAAGGTTAGGGAAGTACTGAGGGTCTACCACAAGATGAAAGATGGAGAGCCAAGGTCACTGCACTCATGGAACAAAGGATTTCACGATAGTACACATTGAACAACTTGCTGGTTCTTACTGACCATGAATTGCATCTTGGAGGAACTGGAGAAAGTTCCAGAAGCAAAGAGCTGGCCTTGAAAGCTGAAAGTGACGAATCAGAAGAAGAGATGATGAGGCTGCGTTTGTGGTCAGAAGATTCAAAAGGAGCTCTCAACAGAATCGTAGTCCTATAGGAAACTCGGGCAGAAAATTCACTAGTAACAAAAGGGGAATTCTGTGCCATAAGTGTGGATCCTCAGATCACTTCATCAAAGACTGTCCCTTATGGGATAGAGAAGGGGAAGTCCAAGGGAAATGATATTGTCGGGAAAGAAGACGGAACAAGTCAAAGAAAAATTCTACAAACCTTTTATTCCAAGAATGAGTAAGGAAAGCAATGGTAGGCCTGGGAGGATTCTGAGAGCAAGAAGATAAAGAGGAACAACGATGAAAGAGTTGCAAACAAGCTTGATGGCCAGAACTGATAGGAAGAGTCCACAAGGAACCCGATATAAGGTATATCCAAATTCTGATCTTCTTGATGCTTTCTTAAACATGAACTAGTAGGCCTGTGATAAATCACAAAAATGGACTAATGTTTACGAGTAAAAACTTGAATGTGAAAAAGCTCTCAACTCGTAAGGAAACATAGTGAATGGCTAAGCTAAATAGCTGAAATGAGAAAAGATTTTCGACTTATTAGATGGAAAATCGAAGTTAAAGGTAGAAAGTTGAAATTTTCAAAAGAACTTAGTCAAATCACTATGGAACCTAAATTGTACAAGTTGAATAAACTAAATGAGAGTTTCACTGAGGAACGCAAAAAGATTCAGTCTCCAAGGAACTTTCGAAGGAACTTGGTAGTGTCAAAAAGGAAACTCACTAATTAAAAACCAAAAATGATAGTCAACACAAGTTCCAAACTGGATATTGAATGCCCAAACTAAAAGGGACTGAAGGTCTCGTTTTAATTATACAAAGAAAATGGGAAACGGAATAAAATGTGGAACTTCCAAGTAGCAAGGTGTTGTATGTTCTGTGGGAACACCGGGTCATCTAAAAAAACCAGTGTTCCATAGGAACTCCAGTTTAGATGTAAAGTTAGACACATAAAACACATGGATTTTAAGAAACTTAATGATGATGTGTCTACAGAGGAACCAGAAACCTGGGGGTTCCTACACCTAACATCTAACTGTTTTACAGGTGCTAGTCAGGGGGAACAATATGTGGTATCTCGACAGCGGTTGTTCCAAGCACATGACAGGCGACAAATCCAAGTTTCTCTACTGGCAGCCTACTAAGGCGGAACTGTGACGTCGGTGATAATCAGAAGGGTAACATAGTGCCCTAGGTAAGGTTTGGAAAGTCAGTTCCCATGCAATTGATAAGTTTTTCTTGTGATGGTCTTAACATAACTTACTTCAGCATTTCCCATTCTGTGATAAAGGGAATTTCTGTTTGCTTCACTAATGGAGCATTGTCAATCATCAACAATCACTCTAATCAAGTTGTACTTAAAGGAAGACGCAAAGGGAACACCTACGTGGTGATTTACTTAAAGTTCCCAAATGCCATTTTGTTTAAGTGTGATTGAGGATGATCCTCTACTTTGGCACAAACGTGTGGGTCATGCTAGTTTCACTCTGATGATAAACTAGGTCAAAGGAACTTGTTGTGGTTTACCTAAATGTCAAGTTCTCTGTGACAAAGTTGTAATGCATGTGCTAGAGGCAGCATGTACGAAATTCTTTTAACAAGTAAAAAGGTGTAAGCACCACAGGCCATTGGCACTTATCCATATGGATTTGTGTGGACCATGAGAGTCCAAAGTAGAAGTGGTAAGCTATATGTCTTGGTCATAGTTGATGTATTCTAGATATACATGGCAATATTCCTTCATGTAAAGATGAAACATTGATGAATTTACATGCTTGCTAAGAAGGTCAAAAATCTAGTGGTTGTCAACTTATCATTTGAGATCTCATCATGGAAAGGAATTTGAAAATTACAAGTTTGATGAGTTTTGCAGGGAACATGGCTGGATCACAATTTTTCCGCCCCGTAAGAACACCTCAACAAAATGGTGTGTGGAAGGAAAAAACAGAACCTTAGAAGACATGGCAAGAACAAAGCTCATAGCAAGATAGTGGACTTCCAAGAACTTCTGGGCGAAGCAGTGAATACAGCATGTTATATAATAAATGAGTCATGATTAGACCATCACTAATAAAACTCCCTATGAATTATTAGAGGACGAAACCTAAGATATCTACCTTAGAACATTGGGTGTAAGTGTTTGTCCCTAATATGATTAAAGGAACTTAGGGAAATTTGATGAAAGAAGTGATGAAGCTGTGTTCCTAGGGTATGCTCTATAGTAGGCCTATAGAGTTTACAACAAGAGAAAATTAAGGTGCGAGGAAAGTGTATAATTTTTGAGTGAAACTAACTATAGTAAATAGTGTAGTACTAACATTTGCAAGGAAAATGAGGACTTTGAAATAGGGCTGGTTAGAAGAGATCCAGATGAAGAAAACTTAATCAACAAGGTACAAGCAAGAGTTCATGAGATCAGTTCCACATGAAGGACAAACGACGGCAGTTCTTGAAGGAACAGTGAATGAAGTCCCACAAACATTGAACCTGAAGAAAAACATCATGATCCAGAAGTGTTCCTAGAGAAACTGGAGAGGCAGCTTAGTTCCCATCAGGACTTCCAGCAAAAAACCTTGGAAACACCAAAAGTCTCATCCAATGGATTAATTATTGGTGTGAATACGAAGGGAACTCAGACCAGATCTAAGTAAGGAACTTCCGTGCCTTTAATGCATTTTGTCCATCATGGACCTCGCAATATATAGAAGCACTTGAGGATGTTGATTAGATTCAAGCAATGCGAGATCCGCTGAATCAATTTGAAGAAGAAACAAGGTGTGGCACCTTGTGACTCAGGAACACCAAAAGGTAATGGACTAAATGGGGGTTCAGGAACAAGCTGATGAATACGGCACTCTCATTAGGAACAAGGCCAGGTTAGTAGTTAAAGGTTACAACAACAAGAAGGAATTGATTTAGAAGAAACTTTGCTCAGTTGCCAGGTTAGAAGCTATTAGAATCCTAATGCTATGCTTCTTTATGGGTTTCAATATATCAAATGGATGTTAAATGTGCTTTCTTAAATGGTTTCTTAATGACAGATGTTTTTGTGGAACAAACCTCCTGTTTTGAAAATCTAATTCCAAATCATGTCTATAAGCTGATAGGCTCTTTATGGGTTGAAGCCAGCTCCTAGAGCGTGTATGAGAGGTTGTCAAAGTTCTTTTGAAAATAGTCTTAAAAGAGGAAAAGTTGATAAAACCTTGTTTATAAAAATCCAAAGGAACTGATTTTCTCATTGTTCAGTTTATGTTGATGATTAATATTTGGTGCTATAACACGATCCTGTGTCAAGAATTTGCTAATTTTATGAGCAGGGAATTTGAAATGAGCTTAATGGGTGAGTTAAATTTTTTTCGGCTATTGCAAATCAAAACAAACTGAAAAAGAACTTACATTCCCAACAGAAATACATAAGGAATTCTCAGAAATATGGCCTGGGAACATCAAAACAAAAACCATACTCCTTGGGGGAACAAACTCCAGATTGGATGGGATCCCAGTGGAACAAGTGTGGATCAAAGTTATATAGAGGGCATGATGGTCCTTATTATACCAAATGCTAGTAGACCAGATATTGTTACAGTGGTGGTGTTTGTGCTAGGGTCCAAGCAAATCAAAGGAACCCACTTGACTGCTTGTAAAGAGGGATATGAGATATGAAAAGGAACGATGACCTATCCTTATACTATCCTCACTGTGACACATTTGAGTTAAACAGATTTGCAGATGCAGATTACGAGGGTGACTTGGTAAATAGAAAAAGCACATCAGGTATGGTTCAGTTCCTTGGAACATGTTAGTGTTCTTGGAGTTCCAAGAAGCAAAAACACAGTTGCTTTATCAATGCTGAAGCAGAATATGTAGATGCCGTGCATGTTGTTCCCAAGTGCTTGGATAAAACAACAACTAAGGGATTTTGGTATATCTATGATTGCATTCCTATTTTTTGTGATAATACTAGTGCTATATGTATTTCTAAAGACGAGTTCACCACACGTGTAAAACACATTCATATTCGTCATCATTTCTTAAAGGAATGTAGAAAGAAGTTTGTAAAGCTTGAGTTTGTCAAACAGAAAATCAAATTGCAGACATCTTAACAAAGCCATTAAATAGAGAAGATATGAGAAGATGAGGATGGAACTCGGATTGATAAAAGTGCAACAAAAGCCATGAAGTTCTCAGGTACGTCATTATTTATAACACAGTTCCTATGTGCACTTTCATCACAAATTGTGCGAAAAGCATGTTCCCACAGGAACTTAATATAAATCGCAAATGTCTATCAATATATTTCTTCGTGTCATGATTGCTTGTCTAAAGATGATTAATAGATGGTATCGATACGTCCTTCTTTCACATAAAATATTTTCTCCTTAATTTATTTTTCCTCATAATTAATTTCCAGAAATTAATTTTTGTTTATGATTGTTTCATATTCCTTACCTATAGGATGTATAATTTATTTTTAATTTTTACATTCCATGAACAAAATTTGCTACCAATTACACGTAAAAATAGGGAGAATGAATTAGAAGGAATTTGCAAATATACCAAATTTATATCCCATAAACTGCACCACTTTTCCCTAAAACCCATCTAATCAACCCAATATTCACATCACATCTCATTTCAACCGTCAAACTTCTCTTTTTCACTTTCCCTTCACTCTTCATAACCCCCCCCAAAAAAAAAAAACATCAAAAACCTAACCATGGATACTCAAAACTCATCTTCCATTGACACTGAATCCAAAACCCCACAACAAAAAAGCGACCAACCGAAAAAAACAACCATGACAAATCTGAACCCAACTAGTTCCTCCATGACGAGAGAAAACGAAAAAGGTGACGAAGTCGAACCAAGGATGGAGAAGAAGACATTGATGTTGGTGACGACTCTGGAAAACGACGGAGGTTGAAGCAAGTAAGTATGTTCCGGGTTTGCTTTTAGACTTAGATTGGTGTGTTCGGTGGGTTATGTGGAATTATTAGAGTTATAGACAACAGGGGGGGGATAATAATACTAAGTGAACATGGAATTGATGATAGTATCTAGAGCAATCCACGAATTCTGTGAAAACTATGGATTTGCTAAAGGAAACTATCACCGTTCCGTGAATGATGTTGAGATTTCGTTTTGATGCTGATTATTGGCTAAGTTATTTGAGGTTCCAAATGGGGTATGATAATACTTAACGGGAGATATAATTTTGACAGATTGGGAAAGTAAATCAGATGAAATTTTGACAGATAGGAGGGAGACAGGGAGTGAAAAATGATCATATTCACTCTGCCTCTTGGAAAATTAATGTTTAATTTGTTAGGAGAACTGTGTTCCCACGAACACAGAAGAGGGAATGAAAGCTAACTTATTGGATTGTGCGGTATTTATTTCTATGTTCAATGTGCAAGTAAATTTCCCAAGCTGATGATATTCACTTGGATCACACAGTTCCAAGTGGATTGAAAGTTTGGTTATGGACTTTACTGACCAAAAATTTTAAAACGCTTTGTACCATTAGAGGGATATGGGAAGGTTGGAATGGAAGAAGGATCAGTACATTCATGTACTCTTATGAGGACTGAATTGGGTGTTTTAAAGGACAAAACTCAGTGGTACGCTGTATTGAGATGAGTTAGAAGAAAAATAAGAGGGAGGAAGAAGAGAGATCAAAAGTGCGAAGAGTAGGAGACTCTTAGCAGTCTGATGAGAGTAGCCACCTAAAATTGATCTTGATACTGAGGGTTTTAAAATTACTGAGATTGAGGTCTAGTCCCTGGGAAGACAGAGCAGTTGGAACAGTTCTAAAGAAACTGCAGGAGAAATTGCAGGAGGTTGAAGGTCAGTCTTTATGATGAGACAGGCCTGAGTTCATTTATGTTGTCTTGCGACAAGAAGCATGCAGAAGTGATGGCATGCCTTGCAGAGCTTAAAAAGTGCGAAAGGAACTCATCAACCACTGCTGAAACTGTGCTACTGAAGGCGAAGGAGGAACTCACGTTAAAGAGATGCACCAGAAGATGAAGTAATTCCAGCACTCAGTTCCTATGGACACAGCCCCTACCTCAGTTCTGACGAAACCTCAGCTGACCCCTATTCTAAGCATCATCCCTGCCTCTTAAGCCCATATGACCCATTCCTTCTTCATGCACTCTCTTATTTAACATTATCGATGTGGTTGTATTTTGTTCTGGATTTTTTTTTTATTTTTTTTCTTTTGTTTTCGTTGTGTTCTCTTTTCTTTGTTTTAACAAAACTCTTATTAGTTAGGGTAGTGAATTTTTTCTTGCTTTATTTTATATTTTGAACGTATCAGTCTTAATTCTAAATTGATTCTTTAGATGCATCTTGATGGCTAATATTGCTCGATGTCTGCTTGGAGATACATATTAAAATTTCAAAAGCGGGGTCCCTACCTTATATGAAATGATGGTGTGATGATCACGTTTCTCAGGGAACATAGTTCTAAATTTTGATGATGCCAAAAGGGGGAGAGAACGGCAACATAAATTGCATAATAAAAATCAAATCTGAATCTAATTTATCTCACTCTACACACCTCTATTAAAAACCTGCCAAAGTTAAAGTCATATGATATACTTTGTATATAATCCTAGTCATAGTTTTTGCTAGTGTATATTTAACTTAATCAGAAAACAAAATCAAAATATGTTTCTTTATATGTTTATCTTTTTCTTACGCTTGTTTGCCTTGGTTGTCATCATCAAAAAGGGGGAAATTGTTGACTCATGAATTGAGAGTAAAGTTTTGATGATGACTAACACAAACAAGCTTAACTAATATATACTTTGAGTTCCTATGAGATTTCACAGGTTCAAAGTGTAAGGAACTTGGAGCAATATTGAAGGAACGTAACAAGCTAAACAACCAAGTTCATGGAGAAGTCCTAGGCAGAATATTGCAAAGGAACACAGAAGAAAGAAAGAAGTTCCTTGGTAACACAGTTATGTGGAACAAGGCGAGAATAGATTGTTCCTACAGGAACAGGCGAACAAAGTCAAGACATCCACATGAAGTGTCTTGGTAAAGAGAAGAGAATTCCAAGAAGAGTATAAGCAATCTTTAGGAAACTTAGTAATTACATTGGAGACTCAAATCAGATTGGAACATCAAACCTAAAAGCAAGTTACGAATCTATCTACGAAGTGGTCTAGGTTAATTTATTGGGCTGTTTTGCTGAGAATAAAAACGACATCTAGGGTTTTAACAAGTCAGAAAAGTTGTTGCGTCCTAGATTGTAGGAATAAAGTCATGGGTTATGGCAAGAATAAGCGGTTAAATTAGTCAAGTCAAAAGACCTATTTTCGTGGTCTACAACTGGGATAGTGGAAGAAATCGTGGAGTAGTGGAAGAGAAGAAGTGGTTGAAGACTGAAGATTACAAGCCAGAACCATTTATAAATACTCCAAGAAATTCAGAAGAAGAAGCGGAGAAGAACATCAGAGAACACATTGAGTATTTAACGAGTACATGTTTTGATGTTGTTGTTCCAGTCCAGTTTAAAAGGTCTTTTCAATGTATTAGAGTCAGAATTGAGTTGTAATTAGTGAGAAAAAGAGAAGTGTGAGAACTAGAGAAGAGTGGAGAAAAAGAGAAAGAGAAGCGAGAGATAAAGAGTGAGAATTGAGAATCAAGTTCCTACAGGAACTGACGAGGGAAATTAGAGAATTTAGGTTGTAATAGTTGTTACAGGCCTATAATAGAAGTGGAGTTTTCTTCCTTAGGGCCAAGGAAGTTTTTCTCATAAATATATCACTCGTACTCTTTAATTCGCTCAAAATAGTTTAAATTCCGCATACAAGTTCCACACAGCAATTCACCCCCCCTCTTGCAGTGTTCCTATAGAAACAACAGCTCTCTTAGCCATGACAGAACTGGGAGAAATAGCACTATCATGCGGAAATGCACATCTGCATTCAGTCAGCATTACCTTTCTAGATTACATTTTAGTTTCTCTACATTCATGAGTGTAAAAGCAAACTAGAAGTATCTTTTTTTTCCAAAATCACTTCTTTCCATTTCTCTTTCCTAAATATAACACAGAACCTGTTAATTGTACCCCTATAAAAACATATGATATGAGCCTGTAGCATCAAGCATCTCTGGCATCCACTCTTGTCTCTTCTAAGTTACATTAGAGCAATTTACATTGAGCTATTAACTACAAGATTTCCTTCCAACTGATCACATTGAGCTGTTGACCACAAGATTTCCCTCCTCGGAGATCAATTACTTCCAAAAGAAATGAAAACTAATTCATCATTTTACGCTTCAACGGTCCCTCTATGGGATCAAACCACTTATACCTAATCTCCTAGTCTTGCGGTTCGATAGTTATACTCAATACATACATACGAAATCGTCCGAATTAAATCTAAAAGGCATATGTTGCTATCCTTGTAATAATCCGCTCAAATAGACTTCTAAAAAACAAAATAATATCAACAAACTACAATAGCATACATCAAAAAGTACACCGTAAAATCAAAGCACTTCCATTTACTTAAACAATCAAATTCAACAAAGTTAAAAACAACAATTCAAATCAAAAGCAACATCCAACTTCAGCAAATATTAAATTAAATTATAAATTAAAACAAAATTGCATTCTAAGTCAACGTAAACGCTGAGCAGATCTAACTTACCTCATCAATTCACCAAATTCAAAAAAAAAAAAGACAATAACATAATCACAACAAAAAACATTCAAAATTCTTCAACATTATTTAAAATCAGAATTTCAAAAAACTTAAAAATAACGAGTTAAAGAAGAAACTAACTCAGCTAAGTCACCGAGTAGACAAAGAACGCCAACAAGTCCAGCCATGGCAACACCTTCAAGCAAAGCTTCAGGATCATCTTTATCTGCTACTTTTATACAAGTCTGGATCTGGTAAATTGTATTCACTTCTTAACTAATACCCATTTATTGACATTTCTAATTTACTCGAAAAATTGATAATTCACCCACAGACCCACACAACATGCATGAACAAAATACGCAAAATATACGTCGACGCTGAATGCACATAGAACAAAATCCATCCTTAATATATGATCACAAGAGCTATATAACTCTAAAACGTTAAAACCAATTAATAAAATTATTAAAATGGGACAAAAAAACACAGAGTTATCCTCAAAATCAATCAAAAATCACTAACCCATCAAAATCTCCACATATTCATTTTCAACCCAATTTTCATTTTTTTCACTACAAAACTAAAAACAACTTAATCAACCAATAAAAAAAACAAATTGTTATAAAATAGTCATAATGGTGGATGTTCATTATACATTATTACCTATGTATGTAACTCTTCATATGGTTATAGTTATTCTTCATGTAACATTAATATGGCTTTATACATCCTTGTAACTCCTCTCATGTAATAACTTCTAATTCAATATTGACCTTTCAATACTCATAGGAAGTTACTATGTAGATGATGTATATATATATGTTAGACATTGTGGAAGATATACAATTGAGATTACATATATTCTATATCTCCATTCATTCTTTGCTACTTTTTTGTAACACGTTATCAGCACGATAGTTCTATCCTAATTGATTTAGGTTTTAATAAAACAAAATAAATTATTTGATTGTTGTTTTCAGTTACTTTCAAAATCAAGTATATTTTGGATCACTATCAACTCATATTCATACAGTACAGAAGGTATGCAATCTAAACTAATAAGAAGTATTAATATTGTGAATACATGATAATTTTAATAATCCTTTTAATTTTTTTTATGCTCTACCCATAGATTTAGTTTTTTCTTATAAGTAGTTAAGTGTATAATTCATAGTTTTGTCTCTTCATTCTATTAGAGAGAAAGAAGAATAAAATAGAGATTTACTATGTTCTTATCTATTGTAAGTTTTATATGATAAAAGTATGTGTTAATCCTAACTACTAGGCTATAACATGTAAAATTAGTCTAATTAGTTATATTTATTAGTGATTTTAAAGTTTATCAATTATACTAATTCCTAGTAAAGTTCTATATGTTTTTTTTTAACTTTCGTTTATATGATTAAGTTCAATTTCTTAATAAGTTAATCAACAGACAATGATAATCTCAGCAAAACTATTTATTATAAAACACATCTCGAATTGTTTATTCATGTTAATATTGTGACAATTCACATGCATTTGATTTCTTGTGTGTTTTTGCTAGTTCATACTTTTGTCACATATGCCCATTAATTCCACGTAAAAATAAATATTATTGAGCTACTTTAAACAACTTTCATTTGTCATAATTTTATTCCACAAATTGTGATGCTATTATGATTGAATTTTATTAGCCATAATATATGATGTAGTTATGAGTGGATTTTATGAGCCAAAAGAGAGAAGTATGAAGGTGAAATGCAACATGTTAGTTTTTAGCTTGGAATTTTATTTATATGCATTGTCATTTTAAAGGATATGTATTATGTAAAACCAATATTCAAGTAAGTTATATCAATCAAGTATAGATAATAAATCGATTATTTCAATCAATAATATGATGATTATGTGTTTCAATAGAATGAAAGGTTGTTAAATTAATCTTTATGATAATTATTTACTTGTAATTCTTTGGTGAACATGAATTTCATTTATGAGTGTGATTAAACATTTGTGTAAAGTTATATCTCATTGACCACATTAGTCACTATTGTTGACCTCAAATAATGCTAGTATGTGTTTTATTTTACTCTAGAAGATGAATTTGAAAACAATCTTTTGTTTTGTGTAAATTAGATGTGATTAATTGGAGAATTGTGGGGTACTTTTATTTTAATGACAATATATCTATTACATGATTACATATTTTCCAATGAAATGATGGGGTAAGACAAGTAGCGTAGAGTTAGTAATTTCTAAGCTACTATCCAATTATTGCATAAACCATGTTTGAATGGATGTTTTTGATAACGATCTATAAGTCAATATTCATTTATTTATTTAGTTATTATAATTCATGTAAAAAAATTTCATAAGAATTGCAAACATGAATATATTCATTTTAGCAAAAAAAGATATAATTTAAAAATAAAGAAGCATGAAATCGTGAGAAACTTATTTGAAAAGTGTATTCATTAAGCCTTTTTTTTTTGGGATAAAATTTAAAGTATAAAGATTGATATATATTGGGCATGACGAACATGTAAGAGTTTTATAAGAGTTTATGGTTTTTAGAGATATAAGAGTATTCAAGGCTCCTTGATTAGTTTCATACACCATATGCCATGATTAAGCAAAGATAATATTATTTTTTATTATTTTAATAGTCATTGCATATGGATAATCAAATATATTGATGATCAGCTTGTTAAATACATTAGCTTAAATATCAATTGTTTATGAAAGTGGCCACATAATAATCAATTAAATATTTTACATGATATCATCCTGAAGATGAATATGAATAAATGCTCCAATTAAAGCAGTTGCGAATGAACTTAGAGCACGCTTGAAGCGTGTTAGAGCAGACCAATAGGAACAAGTCATAAGAATCTTCAGGAAAGGAAATGAGCAACAATTGATAATGGGAAATTCGAGAACGTAAAACAGTTGTTAAATCTCCTAAGGATATTATGTCCAGTATTCTAGTAAAATTAATATGTACCATGAATATATACAATGGGCTACAGAAGGGTATAGAATGCCTAACAATATTAGCACGTACCAAGATTATTATCCATGCTCCAACAAAGTGTGAAGTATTATTGGATTAGTTGATGGTCTTGCCAAGTCTAGAAGAAAAGTAAACACATGTTAAGTGTTCTTATATCATGTACATCATATCCATGGTCGTGCATAAAATTTGTCGAATAAAGTGATCACAAGTATAATATTTGAGAACTTATTAATTATTAAGAAAAGTTTTGGATGTTATATAATTAAATTGGGCCATCTAAGGTAATAAAATGGCAAGACATACTGACATAACATTGAGATTGAGCTGTACTTTTATTGCAAATTTTGATAATACAATTTGTTATGAAGAAAATTTGAAGTGATAATTTTTCAAATAACTCATGTATTCAGCTATTAGGTGACCAGAAGCTCACCAAATATAACTTACATAACTAGTATCACACTTTGAAAGTCTTTGGGGATCCAGAAGATCTCCACTTAATGATATTGCATGAAAGTTAATTACTTTTGTTGAACAATCTCTTGGTTGGGGCTGTTATTCGTCAGCTCACAAGAATTAAGAAAAGAAGAGAGAAAACTGCCAAATACATGTCTCCGCATTGATATTATGTTCCAGAAGAGAGCTAATTGTATATGAAAGATTTATTGAAAGATAGATACATGTGCATTGTATATCATAAGTTAAAAATGTTATGGTTTTACTTAAATTTATTCTCTACAAGAGATGAAAATTATGTTGAATATAACTTTTGTAAGAGATGAAACTGGTATATATCTATAAAAGGATCTCCTATGAGATGAAATATATTGGCACATGAAATTATATAATAAGTTGTTTAACAATTTGACGCCCCTATATTTTACCAACTTAGCTGGAGGAGAATTGGAATAAGTTGGAAAAAATTACTTCTTATCATAAATTGATGATCTTTATAATGGTAATTGGAAAGGTTATGTGCCAACTTTTGTTTATCTATTATCAAGAAATGTTGCACATATGATTTGATTTGTATACAATTATAATTCATGAAGCATAACGTTGAGGATACATTTTGGTTATATATATAATGTGTATGCGTTGAGATGAATCTTGCAAATTATAAATGAATCACTGCACCTGAAGTGTAAGTTATATATTCGGTTCCAAATTGATATATAAATAAATAGATAATAAAGATGTGATATATGGCAAGATAGTGCAGTAGACATTTTTTGAAAGTGTAGTAATGACGATCATATTATAAGAGTATGAAATACCCTGGAAGTGGTATTGATATCTAAATCAAAATATAAAAGATGACATATGTTATGAGAAAATTATGATGGTACCAATTAGAAACAATGTGTTAAGTTATCATCGTAAAATAGCATGCAATAATTATATCTTGAATAATATTATGGTGCCGGTATATAATGGAACCGAAGAATATTATTTATATGCAAGAAGGAATGAACTTGTTAATAAGAGTTTGGAAATATATGTCCATTTTGATGTCGACATAATGATGATATATCGATTGTTCATTATGGACCTGAAGTCCAATGAAATATAATATATGATGATTCAAGTTTTATCATGGACTAGAAGTCCATGGAATTAATGGATTTTGTATCCACACTGTACAGTGTCTTGCATTATTTGGAGTCTTAGGTTCATGTGCATATGTGAGTCATAGGTAAATAGTTTACTCATTGCATGTGTACGTAGATAGTTGTTGGATGCATAACTCATTATATTTTTGCAATATCTTACCATTAATTTCATATATCTCATGTCATTAGTTTCTTGCAATAATTGTGGTGTTTGTACTTGTTGATCCAAAGTATAATTTACAAATTTGCTGGAAATTTACAAAAAATATTTGAATCTAACGGTCTTATAGTTGTGACGAATATATATATATATATATATATCATCTATTTGATATCATTTTTGAGTTCCTAAAGAACAAAACATTATATATTTTAATACTCAGCTAGTTAGCCGCAACAATTTTATATGTAATATATTAACATTATTACCAAACTCCTGAAGAGTCTTTGTGACTAAACTGAGATCACAACCTGAAGTTTTAGCATGTGAGAGTCTAAAGAATAATGGAAGTATATATAAATATATGAGCACTCGTATATATTAAGTGTTTGAAGAATATAAACAAATTATAATTCATTCAAAAAAATGCTTATGGTTTAGAAATACCATAAGTAACATATGTGTGTAATTACATGTGTTATATTATAATTCAAATATGATTACAAAGTCATATTGATGATGATCTCATGTGTTGGCACCAAATTTTGCCTTAATTTGTTTGGTCGAAATTGATTACCAATTTCTACTATAGGCCTCCGGAAGCAGGCATGATTTGGATGGGTATGATTGATATAACTTTAAGTAACAGATATCAAGTGTTATGAAGATTAATATGTCCAACTATTATTTTTGATGCACTTATACCAAAGAGGAATTTAAAGATGACTTGTTTAAAGAGTCATTTATTGATGGAAACTCTACGTACTACTACAATGAAGACGAAGTTATCTAACAATATTGGATTTGCACCAAAAGATCTCAAGTTCTATGTTTATCAGGGAAAGAGAATACGCGTTGCACTCTTTGTCCCTTATACATGGTTTTGTCCCATGTTGGGTTTTTCATGATAAGGTTTTTAACGAGGCAGCATATTATATGCATATTATGAAGATGTTGTACTCATTTTCCTTCACTAGGGTTTTATCCCATAGAGTTTTTCCTAATAAGGTTTTAGTGAGACACATTTAAAATAATGAACATCTAAGGGGGAGTGTTATAAAATACTCATGATGGTGGATGTTCATTATACATTAATACCTATGTATGTAACTTTCCATATGGTTATAGTTATTCTTTATGTAACATCAATATGGCTTTATACATCCTTGTAACTCCTCTCATGTCGTAACTTCTAATTCAATGTTGACCTTTCAATACTCATATGAAGTTACTATGTAGATGATGTATGTATATATGCTAGACATTGTGGAAGATATACAATTGAGATTACATATATTCTACATCTCCATTCATTCTTTCCTACATTTTCATAACACAAATGTATTAATCAAAACGAAGAAAACTCCAAACCCCATTTAATTTAAACCCTAAATCAATAAATCAATTGATTAATAAAAATACCCATCAATCAAAATGCAGAAACAACACAAGATCAACAAAATAAATAAAATATTTAAACAAAATAAATAAATTAATAAAAGAAGAAATACCCTTCGGTCATTATTATTATTGTTATTATCATTGTTGGGAGCCTTATTAAAGGAAGGAAAATTTAGATCATTATTCTTCAAATGACAAGAAGAAGGGATGAATTCCTTAGCCCAAGTAATCAACTTTGATAAAATGTCAGCAAGCTCATTAATATTCTTATGATATTCACATGAACATTTTGAATTAGAATTACAGAACAATTGCAAAAGGGACTTATGGACTTTCATGCAACATATGAAAATATGTTGGTTAGCTACAACTTGATAATCTGGAATTAGGTCGATCTATATTAGTATCAAATAATTAAAACAAATTACTAATAATTCTTCAACCAAAAATAATGGATCTACAAATGAAAAATTAGATGAAGAACAACATAGAGTACCTAGCAATTGACGAATATAATTGAATCAAAATCGAATTTGACCGAAATACATACTAAACCTTGAACATAGGACAAACAAAACAAATTAAACAAAAAATTGAGAAATTTACCTTCGACGATAGGAATTCAGTTCATCTTCGACAGAACATGACCACCGCAAAAGTCTAATTCGAATACCCTAACCTCTAGAAAAAGCAATTCGAGGACCCTAACCACAAAAACCCAAAATTGAAACCTTCAACTCGAAAACCCTAAACACCGAAACCTCTAATTCGTAAATCCTAACCACTTCAAAAACCCAATCATAAACCTAGTTATCACACCAAAAACCCAATCAATAAACCCTGATTATCACACCAAACACCCAATTCAAATGAAAAAACCGTGAAAACGAAAGCCAACGATTGAGAAGGAAGAGACGGGATAGTTGGTTTCGTGAAGAGTGAGATGAGATGATAGAGTGAAGAGTAAGAATCTGAGAGCGTTGAGAGTTAAATAGATATGAGAAATGAGAGTGACAAAATTGATAGCGAATGAGAGCGAGGGACTAGTTTTTTTAACGGTCCCAAACTCCCATTAGCATTTTTTTTTATTAAAAACGATATAAAAGCTCCGTGATAGTTATTTTGAAGCTTCTACTAGTATCGTTTAGTGTAGAAACGATACTAATAAAGAAGTATTAATAAAGTTTATTTTATAAACGATAATAATAGGTGACTTATTAGTATTGTTTTTTGTAAAAACGATACTAATGGTGACTTGTTAGTGTCATTTATATTAGAAACGATACTAACATAGACATATTACTATCGTTTTTCCTACAAACGATGCTAATGAGGCGTTACTAATAGCCATTTTTTAACTAGTGTGGGCACCCCTGTCTATTTCCGGGAATTTTTTTTTTCGGGACAACTATACCCCAAAAAATAGTGAATAATAATAGCCTTTGTTTCAGGCCCCCGGAGGGGCCTTCTCGGGCCCCATCACTTTTTCGCCCCATGTTTTTACCACGTGCTATGGACCTCTACAGAACCCCCCACGATTGTTATCGACCCCTAAACACCTCTTAGGATCCCTGTTATGGCCTCTTCCAGAGAGAGGAAAAACAACCTTATTTGCTATGGTCTAAGCCCTTCTTATCATTCCTCATATAACCTTTTAGCCTCGAATACTTTGGTCTAGGTTCCTATTTTTACCTTATGGGAACTCCGCTCCACTTCCGGGATTTTTTTTTCCTAGGACCCCTGAACCCCAAAAAATAGTGAATAATAATAGCCTTTGTTTCAGGCCCTCGGAGGGGGCGTCTCGGGTCCCATCACTTTTTTGCCCCATGTTTTTACCACGTGCTATGGACCTCCACACCACCCCATACGATCGTTTTTAGCCACTAAACACCTCTTAAGATCCCTCTTATGGCCTCTTCTAGCGAGGGGAAAAACAGCCTTATATGCAATCGTCTAAGGCCTTCTTATCATCGCTAATATGACCTTTTGACCCCCCAATCCTTTGGTCTGTGTTCCTATTTTAACCTTACGGACACCCCGGTTAGTTTCCGGGATTTTTATTTCAGGGACCCCTGTGCCCCAAAAAAAAGTGAATAATAGCGTTTGTTCGAGGCCCCTGGAGTGGTCGTCCCGAGCCCCGTCAAAGTTTTGCCCCGTTTTTTGACGGGTGCTATAGACCTCCACAACACCCCAACGCACATTTTCGGCACCTAAACACCTCTTAGGGTCCCTCTTATGGCCTCTTCTAGCGAGGGGAAAAACATCCTGGTACACAATCCTCTAAGGCCTTATTATCATCCCCCATATGATGATTTCACCCCGAATGCTTTGGTCTGGGTTCCTATTTTTACCTTACGGGCCTCCGATCGATTTTCGAGATTTTTTTTTCCGGGACTCCTGAACCCTAAAAAACAATGAATAATAGGCAATGTTTCCGGCCCCCGAGGGGCATTCCTAGGCCTCGTCACTTTTTCACCCCGTCTTTTTACCTCGTGCTATGGACCTCCACTGCATCCCCCATGATCATTTTTACACCATTAACACCTCTTCAGATACCTCTTATGGCCTCTTCAAGAGAGGGGAAAAACAGCCTTATATGCAATCGTCTAAGGACTGCTTTTCATCCCTCATATGATCTTTTCACCCCAAATCGTTTTGTCTGGTTTGCTAATTTTCCCTTACGGGCACCCAGTCGATTTTCGAGATTTTTTTTTTTCCGGGCCCCTGAACCACAAAAAACAGTGAATAATAATAGCTTTCATTTGATTTCCACTGAGGGTTGACCAGGGTCCCGTGTTTTCTTACCACGTGCGACGGACCTCCATAGCACCC
>PYUH01000265.1:1133362-1185081 GCA_016808085.1 Suaeda aralocaspica | reverse complement strand
CTCCCTAGCCCCCCCCCCCCCCCCCCCCACGATCGTTTTCGTCCCTAAACACCTCTTAGGATCCTTCTTATGGCCTCTTCTAGAAAGGTGAAAAACAGTCTTATATGGAATCGTCTATGCCTTCTTTTCATCCCTATTATGACCAATTTACCCCGAATCCTTTAGTCCGAGTTTTTGTTTTTACTTTACGGGTACCCGGTCGATTTTCGGGATTTTTTTTTGCAGGGCCCTTAAACCCCAAAAAACAGTGAATAATAGCCCTTGTTTCAGCCCCCAGCGATCCCGTCCCGGGCCCAGTCACTTTTTCGCCTTGTTTTTTTACCACGTGGTATGGATGTCCACAGCACCACCACAATCGATTTCAGCCCCTAAACACATCATACGATCCCTCGAATGGCCTCTTCCAGAGAGAGTAAAATCAACTTTATATGCAATCATCTAAGGCCTGATTATCATCCCTTATATGTCCTTTTCACACCGAATCCTTTGGTCTGGGTTCCTATTTTTACCTTACGAGCACCCCAGTTCCAGGATTTTTATTTCTAGGACCCCTGAACCCCCAAAAAAAAGTAATAGCCTTTGTTTCAGGCCGCCGGTGTGGTCGTCCTGGGCCCTGTCACTTTTTCGCCCTGTTTCTTTACGACGTGCTGTGGACCACCACAACACCCCCCACTATCATTTTTGGCCCCTAAACACCTCTTAGGATCCCTCTTATGGCCTCTTCCAGAGAGGGGAAAAACAACCTTATATGCAATGGTCTAAGGCCTTCTTATCATTTCATATATGAACTTTTGGCCCCAAATGCTATGGTTAGGGTTCCTATTTTTACCTTATGGGCACCCTAGTCTTTTTTCGGGATTTTATTATAGATAACAAATAGCGTCGAGAATTAATTCCCACCAAACTAAATGCATTAGCAAATACTAATAACTGATGAATAAGTTATTATTTTAGTACACTTAAAGTAGATGTAGTAAGGAAGAGCTAAAACTATGTAAGAAAATTATTAAATATATGTAACGAAAAACAAATATAATAATATATTATTCATGACAATAGTCTTGATTAATAGAGTTACAAATAATTGAAAATTATCTACGGCTCCAATTTGGAAAATGATGCAAATCAATCTGCTAAAAATATAATACTAGCTAGTACATAGTTCAAAAGGCTAAAAGCCATATAAAAGATTTAGAGTCAGCAATTGCAGGAAGGTTAGGAGCAGGGGCAGATCCTGGAATCTAAACCAGGTGTAGCACCGTGAAAAGTCGTTAACGTATTATTCAATGTACAAATTAATCACATTTTGTATCGATCAATTCGGATAAAGAACAAACATTTACGAATCAACCTTTATTATAGTTACTAAATTACTCTAATAAAATCAAGTTTGCTTTCGCTACAGTCTCATATTGCTAATCACACTAAACTCAATTACTTACCCCTTCATATATTGTCACATAGCGCAACTCCACAAGTCTTAGTCAATTCTCAATTCACACGACCACAATTATTTCAATAATAATTCATATTAAATCAGATATTAATAATTTACAATCATCGAATAAACCAAATAAATTCAATATTATTATTTCGTAATTTAGTATAAAACTAACAAACATAGATTTTTTTTTTTGTGGATCGAAGATGAGAGGATGCTATAATTAATCGACCCGAAACATAATCGAATGAAATTAATTAACATTCCCTACAACTCTAAATCCACAAAAATAGTGGAATAGTTAGCACATTGTGGACTAATTGCGGAATTAGGATATGGCAGTATTTTCTAGCACATTATAATTTAATATTTTCGATAATAATTGTAGCACCTTATCATAATAATTACATAAAAGGGAATTGTAGCTCCTTCGATACACAAAATGATGGGGCCCAGGACAGCCCCTCCAGGGGCCTGAAACAAAGGCTATTATTCATTGTTATAAGGGGTTAAGGGATCCCGGAAATAAAATCACGAAAATCCACCGGAGAGCCCGTATGGTAAAAATAGGAACCCAGACCAAAGGATTCGGGATGAAAAGCTCATATGAGGGATGATAAGAAGGCCTAAGACGATTGCATACGAGGCTGTTTTACTCCTCTTTTGAAGAGGCCATAAGAGGGATCATATGAGGTGTTTAGGGGACAAAAACTATCGTGGGGGGTGCTATGGAGGTCTATTGCACGTGGTAAAAAAAGGGGTAAAAAAGTGACGGGGCTCGGGACGGCCCCTCCTAGGGCTTCAAACAATGGCTGTTATTCACTGTTATTTGGCATTAAGGGGTCCCGAAAAAAAAGTACCGAAAATCGACCGGTGTACGCGTAACATAAAAATAGGAACCAAGTACACACGATTCGGGGTGAAAATGTCATACCAGGGTTGAATAAAAGGCCTTAGACAATTGCATATAAGGCTGTTTTTCCCCTCACTAGAAGAAGCCATAAGAGGGATCTTAATAGGTGTTTGGGGGCTGAAAACGATCGTGGGGGGTGTTGTAGAGGTCTATAACACCTGGTAAAAAAATGGGGCGAAAAAGTGACTGGGCCCGGGACAGCCAATCCGGGTGCTAGAAACAAAAAGGCAATTATTCACTATGTTTTAGGGTACTTTAGTCCCAAAAAAAAATCCTGAATATCAATTGGGGTGCTCGCAAGGTAAAAATAGGAATCCAGACCAAAGGATTCGGGTGAAAAGGTCATATAAGGGATGATAACAAGGCCTAAGACGATTTCATATAAGGTTGTTTTTCCCCTCTCTAGACGTGGCCATAAGGGGGATCCTAAGAGGTGTTTAGGGGCCGAAAAGGATCGTAGAGGTCCTGTGGACGTCCATAGCACGTGGTAAAAAAACAAGGGGAAAAAGCGATGGGGCCCGGGACGGCCCCTCCAGGAGTCGTAAATGAAGGCTATTATTCACAGTTTTTTTTGGTTCAGGGGTCCCGGTAAAAAACTCCCGGAAATCGAACGGGGTGCCCGTAAGGTAAAAATAGGAACAAAAACTGAAAGATTAAGGATAAAAATGTCATAGGAGGGATGATAAGAAGGCCTTAAACGATTGCATATAAGGTTGTTTTACCATTCTCTGGAAGAGGCCACAGGATGGAACGTTAGAGGTTTTTAGGGGCCGAAAACGATCATGGGGGGTGCTGTGGAGGTCCATTGAACGTGGTAATAGAATGGGGTAAAAAAGTGATGGGGCCCGGGACGGCCCCTCCGGGGGCCTGAACAATGGCTATTATTCACTATTATATAGGGTTAAGGGTCCCGGATAAAAAATTCTCGAAACTCGACTGTGGTGTTCTTAAGGTAATAATAGGAACCCAGACCAAAGGACTCCGGCTGAAAAAGTCATAAGAGGGATGATAAGAAGGCCTTAGCGATTGTGTATAAGGTTGTTTTTCCCCTCTCTAGAAGAGGCCATGAGAGGGATTCTAAAAGAAGTTTAGGGGCCTAAAATGATCGTGGGGGGTGCTGTGGAGGTCCATAGAACGTGGTAAAAAAACGGGACAAAAAGTGAGGGGGCCCGAGTCGGCCCCTCCGTGGGCCTGAAACAATGGCTATTATTTACTGTTATTTCGGGTTATGGGGTCCTGAAATAAAAATCACAAAAATCGAGCGGGTTGCTCGTAAGGTAAAAATAGGAACCCATATTAAAGGATTCGGGATGAAAAGGTCATATGAGCGATCATAAGAAGGTCTTATACGATTGTATATAACGTTGTTTTACCCCTCTCTAGAGGAGACCATAAAAGGGATCGTAAGAGGTGTTTAGGGGCCAAAATCGATTGTGGGGGGTGCTGTGGAGGTCCGTAGCACGTGGTAAAAAAACGAGGCGAAAAACTGACAAGGACCGGGTGAAAAGGGTCCCGAAAAAAAAATCACGAAAAAAAAACCCTGACCTAAGGATTCTGGGTGAAAAGGTAATATGACAGATGATAAGAAGGCCTTAGACGATGGCATGGATGGATGTTTTTCCCCTTTCTAGAAGAGGCCATAAGAGGGATCTTAAGCGGTGTTTAGGGGCTGAAAAATATCGTGGGGGTGCTATGGAGGTCCGTAGCATGTGGTAAAAAACACGGTAAAAAAGTGAAAGGGCCCAAACGGCCACTCCGGGGGCCTGAAACAAAGGCTATTATTTACTATTTTTTGGGCTACTGGGGTCCAGGGAAAAAAAATCGCGAAAATTGACGGGGGTGCCCCTAAGGTAAAAATAGGAACCCAAACGAAAGAATTCGGGGTGAAAAGGTCATATGAGGGATGATAAAAAGGTCTTAGACGATTGCATATAAAGTTGTTTTTCCCCTCTCTGGTAGAGGCCATAAGAGGGATCCAGAGGTGTTTAGGGACCGAACACGATACTGGGGGTGCTGTGGAGGTCCATTGCACGTCGGTAAAAAATAGGGCAAAAAGGTGACGGGGCCCAGGACGGCCCCTCTGGACATCGGAAAAATAAAATCCTAGAAATCGACCGTTGTTCCCGTAAGAGAAAATAGGAACCCTAACCAATGGACTCGGGGTGAACAGGTCGTATGAGGGATGATAAGAAGGCCATAAACGATTGCATGAAAGGCTGTTTTTCCCCTCTCAAGAAGAGGACATAATAGCCATCTTAAGAGGTATTTAGGGGCCGAAATGATCGTGGGGGGTGGTGTAGAGGTCCATAGCACGTGGAAAAAAAAAGGGCGAAAATGTGACGGGGCCAAGGACGGCCACTACGGGGGCTTCAAACAAAGGCTATTATTCACAGTTTTTTAGGGTAGAGGAGTCTCGGAAAAAAAATCCCGGAAATCAACCGGGGTGCCCGTAAGGTAAAAATAAGAACCCTAACTAAAGGATTCGAGGTGAAAGGTCTTATGAGGGATGACAAGAAGGCCTTAGATGATAGCATATAAGGCTTTTTTTCCCCTCTCTGGAAGAGGCCATGAGAGGTGTTTAGGGGCCGAAAATGATAGTTGGGGGTGCTGTGGAAGTCCATAGCACGTGGCTAAAAAAACAGGGCAAAAAAGTGACAGGGCCCGGGACGACCCCTCTAGAGGCCTAAAACAGTGGCAATTATTCACTGTTATTTGGGGTTCAGAGATCCCGGAAAAAAACAAACCTCAAAAATTGAGCGGGGTGCCCATAAGGTAAAAATAGGAAACCAAACGAAAGAATTCGGGGTGAAAAGGTCATATGAAGGATGATACGAAGGCCTGATACGATTGCATATAAGGTTGTTTTTCCCCTCCCGGGAAGAGGCCGTAAGATGGATCGTAAGAGGTGGTTAGGTGTCGAAAACGATCGTGGGGGGTGCTGTGGAGGTACATAACACGTGGTAAAAAAAATGGGGCGAAAAAGTGACGTGTCCCGGGACGACCCCTCCGGGGGCCTGAAAGAAAGGCTATTATTGTTCACTGTTTTTTTGCGTTCAGGTGTCCCTGAAAAAAAATCTCGGAAATCGGCCAGCGTGCCCTTAAGTTAAAAAAAGGAACCCAGACCAAACTATTCGGGGTAAAAAGGTCATATGGGGGTTGATAAGAAGGCCTTAGACGATTGCATATAAGGTTGTTTTTCCCCTCCCTGGAAGAGGCCATAAGAATAAAGACAGGGCAAAAAAGACAGGGCAAAAACGATCGTGGGGGGTGTTATGGAGGTCCATAGCTTGAAGAATAAAGACAGGGCAAAAAAGTGACAGGGCAAGGACGGCTCCTCCGAGGCCTGAAAGAAAGGCTATTATTCAGTGTTTTTTGGGGTGTAGGGGTCGCGAAAAAAAAAAAATCTCTAAAATCGACCGGGGTGCTAGTATAGTAAAAATAGGAACCCACACCAAAGGATTCGGGGTGAAAAGGTCTTATGAGGGATCATAAGAAGGCCTTATATGATAGTATATAAGGTTGTTTTACCCCTCTCTAGAGGAGGCCATAAAAGGGATCGTAAGAGGTGTTTATGGGCCGAAATCGATCGTGATGGGTGTTGTGGAGGTCCATAAAACGTGGTAAAAAAATGGGGCGAAAATGTGTCAGGGCTCAGGACGACCCCTCCAAGGGCCTGAAATAAAGGCTATTATTCACTATTTTTTGGGATTCAGGGGTCCGGAAAAAAAATCTCGTAAATCGACCGGGGTGCCTGTAAGTTAAAAATAGAACCCGACAAACAGATTCTGGGCAAAAAGGTCGTATGCTGGATGATAACAAGGCATAAGACGATTGCATATAAGGCTGCTTTACTGCTCCGAGGAAGAAGTCGTAAGGGGGATCGTTAGAGGTGTTTAGTGGCCAAAAACGATCGGGGAGGGGGGGGGGTGCTGTGGAAGTCCATTGCACGAGGTAAAAAAATGAGGTGAATAGGTGACGGGACCCGGGACGACCCTTCCGGGGGCGTGAAACAAAGGCTATTATTCACTATTTTTTTGGGGTCGATATACAAGGAAAAAAAAATAACTGATATACAAGGAACGAAAAAAATAATCGATATCGGGACGAAAAAGTGACGTGGCACGGAACGACCCTTACGAGGGCGTAGACGATTGTAAATAAAGTTGTTTTACCCCTCTTTGGAAGAGGCCACAAGAGCGATACTAAGAGGTGTTTAGGGGCCGAAAACAATCGTGGGGGTGTAGTGGAGGCCCATAGCACGTGGTTAAAAAACAAGGCAAAAAAGTGACGAGTCCGGGGATGGCCCCTCCGGGGCCTGAAACATTGGTTATTATTCACTGTTATTTTGGTTTCAGGGGTCCCGAAAAAAAAATCTCGAAAATCGATCGGGATGAACGTAAGGTTGAAATAGGAAGCTAAATCAAAGGATTAGGGGTGAATACGTCATATAAGGGATGATAAGAAGGCCTTATACGATTGCGAATAAGGTTGTTTTTCCCCGCTCGGAAATTGGCCATAAGAGGTAACGTAAGTGTTGCTTAGGAGCCGAAAACGATCGTGGGGGTGCTGTGGAGATCCATAGCACGTGGTAAAAAAACGGGGCAAAAAAGTGATGGGGCCCAGAATAAAACATCCAGGAAATTGACTGGGTGCCTGTAAGGTAAAAAAAGGAACCATGACCAAAGGATTCATGATGAATAGGTAATATTAGGGATGATAAGAGGGTTCCTAGCTAAGAGGCGTTTAGGGGCCTAAAAATGTCGTGGGAGGTGTTGTGGAGGTCCATAGCACGTGGCAAAAAAAACAGGACGAAAAAGTGACGGGGCCGAGACGACCCCTCTGGACGCCTGAAACAAAAACTATTATTATATTCACTGTTTTTTGGGGTTCAGGGCTCTCGGAAAAAAAATCCCGAAAATCGTCCGGGGTGCCCGTAAGTTAAAAATAGGAACCCAGACAAAAGGATTCGGGGTGAAGAGGTCATATGAGGGATGATAAGAAGGCCTTAGGCGATTGCATATACGGTTGTTTTTCCCCTCTATGGAAGAGGCCATAAGAGGGTTCCTCAGAGGTGTTTAGGGGCCGAAAAGGATCGTGGGGGGTGTTGTGGAGGTCAATAGTACGTGGTAAGAAAATGGGACGAAAAAGTGACAGGGCCCGGGACGACCCCTCTAGGGGCCTGAAACAAATGCTCTTACCATTCACTATTTTTTGGGGTTTAAGGGTCTAGGAAAAAGAACAGGGTGCCCGTAAGGTAAAAATAGGAACTTAGACCAAAGGATTCGGGGTGAAATGACAAGGCCTCCTATAGAGAAACCAAGTATTGACCACTAGACATTGTATGTTGATGGCTCGTCCACTCAAAATGGATGTGGGGCTGGCATTATTTGTAGATCATCTGAGGGTGACACCTATGTTTATGCATGAGGCTCAAGTTCAAATATCAAATAATGAGGCTGAGTATGAAGCCTTGATTGTCGGGGTCAAGCTATGTAAGGCCGCTGGGCCAAAGAAGAGAGAAGTGATGTCTGATTCTCAGCTTATTATGAGTCAATACTTAGGGGACTATGAGGCTAAAGATGCCAGCATGGCTAAATACATGAATATACTTCAAGAGGAAATGAAAAGTCTTGACAAGTTTCAAATTATTCAATTTCTTCTTGTTTTGCGCCACTTTTGGAGGTTTCAAAGCAATTGGTTCTTCCATCATACATCACAAATCGATCATATTGCGAGGGTCTACCAAGCAATATATGACAAGCATCCATTAGACAGACATCACACATCACGGAATCCTCAAATTGACCAATTTTGAAATTGATAAGGGCTTGCTTTGTTACCTTCACATCACTGGTATTGCTTAACCAATGTAACTTGTAAGGTTGTGGATGATTGTATGTGGGTTCATTCAATTTCTAAATTAGTAGGGTAAAGACCACATTAGTACAGCTGCCACTGTCAATTATCACATCACACAACCTTCCCTGTACATTACACCTGGTCACGAAAATTTTGTCCCTCTGGTTCTCTGCAATTGGCACAGGTTTAGACTGAAGAACCTTCCTTAGGACCAATGCCTGACCTTGTGTTTCTGCCTCTACTTCTTCCATATCATTTCTACTTTGTTCTTCCTAGAAAATAATATTTTCGTCCTCCGCTTCTTCAAGAAAAACATCTAAGTAGGCATCTTCGATTTCATTTGCTTCCCTGACAGTGATTATGATACGCATATCAATGAGCAAAACTTCGAGGGTTTGGGTTTGATTGAAGGTGGAAAACAAGAAGCAACCTTGGGGGAGTTAGTGGCTTATGGAGACACAAGGCTTCTTGGGTTGGCTAGGGTGGATTTCTACGTGTGCATGGTGACATGCACAAGCTTATTCACGTAAATGTAGAGCAAGTATAGTTAGTAGTTTAGAAGTGTTGAGCTATATGGGTTTTCTTCCCACGTCATTTGATAGGGTTTTACCATATGGTGTTTTGTTATTTTCTTGATTAGTTTATGAGTCAAGGTTGATGGAATCAAGCATGAGAAACACAAAAATGGAGGTTTCTTGAAATAAAGATTGAATCTTGAAGAGTTTCTTGAAGTTCTTGAAATCGCAAGTCCAACAAAAATCAACGAGAATCAAAGCAAGTTATATGGCGGGATTTTGGACAGATTTTTGGAAGATTGGGCAACGTTGTCAACACGGTTTTTCAAGTTGTTTGACTTGGTCAACCTTGGGTTGTTATTCGGAAATATGGTCACTAGATTTGATTTGCAAAATATCTAAGATTTAGACTAGAAATCAGATTACAAAATATATGGTGCAAAAATATGTATCCGGTTTTGTTAGGATTTTCTTGTTATCCTAATCTTAGTTTGTTATATCATATATCTAAGGTAGTTAGGATATGTTTAGATTTCTGAAATATTGTGTGATATGTTTAGCCTATAAATAGGATGTAAAATACATCAATAAAATTCAGATTTGAGAGATTAAACACAAAGTGTTTCCGGCTTTCATTTGTTTCACGAAGTAAACAATTTTTGAGAGTTTCTTGTGAGAAATTCGAATTGAGTGAGTGGTGCTTTGCTTTATCTCACGTGAGGATAGTTCTTAGGATTTGAGGGTGCTTTGCTTTAATCAAATTCTACTAATTATTCGCCTTAGAAGTTCAGATTTGTGGTGCGTAGCTTTATCAAATTTGAAGTCTAAGTTTCTTTGTGTGAGTGGCGTTTGTCTATAACAAAATTCACATCAAATTTTGGTGCTCTCGTTGAGAGATTCATTCAATCTCAAGTGTTCAATATCAATTATCATGGCTCAAGAAGGTGGAGACGAAAATCCACAAGGATTCACGAAGGGTTTGAGCTTGGCTCAAGCAAAAGAGCTACGTATGCAAGGGGAGATTGACGAGTTAAAGGCTCGTTTAGATGAAGTCCTAACCATTATGGCTTCTACCAAGAAAACTCCTACCAAATCTAAACAAGAGGAGGGCTCATCATCAAGTGAAAGTGAGCAAGAAAGTGTGAGGAGTGTACGTAAACCAAAAAAGGGATACTCATCAAGTTCTAGTGACGATGAGGAACCAAGATCAAGGCACAAACATAAGGGAAAGATGAGGGATGATGATCGAAATCTTAAGCTCGAAATTCCTGAGTATAATGGAGGTATGGATCCTGAAAAATTTCTAGATTGGATTCGTAGGGTTGAAAGGATTTTTCGTTACAAAGAATATGATGATCATAAGTCTTATAAATTGGCGGAATTAAAACTCACTTCCTATGCAAGTTTATGGCTTGAGGGTTTACAAAGAAAGAGAAGGAAAGAAGGTAGATCAAAAATATCTTCATGGTCTAAATTGAAAAGGGAGATGAGGAAACGTTTTGTTCCTCAAGATTTCGAACAAAACAATTTCATCAAGATGCATACATTAAAACAAGATAGAAAAACGGTTGATGAATACATTGTGGAGTTTGAAAAATTGATCATGATTTGTGATTTAGAAGAGAAGGAGGACCACAAAGTGGCTCGTTTTGTGGCTGGTCTAGATGAAAATATAAGGGAGAAGGTCGAATTACAACCTTATTGGACCTTTGATGAAGTTTGTAGAGTGGCAGCAAGGGTTGAGAAACAAGTTGCACGCAAAACAAAGACATACTTCAAAACCTATGATTCTAAAGAAAAGCGTGATACTTTTCCTCAAAAACCAAACTTTGATAAGGTTACTAAACCCCCTTTCATCAAGGATAAGAGTTCATCTTCAAAGCCCCAAAGTAGTGATTCACGCATTGTGTGTTTCAAGTGTAAAGGGCAAGGTCACATTCAAAGAGATTGTCCTCATGCTAGGGTTACAACAACTCGAAATTGGGTAGATGGGGAAGGCCTTGAAGAAGAGGAGGAGATGTATGGGGATGAGGGAGAGGAAGAGTATGGCAATGATGAAAATATGGAGGAAGACACGGAGGAAGTCCAACCAGAAACACAAGGCCAATCCTTGGTGTTACGTAGGGTATTACAATCTCAAAGTGCACAACCTTTGGAGAGTCAAAGGGATAAAATTTTTCTCACAAGGTGTAATGTTCAAGGCAAGCTTTGTGATGTAATCATAGATACTGGAAGTTGCACAAATGTAGTATCTACGTTGTTGGTGGAAAAGCTCGCAATTCCTACAAAGATACATCCTCAACCATACAAGCTACATTGGCTTAGCAACACAAGTGATGTTAAGGTAAACAAACAAGCCTTGATTGCGTTTAAAATTGGTAAATTTGAGGATCAAGTACTTTGTGATGTTTGTCCTATGGATGCTTGTCACATATTATTGGGTAGACCTTGGCAATATGATCGTTTTGTGAAGTTTAATGGGAGGACAAATGTTTATATTGTGCGTAAGAAACCTAATGAAAAATCATATGCATTAAAACCCTTGATGATTTCTAAACCTAAAACAAGCATGGGTAATTCTAAAGGTGTTTTGTTGGTGGGTGGAAAGGAGTTAGAAAGGGAGTTGAAAACAAGTTCTATGTCTTATATGTTGTTAGCCAAAGAGGTACAAGATGAAGCCCCAGAGATTCCTAGGGTTTTGCATCCTATGTTGAATGAGTTTTCAGATGTGTTTCCTAATGAGTTGCCACCAGGATTACCACCAATAAGAGGGATTGAACATCAAATTGATCTTATTCCTGGGTCTCAAATTCCTAACAAGCCTGCATATAGATGTAATCCAGAGGAGACAAAGGAGATACAAAGGCAGATTGAGGAATTAATGGAGAGGGGATACGTGAGAGAGAGCATGAGTCCATGTGCTGTGCCTACATTAATAGTACCTAAGAAGGATGGGACGTGGAGAATGTGTATTGATTCAAGGGCAGTTAACAATATAACCGTCAAGTATAGGTTTCCTATACCTAGATTGGATGATTTGCTAGATGAATTACATGGTTCTCAATTATTTTCAAAGATTGATTTAAGGAGTGGATATCATCAGATTAGAATGAAGGAAGGTGATGAATGGAAAACAGGTTTTAAAACAAAGCTAGGGCTTTATGAATGGTTAGTCATGCCTTTTGGGTTAACTAATGCACCTAGTACGTTTATGAGGTTGATGAATGAGGTCTTAAAGCCATACATTGGTAAGTTTGTAGTGGTATATTTAGATGATATTTTGGTGTATAGCAAGAGTGTAAATGATCATCTAAGCCATCTAAGGAGTGTGTTTGGGACATTACGAGAACAAAAGCTCTATGCTAAGCTCGAAAAGTGTTATTTCATGGTACCAAGTGTGACGTTTTTGGGGTATATTGTGTCCAAAGATGGGGTTTCTGTTGATCCATCTAAAGTGGAAGCTATAAAATCATGGCCAACACCAAAGAACGTGACTGAAGTACGTGCTTTTCATGGGTTAGCTTCGTTCTATAGGAGGTTTGTGAAGAATTTTTCATCTGTTGTTGCTCCTATAACCGAATGCATTAAGAAGGATAAGCCTAAGTTTGAGTGGACTAAGGGGGCACAAGAAGCTTTTGAATTGATTAAGAAGTTGCTTTGTAACACACCTATACTAGCCTTACCAGATTTCTCTAAACCATTTGAAGTAGAGACGGATGCAAGTGGGGTTGGAATTGGTGCTGTTCTAGTCCAAGGGAAGAGGCCAATTGCTTACTTTAGTGAGAAGTTGAATGGTGCTAAACTGAACTATTCTACATATGACAAGGAGTTCTATGCCATTATTAGAGCTTTGGATCATTGGAGTCATTATTTAAGGCCTAATCACTTCATATTACATTCTGATCATGAAGCTTTGAAGCACATTAATGGTCAACAAAAATTGAATCCAAGACATGCTAAATGGGTTGAATTTTTGCAATCTTTTCACTTCTCTTCAAAGTACAAAACGGGGAAGTCTAATGTTGTTGCTGATGCTTTGTCAAGAAGGTATACTTTGCTTGGTGTTTTGAACTTTAAGTTGCTTGGGTTAGAGTTGATAACACAATTTTACGAGCAAGATGGTGATTTTGGACCAATAATGGCGCAACTTTCAAAGGGGTCTATGAGTTCCTATGTGCTACATGATGGGTTTTTGTTTAAAGGTAATCTATTGTGCATACCTAAGTGTTCTATACGTGAGTTGCTAGTAAGGGAGGCTCATGGAGGAGGTATTGCTGGACATTTTGGCATTACAAAGACACTAACCATGTTGCAAGAACATTTTTATTGGCCAAAGATGATTGTTGATGTTGAGGCCATAATTGCTCAATGTGCTACTTGTCAAAAGGCAAAGGCAGCCTTTCATCAAGGTTTTTATACTCCATTGCCAGTGCCAGAGGGACCTTGGGAAGATGTTTCTATGGATTTCATTGTAGGGTTACCAAGGACAGCAAGGGGAAAAGATGCTATTATGGTAGTGGTTGATAGATTTTCAAAGATGGCTCATTTTACACCATGTCACAAGACAGATGATGCTATGAATGTGGCTGATTTATATTTTAAAGACATCATAAGGTTGCATGGGGTTCCAAAGACTATTGTAAGTGATAGAGACACAAAATTCATGAGTTACTTTTGGAAGTCACTTTGGAGGTTAATAGGCACGAAACTTTTGTTTAGCACATCTTATCATCCTCAAACAGATGGCCAAACAGAAGTCACTAATCGAACACTAGGGGTTTTGTTGCGTGGTTTGGTTAGTAAGACACAAAAAGATTGGGATTTGAAGCTTGCTCATGCTGAATTTGCTTATAATAGGTCACCTACTTATGCTACTAAGCACTCACCTTTCGAGATTGTCTATGGAGTTAATCCTAAGTTACCAATTGATTTTGTAAGTATTCCTAAAGGGGAGTTGGTACACAAAGATGCCAAGACTAAGGTTGAGTACATGCAAAAACTTCATGCAGAAGTAAGGGCTCGAATTGAGAAGGTTAATGATATTTACAAGGCACGAGCAAACAAACATAAATCACAACATGTCTACAAAGAAGGGGATTTGGTTTGGTTACACTTGAGGAAGGAAAGATTTCCAAATCAAAGGAAGAATAAACTTATGCCTCGTTGTGATGGACCGTTCAAGATCATAAGTAAAGTGGGGGATAATGCTTATAAATTGGAATTACCAGGAGAATATGGAGTCCATGCTACTTTCAACATTGGTGATTTAGCTCCTTATGTTCCTGATGACCAACTTCGAGGTTTGAGGACAAACTCTTTTGAAGAAGAGGAGGATGATACGCATATCAATGAGCAAAACTTCGAGGGTTTGGGTTTGATTGAAGGTGGAAAACAAGAAGCAACCTTGGGGGAGTTAGTGGCTTATGGAGACACAAGGCTTCTTGGGTTGGCTAGGGTGGATTTCTACGTGTGCATGGTGACATGCACAAGCTTATTCACGTAAATGTAAAGCAAGTATAGTTAGTAGTTTAGAAGTGTTGAGCTATATGGGTTTTCTTCCCACGTCATTTGATAGGGTTTTACCATATGGTGTTTTGTTATTTTCTTGATTAGTTTATGAGTCAAGGTTGATGGAATCAAGCATGAGAAACACAAAAATGGAGGTTTCTTGAAATAAAGATTGAATCTTGAAGAGTTTCTTGAAGTTCTTGAAATCGCAAGTCCAACAAAAATCAACGAGAATCAAAGCAAGTTATATGGCGGGATTTTGGACAGATTTTTGGAAGATTGGGCAACGTTGTCAACACGGTTTTTCAAGTTGTTTGACTTGGTCAACCTTGGGTTGTTATTCGGAAATATGGTCACTAGATTTGATTTGCAAAATATCTAAGATTTAGACTAGAAATCAGATTACAAAATATATGGTGCAAAAATATGTATCCGGTTTTGTTAGGATTTTCTTGTTATCCTAATCTTAGTTTGTTATACCATATATCTAAGGTAGTTAGGATATGTTTAGATTTCTGAAATATTGTGTGATATGTTTAGCCTATAAATAGGATGTAAAATACATCAATAAAATTCAGATTTGAGAGATTAAACACAAAGTGTTTCCGGTTTTCTTTTGTTTCACGAAGTAAACAATTTTTGAGAGTTTCTTGTGAGAAATTCGATTGAGTGAGTGGTGCGCTTTGCTTTATCTCACGTGAGGATAGTTCTTAGGATTTGAGGGTGCTTTGCTTTAATCAAATTCTACTAATTATTCGCCTTAGAAGTTCAGATTTGTGGTGCGTGGCTTTATCAAATTTGAAGTCTAAGTTTCTTTGTGTGAGTGGCGTTTGTCTATAACAAAATTCACATCAGATTACCCTAGAGTTTCGGCAATTTCTTTGTAGGTGTCCTACTCCCTAACACTTAAAACACTTCCGCTTGTCTTCAGGGATTGTCAGTGGTTTGATTATAGTGGCTGCCCTTTTATCATTATTCAATTTAAGTTTAGCACTAGCTGGTTGGGGATACACCACCTCCTTCTTGGATTCATAGGATTTAAAGAATGCTTTTGGCTTCTTTGAATTCCCATGTTTTTCCACCCTGAGTGTCACTTTGTAGATCTCATCATACGTCCAGTAGGGTTGCAATTCCACTTTTTCCCTAATGGATTCATCCTGCCACAAACCAAGCAACGTTGTGATCTTCCTTCTCTTCTAGATCACACAATATCAACTTTTCGAAAGCATTGATATACTCCTCAATACTTTTCTGTCCTTGTTTCAATGTATGCATCTTTGGGAAATTCTTCTGTTCATACTCATGTGGTACAAAATTTTTTCTCAATTCTCTCTTCAATTTGCGCCATGAACAAATTTTTGATCTTCCTTTCTTTTTGCGTTTTCTTTGTAATCCTTCATACCACAATGTAACATAAGATGTTCGTTGTAATTCTGCCACTCTGAAGGCCTTTAAGACCCTTTCGGTGCTCCTTAGCCAATCAAGGAAAATTTCTGGATCTAAACTATCGTTGAACTCAGGAACATCCAACTTTAAACTACGATCATCATCCTTCTATTTGTCACGCCTCTTATGCCTGTTTCGGTCATCTTCTTCACTGGAACTTGTTTCATAGTCACGCCTAGGTTTGCGTGCACTCCTGCTTGTATTTTCATCACTAGAACTTGATTCAATTTCGTTAATTGCGTGATTTTTCTTCTTGTTTTTCGAACTTCCTAACACAAATTTCATCACTTCTTCTACCATGGTGCACAATTTCCTAATTTCGTTGTCCCTTCTTATTTCTCTCGCTTGTTCTTAGGACAATCCTCTTTCAAAATTTACAAGAACTTCGTCACCACCACTTGCCATAGCAATGTTGTTTCAAGTATTTTGATTAATTGATGAGCAGTTGTGCATAAAAGACCTCTCAACGAAGGCACCAAATTTCTAATCTATAAAGACCAAGTCACCAAGATTCTTAATTTTAGGATGATCAATTAGTCCTTTGATTAAAGCCTAAGGACCCTCAAAGCTACTAATTAAATCACAAGAGTATAAAGAACTTAATCACCAACTCTTAAATTTTCGGATTTATGTTTTCTAGTAAACAAACAAACTTTTTTATTCAACTCCAATCTTAATTATTTACAAAAATGTTGATATTATTTATAGGTATAATCATAAAGAAAATCCTAGCTAAAATACACGCCTAAGACTAGGGAAACTCGTCCCTTACAAACACACAACTAACTCAAGATAACATTGCCACATCATCATGCAACTTGCACTTGATCTTATCTTGTCTAACAAAGTCTAACTAACTAACAAATCAAGAAAATATCCTAACAAACTTCCTAACAACCTAAAAAACTAAATAATTACAAAATTACAACCATAATTACATAAAAAGTCAAAGAACCCAAAATCAAGAACATCGTCCCAAATTTCCACCAAGGATTTGCGCAATTTCAAGATTTTTTGTCAAATCTTCAAGAAATCTTTCAAGATCGAATCTTTTAATCAAGAAACCTTTAAGAAGTCATTTTACATGTCTTTAAAGCTGTAAATGAAGTTCAACACTTACCAAGAAATAAAAGATTCAATGCCAAAAATGAGAAAAACCCTAGCAAATGCAATGGGAAAAAAACTCATAGGCAAAAACCATCTTGTTCCCCAAATCCACCATTCTTTGCCTTGATTTGCGTGCCATATTATTGACATGTGACCATGCATACGTAAATCCCTACCCATGATGCACCCATATGGTTGATATTTCCTTAAGCAACTATTTCACCTATGGTGGCATCCCTGCCATTGGCATCGTCACCTTCAAAGTTGATTGCACCATTACCGACCTTGTCACTTATATTTAATACATGATCACTTTTGTCATTGTCACTGGTGCTTTAATCAAAATGTCACATGAGGGATGATAAGAACGCCTTAGCCGATTGCATATAAGGCTGTTTTCCCCACTCTCGATGAGGCCATAAGAGGGATCCTAAGAGGTGTTTAGGGTTCGAAAAATATCATGGGGGTGCTGTGGAGGTCCATAGCACGTGGTAAAAAAGCCAGGTGCAAAAGTGACAGGGTCCTGGACGGCCCCTCCAGGGGCTTGAAACAATTGCTATTATCCACTATTATTTGGGGTTTAGGGGTCCCGAAAAAAAAAATCTTGAAAATCAACCGGGGTGCCCGTAAGGTAAAAACAGGAACCCAGACCAAAGGATTCGGGGTGAAAAGGTCATATGAGGGATGATAAGAAGGCTTTAGACGATTGCATATAAGGTTGTTTTTCCCTTCTGTTGAAGAGGCCATAAGAGGGATCCTAAGAGGTGTTTAGGGGCCGAAAACAATCTTTGGTGGGCACGAACAAAGGCGTTTATTCACTGTTTTTTGCGGTACTGGGATGCCGAAAAAAATAAATCTCGAAAATTGACAGGGTAGCTGTAAGGTAAAAATAGGATCCAAGACCATAGGATTCGGGGTGAAAAGGTCATATGAGGGGTCAGAAGAAGGCCTTAAACAATTTCATATAAGGGGATTTTTTGCCTCATTGAAAGAGCCCATGAGTGGGATCGTAAGAGGTGTTTAGGGGCCGAAAACGATCGTAGCGGTGTTGTAAAGGACCATAGCACGTGGTAAAAAAATGGGTGAAAAAGTGGCGAAGCCCACGACGGCCCCACCGGGGGTCTGAAACAAAGGCTATTATTATTCACTGTTTTTTGGTGTTTAGGGTCCCGAAAAAATAAATTCCCTGAAATCGACTGGGGTGCGCGTAAAATAAAAATACGAACCCACACCAAAGGATTCGGGGTGAAGAGGTTTTATGAGGGATGATAAGAAGGCATTACACGATTACATGTAAGTCTATTTTACCCCTCTCAAAAAGAGGGCAAAAGAGGCATCGTAAGAGGTGTTCAGGGGCCGAAAACAATCGTGGGGGGTGCTGTGGAGGTCCATACCACGTGGTAAAAAAACGGCATGAAAAAGTGACAGGGGTTTAGGGGTCCCGGAAAAAAGAAATCACGAAAATTGACCGGGGTGTCCGTAAGGAAAAAATAGTAACCTCTGACCAAAGGATTCGGGGTTAAAAGGTCATATGATGGATGTGAAGAAGGCCTTAGACGAATGCATACCAGGATGTTTTTCCCCGTTGTGGAAGAAGATATAAGAGGGATCCGAAGAGTTGTTTAGCGGCCGAAAAGGACCGTGGGGAGTTTTGTGGAGGTCCATGGCACGTGGTAAATAAACGGGGCAAAAAAGTGACGGGGCCTGAAACAAAGGTTGTTTCACCCCTCTTTGGAAGAGCCCATGAGAGGGAACGTAAGAGGTGTTTAGGGGCCGAAAACAATCGTGGGGGGTGCTGTGGAGGCCCACAGCACGTGGTAAAAAATAGGGCGAAAAAGTGACAGGGCCTGGGATGGCCCCTCCGTGGGCCTAAAACAAAGGCTATTAGTCACTAGTTTTTGTGGTTCAGTGATAACGGAAGAAAAAATCCTGAAAATCAACCGAGGTGCCCGTAATGTGAGAATATCAACCCAGTCGAAAGGTTTCGGGGTGAAAAGGTCGTATGAGGGATGTTAAGAAGATCTTAGACGATTGTTTGTAAGGCAGTTTTTCCCCTCTCTAGAAGATGCCATAAGAGGGAACTGAATAGGTGTTTTGGGGCCAAAAACGATCGTGGGAGGTGCTGTGGAGGTCCATAGCACGTTGTACAAAAATGGGGCGAAAAAGTGACGCGGCCCGATTCGGCCCCTCTAGGGGGCATAATTGCCTTAAGGGGGCACCTCTTCCTGAATCTTCATCACTAGAGCTTGAATTAGATTCACCCATTTCAAGGCCCTTCTTATTAAATTTCGATCTCCCACTCACGAAATTCATGACTTCCTCTAGTATAGTTCGTAGCTCCCTGGTTTCATTGTCTCTCTTTATTTCCTTAGCTTGTTCCAAAGACAATCCTCTGCGTAAATTTGCAGGAACTCCCTCACCATCACCCTCCATAGAAATTTTATGGTTAAAGTGATTAATAGATTCACAAGCACTTGAGATTAAACATTCTATCAATGAAAGCACCAAATATGATGTGAATTTTCGTATGAACGAAAATTCACAAAGGGATAGAACTAAAATTGTGAATTTCTAAAGGCCAAGCCACGAAAATCCACGTTTTTAGGTTGATTAACTATTATTTGATTAAAGCCTAAGAACCCTCAAAGCCACTAATTAATCTCGCAAGAGTATAAAGGAATTAACCACCAACTCAACAAGAATTTTGATTTTTTTGTTTTTAAGTAAACAAACAAAACTGTTTTAGTAAACTCAAATCTGATTTTTACAAGCTAATGTTAAGAATATTTATAGGAATAATCATAAAAAAAAATCCTAACAAAAATAATTTAAAATGCGCGCACAAAATAAGATAAACACGCCACCCTAGCCTTCTTATCCATGTTGCATAACAAACTCAAGATAAGATTGCCACGTCATCACTACACCTTGATCTTATCTTGGTAACAACTCTAAATAACTCTAACTAATGAAGATTCTACATTAAAAACTTTCTAACAAACTAATAAAAAAATATAATCATCAATTTACAACCTAAAATACATGCAACAATCAAGAGCCCAACCATCAAGAAAATCATAAAAATACACGCCACCATGTTGCTTCATTTTTGCGCCATTTTCAAGAATTGCTTTAAATCGTTAAGAAACCTTGAAGAAGTATTTCCCCATGTCTTTAAGGATGAAAATGATGATCAAGACTGCCCAAGAAATAAAAGACTCAATTCCTAAAATGAGAAAAACCCTAGCAAATGCAGTGGGAAAAAACCCGTAGGCAAAAACCATCTTGTTCCCCAAAATCCACCTTTCTTTCCTTGATTTTCCTACCACACTAAGTGTGTGTGACCATGCACACGCAAATCCCAATCCTTTATGCACCCATATGGCTTGTATCTCCATAAGCAACTAGTTCACCCATGGTTGCATCCTTGCCATTGACATTCAAACATTCAAAGTTGGTTGCATCCTTACCATCGATATTCAAATTTACATCACCTTTCTTCATCAATTCAGAAATAGGAGCCCTGATAGTTGAGAAATTTCGTATGAATCTCATGTAGAATGAGGCTAAACCATGAAAACTCTTCACTTCATGCACATTGGTAGGTATCTTCCAAGTTTTAGCCGCTTCAACTTTAAAGGGATCCACCATAATACCTGCTCCACTCACAATATATTGACATGTAACCATGCACACGCACATTCCTACCTTGGATGCACCCATATGGTTGATATTTCCATAAGCAATTATTTCACCTATGGTTGCATCGTTGCCATCGGCATCCTTACCTTCGACGTTGATTGCACCATTACCAGCCTTGTAACTTATATTTAATACTTGATCATTTCTGTCATTATTACTGGTGCTTGCATCATCCTCCCCTTCTTCAAAAGAGTTTGACCTCAAACTTCGAAGTTGTTCATTAGGTATATGTGGAGAAAAATCCCCAATGTTAAAAGTAGCATGAACCCCATATTCACGTGGTAGTTCAAGTTGATAGGCATTATCACCAACTTTCTTAAACACTTTATATGACCCATCACATCTAGGCATCAATTTATTTTTCCTGTGATTAGGAAACCTTTCCTTCCTGAGATGTAGCCAAACCAAGTCTCCCTCTTGAAACTTGCGTGTGTGTCTGTGCTTATTGGCTTGATTTTTATATTGATCATTCACCTTTTCAATTCTTGCTCTAACCAGTGCATGTGATTTTTGCATATATTCATTTTTGTCCAAAGCAGTTTTATGAACCAACTCACCTTTAGGAATACAAATGAAATCAATTGGCAATTTAAGGTTAATGTCATAAACCACATCAAAAGGTGAATGTTTGGTTGCATAAGTAGGTGATCTGTTGTTGGCAAACTCAGCATGCGCCAGTTTCAAATCCCAATCCTTCTGAGTTTTGCTTACCAATCCACGCAATAATACCCCCAAGGTCCTATTCGTCACTTCAGTCTGCCCATCAGTTTGTGGATGATAGGAAACACTAAAAGGTAACTTGGTACCAACCAGCTTCCACAGTGATTTCCAAAAATAGCTCATAAATTTCAAATCCCTGTCACTTAAAAGTGTTTTAGGAATGCCATGCAATCGAATGATATCCCTAAATTATAGCTCTGCAACACTAACAGCATCGTTAGTCTTATGACAAGGAGTAAAGTGTGCTATCTTCAAAAATCTATCCACCACCACCATAATTGAAACCTTATTTCGTGCAGTCCTAGTAACCCAACAATGAAATCCATTGAGACATCTTCCCAGGGACCATCAGGAACTGGCAATGTTGTGTATAACCCTTGGTGAAAAGTTGCTTTAGCTTTCTGTCATATAGCACATTGAGAAATCACAGCTTCCACATCTCTAATCATCTTAGGCCAATAAAAATTTTCTTGCAGCATGCTCGGTGTTTTAGCAATTCTAAAATACCCTGCAAGACCTCCTTCATGCGCCTCTCTGACCAATAGTTCCCTGATTGAACAATTAGGCACGCATAACTGATTCCCTTTAAGTAGGAACCCATCATGTAAAACATAGGATCCTACTACTCCATTCCCCAGTTGCTGCATTATAGGGCCCAATTCTACATCAGATTCGTAATATGTCTTGATATGTTCTAAACCCAATAGCTTGCAATTCAGGACACTAATCAACATATATCTTCTGGAGTGCATCTGCCACCACATTAGACTTGTCATCCTTATATTTAGATGAAAAAGGAAAAGATTGAAGGAACTCAACCCATGGCATGTCTAGGATTTAGTTTCTGCTCACCATTGATATGTTTCAGTGCTTCATGATCAGAATGCAGGATGAGATGGTTAGGTCTCAAATTATGACTCCAATGATCCATAGCCCTAACAATTGCATAAAATTCCTTATCATAAGTTGAATAATTCACCCTGGCTCCATTCAATTTTTCACCGAAATAAGCAATTGGCCTTTTACCCTGCACCAAAACTGCTCCAATTCCCACATTGCTTGCATCTGTTTCTACTTCAAAAGGTTTGGAGAAATCACGTAATGCTAGAATAGGTGTGTGGCATAACATATTCTTGATCTTTTCGAATACAATCTGCGCCTCTTTTGTCCATTCAAATTTCTTATCCTTCTTAATGCATTAAGTCATAGGAGCAACAATGGATGATAAATTTTTGACAAACCTTCTATAGAAAGAAGCAAAACCATGAAAAGACCGTACTTCAGTCACGTTGGTGGGTGTTGGCCATGATTTAATTGCGTCAACCTTGGATTGATCAATGAAACCCCATCTTTTGACACCACATAACCGAAAAACGTCACACTCTACACCATAAAATAACACTTCTCCAATTTTCCGTACAGTTTTTGTTGTCTCAAAGTCTCAAAAATTTGTCTTAGATGCTGTAGATGATCTCCTTTATTTCTGCTATAAACCAATATGTCATCAAAATATACAACAACAAACTTACCTAGATATGGCTTCAAAACTTCGTTGATAAGTCTCATAAACGTGCCAGGTGCGTTGGTGAGTCCAAAGGGCATGACTAAGCACCCATAGAGACCTAATTTACTTTTGAAAGTTCTTTTCCACTCATCCCCTTCTCTAATGCGTATCTGATGATACCCACTTCTTAAATCAATCTTGAAAAACACCAGTGAACCATATAACTCGTCCAGGAGATCGTCCAACTTCGGAATTGGAAACCTGTACTTGATTATGATGTTGTTTATAGCTCTAGAATCTATGCACATGCGCCAAGAATCGTCTTTTTTTGGAACAATCAGTGTTGGTACATCACAAGGAATCATGCTCTCCCTCACGTATCCTCTTTGCATTAATTCTTCAATCTGCCTTTGTATTTCCTTAGTTTCCTCAGGATTGCATCTATATGCTGGCTTGTTAGGAATCTGAGCACCTGGAATTAAGTCAATCTAGTGTTCAATGCCTCTGTTGGGTGGTGATCCTGGTGGTAAGTCATCTGGAAATACATCTTCAAATTCCTTCAATAATGGTTGAAGAATTTTAGGGATTGCAGTTGTTTCAACTCTCACATATTTTGCCATCAACAGAAATACTTGCTGGCAATTAGTCAATTCCCTCTCCAATTCCTTAGGATTAGTTAAAAACACTCCATTTTTATTCTCCACATTCAATTGCTTCTTCTCTTGCGCCACTTTTAAAGGTTTCAAAGCAATTGGCTTGTCAGCTTCCTGTTTCCTGATGATATAGACATTGGCTCTTCCATCATACTTCACAAATCGATCATATTGTCATGGTCTACCAAGCAATATGTGACAAGCATCCATTGGACAGACATCACGTACCACAGAATCCTCAAATTTACCAATCCTGAAATTTATCATGGCCTGCTTAGTCACTTTGACATCACTGGTGTTGCTTAGCCAATGCAACTTATAAGGTTGAGGATGATTGTATGTGGGGTGATTCAATTTCTGAATCAAATAGGTAGAAACCACATTAGAACAACTGCCACTATCAATTCTCACGTCACACAGCCTTCACTGTACATTACACCTGGTCACAAAAATTTTGTCTCTCCGGTTTTTTGGGTAAAATAAAAATCCGGAGCAATAAGTCTTTGGAAGGAAAAAAAAGTTCACTTTTTGCTCCGCTTAAAATTGAGGCCGGAGCAAAAACCTATTTACTACTATTTGCTCCGGTTGTTTAACTTTTTGCTCCGTTTGTTTTGGCTGGAGCAAAAAGTATTTAATTTTTTTTAAAAAGAAAACTACTACTGCATAACCAACTCATCCCTTATTCTCTGCATAACAAGTGTAGAACAAGGTTTTTAATTTTGTTTATGGACCACAATTTGTCATGAAATCCCTTTCCTTCTGTTATCTTGTGAGCTTGTAACTTATAGAATCTGAGAAGAAGACATGTGATAGAACTGGCTTGGCTATTGTGATGAAGTAATGAAATTATGTCAGCATATTGTTTTGTTAACTGTGAAATGTCTGGAGTGTTTTAACTTGCATTCAAAAACAGCACAAAAAATTATCCTTTGTACATTGCTAGAACTACACTTTGAACTGTAATTGCTTAAGTATTTGTAAGTTTCAGTTGTAACTTTATCATCTTTGATGCTGGAAAATTGTTAAGGCCGATGTTGTATAGTTATTGAGCCGCTGTTTAAAGCCTTATATCTTACACACTAGGTTGTATATAAACTGTGAATACAGAATTACAAGGCAAGGAAAACACAATTTCTGACAAGAATCAATCGGCACAACTGCATTCCCAAAAATTAGGGTAAAATGAAGTGTTGTATGTATTTTACTGTTACTATTTTATTATGCTTGTTCCCTTTTAATACCACTTGTCAACTTGTTGTTACTTCATATGAGATATGATTTGTGCCGCTATTATTTTGCTTATGGTCTTATGCAATGATTTTTTATTTAAGGTTTTAACATTGGTGCTGTTGGACTTCCCTGGGCTGTTATTCTTTACAACTTACACATTATTGGTTCTATTCTGGGCCGGGATATATTATTAGGCAACTATGGAATTTTGGATTGGTGTATCAAATTATTGCATTTTCTTGCTTAAACGAACTCCATTTTCCAAACCCAGAAGTTCATTAAGTGTATTTTTTTGATTCTTTGATACTTGCTTGTATTACATATGAGTTTCATGACATGATAAAGTGATGGATGTGTAAGTGTAAGGTGTAACAACTGAAACATATTGTTGACATAAAGTGAATTGTGTAATCTATGTTCTACAGGTCACTTTTCTATTGCTAGCTCTATAAAAAGAAAGAAAGCCCTTGGGAAAAAAGGGGAGAAGGAAAGAAACCAAAAACATTGTTGAAAGTAGATAACCTTAGATGTTACTGAGTTACAGAGTATGTTATATATATAAAGAAATATGAGAGTAATATTTAAGGTAAATGATACATTCATTTGTTGCTTTGTAATATTATGTATAAACTTTTCAAATATGCGTATATTATTTTAGCTTCAGTTTGATCCAGTAAGATAGGGGATTATTAAACATTCATGACTTTTGTATGTTTAGTTTAGGAGTGACGTGTGATATACATGAGTGTAACCTTAAGTAGCATGGCAGACCAGCAGTGTATGGGATTGGACATGGTATATTTATGAGTTTTTGAGGAAAATTCAACTTTATTTTGTATGAAGAATAACCTTGAAGGGGCAGGAGAAATTGTTTGATCGCTTACAGTCATATTTTTCTTCACTGCACTGAATAATTTTTCATGACAGGCTCTTATCTGGTTGTTCCTATGGATGTATGGCGACGGTTTTGCTCAATCTATTACCCAAATTTTTATTGCAGGTCTGTCACATGGTTGTGTTATAAGCTGCAAAACTTTTGGTTCTATACATCTATCTTATTTGTGATAGATTGTCATACTTATAAAAGATTTTATTTTGTTTGTAGTTGTTTCTTTTATTACAACACTAGGCTTCTTGCTCTATGGGGGAAGGTAAATCATTTAAATATCATAATATATGTAGTTGTGTACTGACATGCATTGTTATTCACATAGTATTTGTGAGCTTAGTTATAAAGTTGTTTCTGAAGTTATTTTTCGTTTTGCTTGGTTTGTAGGTTATTTTCCATGTTGTGGCACTTCCCAATTGAATCCAAATGACGAAGAAAGAAACTTCGCGAGGTTTGTTCCATTCCATTGACTACTTGTTAGATCACTGCAGGTTACCTGTTCTGTAATGGCTTTGATTCTATTTATGAGGGGAATTTCCTTAGAAAACACTCTTCCGCTGGAATTTGATTGTTTGATTTGGTGTTTGAAGTTATAAATATTCGATGAACTTTGAAATAGTATTGCAGCAAGTAAGGTAGTGTTCTACAATTGGTGCTGCATGTAGCATTTCTTTGAAGATTTAAGATGTCTTTGGCTATTGGAGTATTTTGGCTATAGGGATAGATATTGATGCGGTCTCTTTGGTTGACTGCAAGGCGGGTGATAATCTGATAAACCTTGGTCTTGTTCATCATTCAGACCCGTTTTTCACTTCAGTTGAATTCTATTTAGATTTAAATTTAGGAAATTTTCCAAGAAACTACTTTTAAAAAACACCTTTTTGCGAGTTCCTACCTTGATGAAAATTTAGTGGCAAATAGCTACCTTACATGTTTCTCATTTTTTTATTTTATTTTTCAGGCCGTAGTTCTTGCAAAAAAAAAAATAAAACTTTTGCTCGAATTTAACTATAAATTAACTTGTCAAGGGGTAGGCAGTACATCAATAGTTAATAATTATTCAACACTAAAGCCTTGTGCCATCATGGAACTTGTATTTCTTGCTTCTGTTTTTAAAAATCACTTGGACAACAGGATGGCTTTCTGATGCTAGGAGAAAGATTGAGTTAATAAGCACACCGTATTTCTTTCTATTACAACAATGACAAGAAGTATTTGCCATAATGTGCATTCTCAGAATCTATATGCATAGCTCTGTTTGTGATTTGATTGAGCAGAAGCTATATCATGAAATTTTCAGGCTTCCCTGAAAAGATTGTTTGCGCATTTGATAATTTAAGGCTTTTGAACTTTTGAAAAAAAGCTTTCTCTTTGTAACGAGGATGTGGAAGTGTGACAGGCTTAAATATTGTACGAAATAATATTTGAACTCAATGTAAATGCTAGTTGCAAATGCATTTTATTTTATTTATTTGTTTTTGATGCAAAGTCGTGAATGCATTTTTCATGTCGTGACAATGTTCTGACACAGGTTGGGTCAATAACAGGAATTTGTTTCACCTGCTTTCTCATTCGCTGTTTTATGGTATGCCATCGACTCCATATTGATAGTCATGTTTAACAGCACAATTGCCTATGTCTGGTATTTTGTTACTATTGTTGTTATCATCTGTCTTTCTTTAGTCTTTCACAGTTAATGTTTAAATTAGAGGTAGCATATTGTTCTTATCATCTGAAATGTCTGGTATTTTGTTACTACTGTGATATATACATTATTTTTTGCAGCTATATCAGCATATTGTTTTAAGTGGGGGTAGCACCATGTACCCTGGACTACCAAGTCGGTAATGTTTGCAAACTTGTATCATGAGAACAACCTTAATGGATAATTTTACTTATTTATTTTGCTTTTGAATTTTTATATTACAGCATGTTTTGGAATAAAACATTACTTTGCAATTTTGGGTAGCTTCTCATTTGTGCATGCTCTGGTATCTTTTGTTTGCATTGGCAACTTGATTGAAGTGGGACAAATTAAGGTGTTATTACAGGCAATCTGCCGGAATGTGAAAGACTTTTACTGAAAAAATTGAGGTGTTATTAGTTAGAATTTATATGAAAAGAAGGGAAATCAATGAAAGTTCTTGTTCTATAGTTTTTTGAGTAGGTTTATTTGGTTGTGTTTTTGAATAGTTGAGATTTTATAGGCTACTTTGTTCAAAATTGGATTGCTGAGTGCAAGCTTACACACATTCAATACGTAACATGTAATGAGTCATTTTAGCATCAAAAAAGCGAAATATTTTATTTTATTTTATTTTTTTTAGGGTACTTTTTTTTTTGTGGAAAATACACTTTTTGCTCCGGTTCTTTAAACAACCGGATCAAAAAGTCACTTTTTTGGGTGGGAAACATACTTTTTGGTCCGGTTCTTTAAACAACCGGACCAAAAAGTCACTTTTTTGGTGGGAAAAAGTCTTAAGACTTATTGCTCCTCCTGGGTATACTCCGGTCCTAAACCAGAGCAAATGTCATTTTTTCCACTAGTATGAAGAACCCTTCTAAGGACCAATGCTTGACCCTGTGTTTCCGCCTCTACTTCTTCCATATCATTACTGCTTTGTTCTTCTTGGGAATCAATATCTTCGTTCTCCCCTTCTTCAAGAAGAACATCTAAGTAGGCATCTTCAATTTCCTTTGCTTCCCTAGCAGTGATTACCCTGGAGTTTGGGCAATTTATTTGTATGTGTCCTACTCCCTGACACTTGAAACACTTGCTGTTGTCTTCAGGAATTGTCAATGGTTTGATTGGAGTGGCTGCCATTTATCATTGCCGAACTTAGGTTTAGAAGTAGATGGTTGAGAATACACCACTTCCTTCTTGAGCTCATAGGATTTAAAGAATACTTTTGGCTTCTTTGAATTCCCATGTTTTTCCACCCTGAGTGCCACTTTACAGATCTCATCATAGGTCCAGTAGGGTTGTAATTCTACCTTTTCCCTAATGGATCCATCCAGCCCTGCCACAAACCGTGCAACCTTGTGATCTTCCTTTTCTTCTATGTGACACAATATCAGCAATTTTTCGAAAGCATTGATGTACTCCTCAACACTTTTCTGTCGCTATTTCAGGGTATGCATCTTTAGGAAATTGTTCTGTTCATATTCCTGTGGTACAAGTTTTGTTCTCAATTCCCTTTTCAATTTGCGCCAAGAGAAAATTTTCGCCCTTCCTTCCTTTCTGCGTTTTCTTTGTAATCCTCCAAACCATAGGCTAGCATAACATGTTAGTTTTAATTCTGCCACTGTGAAGGCTTTATGATCATCATACTCCTAGTAATAAAAAATCCTTTGGGTCTAAACTGTTGTTGAACTAAGGAACTTCCAATCACGTGAACTCAGGAACTTCCAACTTTAAACTACGATCATCATCCTTCTGTTTGTCACGCCTCCTATGCCTATTTTGGTCGTCTTCTTCACTAGAACTAGTGTCATATTCACGCCTAGGCTTGCGTGCACTCCTACTGGTATTTTCATCACTTGAATGTGCGTCACTTTCACCAATCACGTGACCCTTTTTCTTGTTTTTCGAACTACTTGATACAAGATTCATCACTTCTTCCAACATGGTTCGCAGTTCCCTAATTTCATTGTCCCTTCGGATTTCTTTAGCTTGTTCTAAGGACAATCCCTTAAAAGTTGCAGGAACATCATCACCACCACTGGCCATAGTAAGTGTTTTAATTAATTGATGTGCACTTGAGTATAGAAGACCTCTCAACGAGAGCACCAAATTTGATGTGATTTTTCGTGTAAGCAAAAACTCACAAGGGAATAGACTAAAATTTCGAACCTATAAAGACCAAGACACCAAGATTCTCAATTTTAGGTCGATCAATTAGTCCTTTGATTAAAGCCTAAGCACCTTCAAAGCTAATAATTAAATCACAAGAGCATAAAAAAATTAATCACCAACTCTTAATTTTTTTTTCGGATTTTGTATTCAAGTAAACAAACAAACTTTTCAACTCCAACATAATTAATTACATCCTAATGTTGAGAATATTTATAGGTATAATAACAACAAAATCCTAATAAAAATAGACTAAAAAAATCAGCCTAAAACTAGGAAAATTCGGCCCACTTGTGTCACTTGCATAAGTTGCACAACAACTCAAGATAATATTGCAACATCATCATGCAAGTTGCACTTGATCTTATCTTTCCTAACAAATTCTAACTAACTAACAAATCAAGAAAATATCCTAACAACTTATCTAACTAAATAATTAACAAGATAATCATCAGAGTTTATACTAAAATCACGCCACTTGCTTGGAGCCCAAGAACTAAGAAAACCGTCAGAAAACTCGCAAGAAGGCTTCGTCACAATTTGCGCAATTTTCAAGATTTCTTCAAGATCTTCAAGAAATGCTTCAAGATCCAATATTTTAATCAAGAAACCTTCAAGAATCTGTCTTCCATGCATTTTAGCGTAATTATGATGATCAAGACTCACCAACAAATAAAGACTCAAAGCCAGAAATGAGAAAAACCCTGTGGGAAAAAAACTCATAGGCAAAAACCGTCTTGTTCCCCAAATCCACAATTCTGTCCTTGATTTGCATGCCATATTAATGACATGTGACCATGCACACGCAAATTCATACCCTTGATGCACCCATATGGTTGATATTTCCATAAGCAATTATTTCACCTATGGTTGACTCCCTGCCATTGGCATCCTTACCATCGAAGTTGATTGCACCATTACCAACCTTGTAACTTATATTTAATACTTGATCACTTTTGTCATTATCACTGGTGCTTGCATCAAAGAGGCCATAAAAGGGATCCTAAGAGGTTTTTAGGGGCCGAAAATTATCATGGGAGGTACTTGGAGGTCCATAGCACATGGAAATAAAATGGAGCGAAAAATTGACAGGGCCCGGGACGGCACCTCCGGGGGCCTGAAACAAAGGCTATTTTTCACCGTTGTTTGTGGTTTAGGGGTCCTGGAAATTCATCGGGGTGCCCGTAAGGTAAAAATAGGAACCTAGACCAAAGGATTCGGGGTGAAAAGGTAATATGACGGATGATAAGAAGGCCTTAGACAATTGCATATAATGTTGTCTTTCCCATCTATAGAAGAGCCCATAAGAGGGATCCTAAGAGGTGTTCAGGGGCCGAAAACGGTCGTGGGGGGCGCTGTAGTGATCCAAAGCATATGGAATAAAAACAGGGCAAAAAAGTGTTAGGGCCCAGGACGCCCCGTCCGGGGGCCTGAAACAAAGGCTTTTATTATCTTTTTTTTGGGGTTCAAGGATCCCGGAAAGAAAAAAATCGCGAAACTCGACCGGGGTGCCAGTAAGGTAAAAATAGGAACCAGACCAAAGGATTCGGGGTAAAAAGGTCATATGAGGGATGATACGAAGGCCTTAGACGATTGCATGTAACGCTGTTTTTCCACTCTCTAGAAGAGGTGATAAGAGGGATCCTAACAGGTGTTTAAAGGCCAAAAACGATTGTGGGGGGTGCTATGGAGGTCCATATAACGTGTTAAAAAAAATGGGTCGAAGAAGTGATGGCACCCAAGAGGCCCCTCCGGGGGCCTGAAACAAAGGCTATTATAAGGCTGTTTTTCTCCTCTCTAGAAGAGGCCATAAGAGGGATCATAAGAAGTGTTTACGGGCCGAAAATGATTGTGGGGGGTGCGGTGGAGGTCCATAGCACGTGGTAAAAAAATGGGGCGAAATAGTGTCGGGGCTCGAGACGTGTGAATGTTGACAAAGGCAAAGGACGGAAGAGGGTTTTACCTTGTGTATAACAAAAGTGGAAGGAAAAGTGGAAGGCAAAGGCAAAGGTCAGTTGTCCCATGCCAAGGTTATAACGTCTTAAGATGTTAATGAAGAAAGGATGGAGTGGGATGAAAACACCCATGTCAATAACATCCTTGTAGATGCCAAAAGAGCCTAATCGGGCATCTAACATGGACTGACCCTCTTGAGGAATGATCAGGTCAGAGGAATCATCAAGTAAAAAGAAACTAGCAAATCTCTCTGGATTTAAGTGCTCTAAGAAGGAAGGGGAAATTAGGGCTGTTCCAAGAGAGGGGGGAGAAGAGGTTTTCTTTTATACACTAGGAGGAGGTTCCTTAACTCTAACTTCTTCTGAGCTCTCCTCATAAACGTCAAGATGTTCTACTTGAGCAGGGTGCTCACTAGTCGTGGGAATGTTGCCTTCGGTCAATGAATCAAGAGAAACCCACAAAGAGCTAGACTCATTAGTTAGTCTAGCTGTTTGCTTTGTTCTGGCCATCTTCGCCTGAACAGGAAGGAGAGGAAGAATTGGAGAGGAAAGAGAAGAAACAATATGAGGGGCAACTGAGTATTGGACATCCCGTGACGAACCAAAGTCACCGGCTATGGGTTATTCTACCAGTTGACCCCCCTTACTACCAGTAAACGATTGCATATAATGTTGTTTTTCCCCTCTCTAGAACAGGCAATAAGAGGTATCCTAAGAGGTGTTTAGGGGTCAAAAACAATCGTGGTGGGTGCAGCGGAGGTCCATAGCACGTGGTAAAAAAAACGGGGCGAAAAAGTGACAGGGCCTGGGACGACCTTTCCGGGGGCCTGAAACAAATGCTCTTATTATTCACTATTTTTTGGGGTTCAGGGGTCCTAGGAAAAAAAATCCCGGAAATCTACTAGGGTGCCCGTCAGTTAAAAATAGGAACTTAGACGAATAGATTTGGGGTGAAAAGGGCGTATGAGGGATGATAAGAAGGCCTTAAGCGATTGCATATAATGCTGTTTTACCTTCTCTTCAAGAGGCCATAAGAGGAATTGTTACAGGTGTTTACGGGCCAAAACTGATCTTGGGGGTGCTGTGGAGATCCACAGCACGTGGTAAAAAAAGGGGGTGATTAAGTGACAGGGTCCGGGACGGCCCCTATGGGGGCATGAACCAAAGGCTATTATTCACTGTTTTTTGAGGTTCAGGGGTCCCATAATCTGACCGTGGTGCCCATAAGGTAAAAATAGGAACCAGAACAAAGAATTTGGGGTGAAAAGGTCATATGAAGGATGATAAGAAGGCCTTAGGCGATTGAATATAAGGTTGTATTTCCCCTCTCTAGATTAGGCCACAAGGGGGATCCTAAGAGGTGTTTAGAGGCCAAAAATGATTGTGAGAGGTGCAGTGGAGGTCCATAGCGCTTACTAAAAAAACGGGGTGAAAAAGTGACGGGGCCCAAGACGTCTCCTATGGGGGCCTAAAACAAAGCCTATTATTCACTGTTTTTTGTGGTGAAGGGGTCCCAAAAAAAAAATCTCTGAAATCTACCGGGGTGCCCGTAAGGTAAAAATAGGAACCCAGCCCAAAGGATTGAGGATGAAAAGGTCATATGAGAAACGATAAGAAGGCCTTAGACGATTGCATATGATGCTGTTGTTCCCCCCTCTGGAAGAGGCCATACGAGGGATCCTAAGAGGTGTTTAGGGGTCGAAAAAGATCGTGGTGGGTGCTGTGGAGATCTATAGCACATGGTAAAAAAACGGGGCAAAAAAGTGATAGCGCCCGGGACGACCGCCACGGGGGCCTAAATCAAATGCTCTTATTATTCACTATTTTTTGGGGTTCAGGGGTCCTAGGAAAAAAAAATCCCGAAAATTGACCAGGGTGCCCATAAGCTAAAAATAGGAACCCAGACGAAAGGATTCGTGGTGAAAAGGTCATATGAGGGATGATAAGAAGGCGTTAAACGATTGCATATAAGGTTGTTTTTCACCTCTCTGGAAGAGGCCGTAAAAGGGATGATAAGAGGTGTTTAGGGGCAAAAAACGATAGGGTGGGAGGGGGTGATGTGAAGGTCCATTACACGTGGAAACAAAATGGTGCGAAAATCTAACGGGGCCCAGAACGGCCTCTCCGGGGGCCTGAAACATAGGTTATTATTCACTGTTTTGGGGTTGAGGGGTCCTGGAAGAAATCCCGGAAATCGTTCGGGGTGCCTGTAAGGGAAAAATTGGATCCCAGACCAAAGGATTCATGGTGAAAAGGTCATATGAGAGATGATAAGAAGGCCTTAGACGATTGCATATAGAACTTTTTTCCCCTCTTTGGAAGAGGCCATAAGAGGGATCGTACGAGGTGTTTAGGGGCTGAAAATGATGGTGGGGGGCCCTGTGGAAGTCCATAGCATATGGTAAAAAAGCGGGGCGAAAAATTGACGGGCCCCGGGATCGCCCATCCTGGGGTCTGAGAGAAATATTCACAATTTTTTGGAGTTCAGGTGTCCCGAAAAAAAAAAAAGGGATGCTAAGAATAGGAAACCAGACCAAAGGATTCTAGGTAAAATGGTCATATGAGGGATGAAGACATGGCCTTAGACGACTGCATATAAGGTTGTTTTTCTCCTCTATGGAAGAGGCCATAAGAGGGATCCTAAGAGGTGTTAAGGGGCCGAAAACGATTATGGGGGGTGCTGTGGAGGTCCATAGCACATGGTAAAAAAACGGGGCAAAAAAGTGAAAGGGATTGAAACGGCCGCTCCTAAGGCCTGAAACAAAGGTTATTATTATTCACCATCGTTTCGGGTTCAGGGGTCCTGGGAAAAAAAAATCCGGAAAATCTACCGGGTTGCCCGCAAGGTAAAAATAGGTATCCTGACTGCAGGATTCGGGGAGAAATGAGGGACGATAAGAAGGCGTTAGACGATTGCATATAAGGCTATTTTTCACCTCTCTGAAAGAGGCCATAAAAGGGATGCTAAGAGGTTTTTAGGGGCAAAAAACGATAGGGGGGGGGGGGGGGGGGGGGTGAAAACTGTCGCATATTCATGTCGGTGTGCACATTGAAGACTCTGTCAAAATTTGTCACGAATAAATCTATGTAAAGTTACAACAAAGGGTATTGCCTACTTGCTAACCTGACTCTTTGAAGGCAAAGTTCAACCGATTTGGAGCTTACTCAAGGTGCATCCTGACGTTGCGAGTATGGGAACAAATTTAACGATCTTGCTAAGCTATGTCCTGATGTGGTGCCCGACGAGAGAGCTAAGGCACATAAGTTTGAAGCTTGGACTGGCCTTTTAGTATTCAAATAGGTTATGGAGGTAATACCACCCGTCATCGAACCACTTTTGCCATACCTTTTATAGGCCTTCCAACATGATATATTCTCAAAAGTGGAGAAAGATATGGGGAAAGAAACAAGAGAAAGAAAGATGTTGTCATGGGCAAGAGAGTAGCCTCATTTGGGGAAAGTTCAAGGAAGGCAACTTTTAGAGTTTAACAACCGTTTCAAACACAAGAATCAAAGGACCATCCAAGAGCAAACAATCCGGGTTACTTTTGAAGGAAGTGTAAATCAGAATCATAATGGATGGGATGCCAAGGAATGTTGTTTGTTTCATCCGATGTAAGGAGCTGGTCATAGGGCAAGGAGTTTTCAAAGGGATGTGGACTAAGCCAGAGTTGGAGATAACAACACACCACAAGAAACAGCAAAGGGGAAATAGACACCAATAAAACTCTGGTGTTGCAATGGACAAATAGAAATAGCCAGGAGCTAGTAATGGAGAATAGAAATAGGAAATGCCAATAGAGAGTCACGTAGCAAAGAAATGGAAATGCAACGTAATGTTTGAACATGAAAGAATCTTTGTGAATGACCCAAATTAACAGACAAACAGAGTGGCAACGTGGTGACACTTACATTGTTCTGTCACTCTAAGCCTACATTCTATTGTTTTGATTCTGGAGCATCGCATTCTGTTTATTGCAACTTATTTTGAATCAGGATAAGCTAAACTCTGTGCTACGTTGATTGAATTTGAACAATGCCTACGGCATGCGCGGATAGTCCACTATTAATAAGCTGGGACGGAGGTACATGCAACAATAGTCAAGGGATTGAAAGATTTTGGTGTGATTACTCAGAAGGATCTGGTGCTAAGTAATTAAGGCGAGGAGTACTGTCATAATCAAATGGTACGTGTAGAGCTCCGTGAGGGAATAAGGTGTTCGTATCAAGGGTTATTCGGATATGGGAGTTAGGATTGATACTGCATGGTGTTTCAAAGCTATTTCGAAGGGTATCCTGTTTACTTATGCCTTTGCATGATGGGACACGACGGTGATTCAAGATATTCTTGTGTTGAGTGAGTTTGAATACGTTTTTTTTTTCCATAAGAAATTCTAGGAAGCCGCCGGTACCAGGAATAGAAATTTCCAAATAAGATCTGTGCCAAGACATGATCTACTTCGAAGGCCCTCCTATAGGGAATGGAGCCAGCTGAGAAGAACTAAGGTGCAAGTTGAGGAGTTATTAGAGAAGGGTTTAGATACAGGCAAGTGTGTTGCCGTGGGGAGCGCCAAGTTTTTTTTTGTGAATAGAAGGAGGAACATTAATTCATTCATCGGTTACTGAGAATTGAACCAAGTAAAAGTTAATATAAGTACCCCTTTCCTAGATCGAGACGTGCTCGATCAGCTAAGATGCTCCCTTTTCGAAGATTGATCAGAACGGTCTGGGTACTCATCAGCTAAAACCGAGGAAAGATATACCTAAGACACTTTTGAAAGATATGGACATTATGAGTTTCACGTTATGTCTTTGGGACGCACGAATGCCCCTTCCGCATCTATGGATGCCTCTGACCAGGACTTTCCAAGAGTATATGGAGAGTTTTATCGTGTAATTCATCGATGATATCTTGGTGTATACTGAAAGCAAGGACGATTATGGACACGCCAATTCGGAGACAGTGTTGTACATACTCCAGAGAAGGACCTTTATGCAAATTCCTCGCAGTGTGAATTTTTTGGTTGGATAAAGTTTCTTTTATAATTTGTAACTTATTTCTAAAGATGGAGTTTTAGTTGAATCCTCAAAGATAAGATACTGACGGATTGGGCCCTACAACCATGTGACTGAAGTACGAAGTTTCTTAGACTTGGTGGGTACGCAGAGGTTTTGTAGGATTACTCGAGAATAGCACATCCATTGTACGAATTTGAATTAGAAGAGATGCATCGTTTTTCCATGGATAAAATTGGTGAACAAGCTTTTCCAGGAGTTGGAAGAAGAGCGTAGTCAGCCCCCAAGCTTTTGGACACGAACTTCACAGCAAATGAGGATTTGATATTTATATGATGCTTCGAAAGTGTGGGTGTTGTAACTTAGGCAACATTGAAGGTTGTTGTGTATGCTGCCATACAGATGAAGTCGTACAGTAGAATTAAAAGTTTTTGTTCTTATATGATATGGAGACATTAATTTTACAACGGATTGAGAGTAAGATCTACATCGACCACAAAATTGAACTAGACTTGAAGCAGAGGAGTGATATGAGATAAGAAGGTTGTTAGAGTGAATCAAAGATAGTGATTTGGAAATCGTATATGGGGGGGGGGAGGAGGGGGGGGGGGCATGAAGGGAAGGAGAATAAATTGCCAGTTCTCAATAGGTTGGGTTCATATATGGTATTGACAAATAAATGCTTGTGGTGCAAGAATTTTGAGCATTGAATTTTGGATGAAGTTGAATATGGGGGCAAAAAAACCCCCCCCTCCCCCAATTGCGACCTCAACTACATAAATTGTTGTACACAGATGAGATGCGAGCAAGCAAGAAAGTGATAATGGTTGTATGAACGTCAAGAAAGGTGACGATGAGTAGGCAGTGGTTATCAGTTTGATGTCGATGTTCAGGAGTTTTTGAAGTTCAAGGGAGGGTGTTGTTCTCGTCCGAAAATGAGGAGCTTAAAAGGCAAAAATTATTGAAAAGCGCATATGTTCGCTGATGTTGTACATCCAGGAGGTATAACTTTCCAAACAGATCTCAAAAAGAATTTCTGGTGGCAGATATGTTCCGGAAGGTGGCGAGGTTGTTTAAAAAGGTGCGAACTTCCAGAAAATAATCAAATTAAACATATGGACTGAGGAAATCTACAACCTTTAGCAGTTAGAATCAGAAATGGGATCGATTTCCATGGATTTTTTCCTGGGATTGCGCACACTAAACTTCGAAGAATTCTATATGGTTTAGTTAACCCAACTGACAACAACACGATTTATTGCAATGAAAGATTCATAGAGTATGCAACAACTGGCCGATGCTATGGAAAGAATTAGTAAGATTGTATTAGTGCCGAAGATATAGTTTGTTGATGAGATTCCAGGTCTATATAAATTTGGGGAAAGTACAAACTGCTTTTGGTACATATTGCTCAAGTTCAGCACAGTTTGCACCCTGCTATTGATGGTTGAAATAGAAAGAACACATACACACCTAAGGATGTGTTGAGAGCTTGGCACTTTATACTTTTGTGGATCTGGGAGGTAAGCTTCCCATTCAGATCGAGTTTTTTTCATACATTTAATATGTTATCCGCAAGCATAAAGATGCACCATATGAAGCTTTGTATGTGCGAAAGTTTACAAGTCCAATTATGGTGGTGATATAAGTTAATCTTTAGGAGTGCTTGGGCGGAAATGATCGAAGAGACTACAAGCAAGTTGAAATGATTCAAGATCATATGAAGTGCACAAGACTCAATCAGAAGTCGTATGCCAATACGATTCAATGGACAATAAATGTTCAGTAGGTGAGAATTAATGTTGAAAGGTTTTTTGGACCAAAGGCGTGAACTTTGGAAGGAAGGAAAGTTAAGAAGTCCAAAGTAGATTGGACCTATGAATATAGAAAAGGATAGGAGAAAGAAGAGCGCTTACAAACTTGCCTACCACTAGGATCGTCTAAGGTTCACGATGTTTTTCATATTCTTCTTGGAATATGTTCATGCAAACCGCCCATGTTCTTTCACCAGAAAGGGTTTTGATGGATTACATGTGACCGAGGAGGATGGCCACTTTAAGATGTTGCCACAAAGCCAGCGATACGGAAAAAGAAGTCAGTTGGTGAAAGTTTTTTTTTGTCTAACTTTAAAAATTAGGTGCGATTTTGTGTCGGGACGCAACTCACTCCTTCAGGGGGATTTAATACTAGTCGTATGTACTGTTCTACTAGATCCTAATCTTGGCCAATAGAGCCTAATGTGACAAGTTCGGGCCCCTAACCTAACGTCCTTTATAAACTATTCCCTCCCAATTTGACATCTTATTTTTTCCCTCCTTCATGTCATTCATCTATCTCTTTCAAAGTCAAATGAACGATTGCAATTTTCTAGCAACCAAAATCAAATCAGCACTCAAAACACAATGAAACTAATGTGTTGGCAGAGTAGGTTATCTAGCGACGACAGCAGTAGTCTAGGTGCTCCATAATTTGACATTGCAGTGAAAAGCCATTGAGGTAATTCAAATTTTTTTTTTTTTTAATATAGCAATTAAATTAATAGATTTCCTGATTTGGTTTTTTTTTTTGCCGCAATCTATTGAATTATTTAAAAGGAATTGAATTTAGGTTTTTTTCGGATCAATAATTGTTGGTTTGTGTGGTTCTATTTAAAATAAATGTTAACGTGTTTTCTTGTGTATTAAATAGTGGTTCATTTCTGAATCTTCAAGACATTGCAAACCTACAAAAAACACATCAAATTCAACACCAATTTGAACCATCCAAAGCAATTACAGAAATTGGAAAGCGTATTGGAAGTGGTATTGAAGAAAAAGAAAAATCTATTTCTGACGTAATTGTAGTAGGGTGATGATGATCGAAGTCCGAGGGAATGGGGGAAGTGTAAAGGAGGGGAGGAGGAGGGGGGGGATAAGGGTGGTGGAATAGCGTGGGAGTTGTGCGGGGTAAGGGGTAGAACGAGGGGGGGAGTTGACAGTTTATTACAGAGACAACCCAAAAAGCCCTAATCAAATTGGAACTTTCATGATTTCTTTCATCACTTCTTATTTTAAGCAAAAAACAAGCAAATGTCTTTTTTACCTATTGTAGAGCTTGGTAGGGGCCCCCCTAACGATTTATTGGGTCCAGACTATCAGGTCTCATTAATGTACCTACATCAAACAAAAAGTAAAACATTAGGTTACGTTTAAAAAAATAATGGCATTAAGGTATTTATTCAAATAATTGATACATTAGGTACTTTTTACAACAATTTTTTACCTTATTTTATTTTTCTATTTTTATTTATTAGATTGATTATTTTTCGTAGTTTTTTTTTTTTTTTTTTTTACATAGATATATTATTTGCTTACATATGTAATTTACTATTTCAGAATTAATAATAAAATAATTTTTGTTTTCGGTTTTTTTATTTAATGGTTATAAGTTTTTAATTTACTTTTTTCTTGTAGTTTTTTTTTATTTAAATTTATAGTTTTTAATATAATTTTGATTAAATATTTTATTAATTTCGTGATAGGTTTCCTTCACTCAGGTATTTTTTGTTCCTGATAAGTCCCGAAGGGTATTATTGTAATTTTCCATGTCTTGACTTATAGATAATTGATGATCCTGATCACTAGGGAATTAATGTTGTAAGGAAAACGTCATGGGTAAGAGGGGATAACCATTTTCATTCATGATTATTTCATTTTGAGCTCTAGGAAGGTCCAAGTTGACATTCGACCCCAGACTTGGACTTGTAGGGGCCGATTTTGTCATTTTAGGCTCTAATTCCGAAGGTCACCACATTAGGGATGGTTTGATTTGAAGATCACAAGATAACTGTTGCTAAGATAATATTGAGAAGTGATGCATAAATTTACCATAAGTAGTGCCGTTTAAGTGGAATTGGCTTATCATACGGAATTTTTGACTTTAACTTTGACTTTGACTTTCCTTAAGGGCATTCAACCTGATTATGATCAAAAGTCTAATTCGTTGGGGGATTGGGTTGAAAATACCCGTGAAGAACCTCATAGAACGCCCTCTTGCACAAAAAGCGGGATTCGGGCGCGTACGTTCACGCCTTGCATAGCCACATGTAGGTGTCTGTTTTGAATTGTTTGTGTTTTGCTGTGTGCGCATTTGGTCATTCCTTCAAACTCACAAAAAAACCTAACAAAACTATATCCCCTTTTTGCTTTTCGTAAGCTAGATGCTTCAAATTTTTGCAATCAAACTCATCTAATCATCATGGACGTAAAAGTAGTGGAAATTTTTCAACATTTTTGCATTTAAAATTTGTATTTTTTAGCATGTTTTTGTGGGGTAGTGTGTGTTTTGAACTTGAAATTGTAATATTTTTGTGTATGATTGAGGGTTGTTACAAGTGTTATTTCCTTTGAAGTCTAATGTGCAATTGTACAATTTGCAACTTGGGTCTTACTCCAAAATGGTGAAATTGAGTGGAAAGCTAGAGGTTTCAAAGTTGGCTGTTCATGGTGTTCAGGTTTGGTTCTGGACAGTTGTAGTCCTTGGCTTGTTTGATTGAATTTTGATGTCACATAATTTGATGAATTTGATGCTTGACTTGGTCCTACTTTTATTGTAAGTAGTCTGTATGAACTTCATTTGATTAGGTATACTTTAACTAGTCATCCCTCATACCCCAAGCATTGTAGTAAAAAATATATTATTGCAGAATATAATCAAATTCGCATGAGTTGAATTTTAATTTAAAGCTATGAGTTCCAACAGCATGTTGGGACTTGAATCATTTTAATGTAAAATGAGTCGTGATCAGGTGTCATGAAAATTTTCCACACCTTAAAGATTTCAAACTTTGGCTAAATTAGGCTCGTAAGCAAAAAATCGGCTCAATGTCGCACATTTTCCTCATATATAGTTGATTGTGGCGTGAAACTTTTTAATATTTGACCGTTTTTGGGGAAAATGATTGAAACTAAACTCAGTATATATGAAATCGGTCTGCAAAAATGTCATTGTAACATGAGACTTGCAAGTTTCGTCAATTGCTCATGTTGGCAAAAGCACCTTAAAAACGACATTATTAGCTCACGTATCGCATAGGAAATAATGTTTATTACCGAAAACTTGAAATTTTGTCATTCTTTAGAAAAGTGATCAAATTCCTCTTTATGATCAACTTTATCTTTCAACAACACTTTGATTTAAAGAGTTTTGGGGTCAATTATTGCGACAATGCGAAACCTTTTGAAAGTTTTTTAGAATATGTAGAGACATGTAGACCTTCATATGCCACTAAATCCTTTCTTTATTCTGTTAAATACATGTTGCCCATATTAGGCAAAGTGCTCCATGTTGAATTTTCATGATCATGTAGATTATGGGCATCCCTTGTTTTTTGTAACAGCAAGGGAACATGGTGCCTGACTCCGTCTTGAGCTGGATAAATAAAATAGCGCATTCTTTACTGCATAGCTGTGTATTTCCTTGAGAGCAATGCTGAAACATTGTGCAATGTTTTTAGAAATTTTGAACTGACGGCATTCATGAGTCGCACGCTTGCATAGCTAGAATTGGCCCAACTATACTAAAATGTTGGCGAAAATTTTATACTGACACGGACATTTTCTTGAAACAGTCCAAGAAAATATGTCCTTGCATGCAGCGAATCTGTTCGAGGAACATCCCTTAAATTCACTGGAAGCCATGTCTCGAACCATCCAAGTTAATTTAATTTCCATGCAAGATTACAGTGCCTCACTCATATTTCCTACGCATCTCCTTACATGCTTTCTCTTGACATTTCTTGAACTAGAAACCTCATAGGCACCGAATAAGGGTGTTTTAGAGTACTTTCTGCAACACGCACTTCGTGAAAAGAACTGAATAAGTCTTCTTGTCAAATTCAACCAAGACGAGGTAATCTTGTGTTGATACATATTTATTTCATCTTTTTATTATTCCATCATGGATTTTGGGTGGATTTGCCATTTTAATAACAAAAAAAGAGAAAACCAAAAACCTTTGATAATAGTTATTATCCGCCAAGATTAAGGTCTATAGGCTTACCTTAAGAGCCACTTTGGGGAGTCGCTATGAAAGGAGGTTATTATATATTGCATTTTAAAAGACCTGAAAGCAGCTACGAGGTACCCCGAGGAAGATCTCGTGAGATGAAATCCTATATTGAAGACCACAACAAAGTAGCGTTGCACAAATATCGCCGTTCACCGTTTGAGATATATTGCCTAACCATGGCGGGTTGTTGGTCTCCCGCCTCCAGCATTGCCGTGGTCCTGTATTATTTCAGCATGTGGTAGCTTCTAGACTTCGGGTGCTCTCTTCCTACCAAGAACATAGTGACTTTTTGGTTCAATCTTTCCAGCTTACTGTAATCATACATTCCTTTTTGGTTGAATGAAATACGGACAATAGGTTGTAGGACCGCGAAGTAGAGCATACTTATTGCTCCGGTCGTTTTTTAAAAACCGGAGTACTGAGAATTTGCTCCGTTGTGGTGACATTTGCTCCGTCTATAATAACCGGAGTAAAAGAGTCAGTCTTAAAACAACCAAAAACAAAAAAAACGAACCCTAACCCTAACCTCACAATCACAACGGTCGAGGTATACTTCTTGTCAATCCCCAACTTGATTTTTCTCCTTCCTTTCTTTTCATTCTTCTCAAGTCCTCAAACCTCGCTAATTTTTTCCTCAAAGTCGCAAATTTTTTCACTATTTCTTCTGCAAAGTCTATCAAATATCAATAATCATCACTAATTTCTATCAAAGTCCTCTCAAGGTTCTTCACGAATTTGTTTGTGTTAACCAACGTTTTTTGACAGGTTATTGCGGGTCGTTGCCTCTGCGTGGTTGCTGGTGGGGGGTTGGGTGTCGGCTGTACGGAGTTGCTGCCTGCTGGCGTCGATGCGGCGTGGTGCTGCGTGGGTGAGTCTCAAATTAGAAGTTTTAGTTGTTTCAAATTCTATTTTTTGTTAGGTTTAAGTTATGATTTTTTAAATGTGTGACTCTATGACTTGATAATGTGGTTTTGTGTTTAGAAACTTCATTACAATTTGTGGGTTGTTTTTTTTTTTATTTGTCTGATTTTCAATTGATTATTTTTCATTTCTATTTAATGTTGTTTTAGCTTATCTAGATCTTTTGTTACACTGCTGGATTTTATTTTTTTTTTTTACTTTTTGGCCCAGTCAAATTAATAAGTATTATGACAATAATAATTAATCTTATGTTAAAGGATAAAAGATTTCAATCTTTTACTTGGGTTTAGCTGCTTTTAGTTACTCATTAATTTTTGTGTAATTAAGTGCTTTGTAACAGTAATTTTAGTGTCAGTTTAGTTTGCTTAGCTTAAGTATGTGTTTAGTTCGTTGCTTAAATATGACATTTTAGGCATTAATTGGTATTGTGATTTCTGTCAAATTTGAAATAATATAGTTTTTATAAGATTGTGTTTCTTCCTTGTAAGACTTACTGGTCCAAGATCTGGTAAATTTTATCTAGATTTGTTTCATCTTTTGTTGCTATGTATTTTTGGTTCTTTTATATTCTCCTAATTAATGTACCACTGGACCATTGTAGCCCACATGATATAACTTGATCAGCACTCCACCTTTCTCGCCTCTCAATTGCAATAAGTCATGTGATTTAATTAAGCCATCAATTTTGCTACAAGGATTCCTTGTTAGCTTCGTTAATTAGATTTTACGATGCATGATCGAACTGTTTTGCTAATTCCCAGAGAACACATCAGTAATCAGGTTGTCATTATTTGAATAAATGCTTGTTTAGGGTGTTAATTTATTATTATTATTTTTTGTTTTTTGGTTCATATGGAAAGTGGTAAAATCATTGTAAACTTGTGTTTTTCGTACTTAAGTTGAGTTTTATTATAAGAAAATTAAGGTGAATGGATTCAAACTTTATTTAAGTTTTCTAAAGGATACAAATTTATTAGAAATATGCATTTTAATTTCATTGGTATATAGATACTAATCTCCAGTAACATATCTAACAACCAAAGAATATATCATTAAGAACTTAGATTCCCCTAGTAAAGTTTCATATGGCCTGTTGATGAACTCATAAAACATGGTTGATGGGAATATTTATGAAGTGGTGAACTCCTAGGTGTAAATGGAGTTTTGTAACTGTGAATGGTGCAGAAATGTACGTTGACACATGTGGCATCTTATTAGTGTCCATCATAGAACAAATACGTCACTTGTGTTTGTTTTTCTTAGGTTTCTTTTTTCTTGTACCTTATGTACTTGAAGGTATATAAGGATTTCCCAATCAGTGATCATATATGATGATAGTTTTATTTTTTTTTGTGCTTACCCAATATTGAAAAGTTTGCGTCACTTAATACTTGCAGTGCAGATGGCGAATGAATCGGTCGTGTATTATGGTAGCAGGGACTCTCGGATTTCACGATGGGGTTTCGGATTATGCAACTCCCTTTAGCGGCTAAAGCTATCGGAAGGATACGCATGAATGCTTTATTGCCCGTTTGTGAATTGGGCGAGATGTGGGACAAGGTTTCACTATTCAAGAACCCAAGAACATGTCTGCGATAAGTGGTTTCCCACTGATGTATCATCAAGTTTGGAACAGCATGGTCCCGGAGGGGGTCTATAACTGCTATTTGAGTCGCATAAAGAGCGCCAAAGGTAGAAGATGGGGTGCGGGCCGGACTAATGAGTTAGAAGACTCATATTATTTGTGTACTGGATGATTGTTTCACATGCCGAAGGGGGAAGTGAGAAGACAGTCGGACGATGTTATATTGATGGTGATGCAAACCGTGTTAATGAATAATGGAGGATAGGAGGATTCCTTTCTCTTCCCAATCCATCTCAAGGCCTCTCCAAAGCTTTGTACCCAGGGTGTACAACATTCACAAGCTGTCCTCTGTTTTAGTATCTATCTACTATAAGTCCAATTACAATTGTGTGACACGGTTTTCTATCCTGTTAGAAGAAGTTGAGTCAGATGTTTCCTCCTGATGGAAATGAGCTCCTCCCAAGTGCTAACTACTATGCTAAGACGCTCATGTGCCCTTTGCTTTAAGTATCAACAAATACATGCTTTGTCCTAAATGATATATATTGTACCGAAATGAGTATGAAACTGTGACAAGTGTCCAAAGTGCAAAGTTGTTCCAGCGTATGAGGGTGAAGGTTCCAAGTGTAGAAGGACCCCTGCCAAAGTGTTTGGTACTCCCTTTTCCAAGATTCGGAACGTCTTCGTTTTCTATTAGTAAGATGCTAAAATTGTAGGTGACAACCGCGGAAGTGGAGAAGAAGTCGCTCATTGCTCTCCAACATCCTTCGATGCTCCTGAATGGAAGATGATTACATGAAAATCAAGTTCTGGGTCTGATAGTCGTATCTAAGGCTTGGTTTTATGCACAATTGCAGGAATCCTTTTTGTACTCTAGTTCAAAGCATAGCACATGGCAGGTGATATTGTACAGTCTATAACCTTCCTCCTGGGCTATTAATGCAACGGAACTTATTATGGTGTCCTTTTTGATATCTTGTCCACCACAACAACGAGTAATGACATGATGTGTACCCCTGGATCCACTATTTGATGACTTGAGGAAGCTTGGGTTAAGGGGTTTCGGTATGTCGATTCTCCTGCAAAAGGAGACTTTCCATTGCGTGCCATGCTTTTGTGCACCCTTAACGATCTCCAGCATATGGTAATTTATTGAGGGTACAAGTTCAGGCTTAAGCTGCCTATTTGTAGTATGACCAGGATCCACATATGGGTGGGGTAAGTACGTTGACTGGTGTCATTGTAGGTTTCCTCCCAATTAATCACCCTTATCGTAGAAAAAGAAGGCATCAATGGGAAGGTTGAAGCCCGCTGTTGTCGCGTCGACGCTTTGACTGGGTTATGAGGTTTCACCAAAAGTATCATGGTATTCTAACCAACTTTTGATAACCCATTCACTTGAGTTGAAGGACTATGGAAAAAACATCCATTTCTGCAGCTCCATTTGGAAGGATTTACAAATAAGACATCGCCTTGACGTTAGCACATTAAGAAAACGGTTGGACGAGCCTGGCTTGGGAACATTGTTAGCATTCCTAATAAGACTACAGAGGAAAAGTGGCCCGCCATTTCTCCAGAAAAGGTTTGTGACCTGAGTTGTGGCCGCAATCAGGAAGAGTAGGCAACGAAGACGTTAGGAAAGGGGCCACGGCAACAAGAAGGGTAAGGAAAAGTTCATTGTTCAGGATGATGCAAGATCGGACCGTTGTTGTGTGTTAGTTACCTATGAATTTGCTTCCAGCTTTCTACACAACTTTTGTCACAAAAGAGAAAAACTTTTTTGTCAAACTTTGTACAACATAAAGGTTCCCATCTGGATCCTCGAACAAACATGAAATGATTTTGCGTCGTTAAACGGCGACTTTTATGGTTTGTCCGGCATGAAATCACATGATTGTCATGTTATGATGTGAAGTTGTCTTTTTTCCTTGCCAATTGCAATTCTGCTGGATCCTACCTCAACATTTAAGGTACACTATAACTCATGTGTTCGTTTTCAATACATATGCAGTAAATGGCTAGATCCCCTCAAAGTTAGGATGCCGCTTCACAAGATGTTATTCCAACTTTTTTCAAGTTTGAGATGTATTTTCCTCCACAATTCTTTGACATAATGTTCATCTCATCTTTCATCTGTACGGGAAATCAAGTTTTTGGGTCCTGTGTAACTGCATGTGAACCTTTTGAAATACAATGGGGGATTTTACAGAGTGTAAAGTGAAGGAATCCGGCAAAACACTTAGGCGCTATGGTTCACGGTGTATTGAATGTGAGGTTGTTAATTTTTTATCTGAGTATTTATTCAGGTGTGAACCTATTGGTCCTTCCACTTCTATCTCATCATGAAGGTAGACTAGACGGAAGGGTATACACTTGGGGGGTCAAAGAGGTTCCAGCTTCAAGAGAGATTCCTTCGACAAGCATACTATGTTCTGCTCATCATGTTGTCAGAAGTACCTCTTTTTATAGATGAGCATCTGTTTGGTTTTGAGATGAAAATCCTAATTGAAAGGTGAGGTGCATTGATGATATTGTGCATACTAAGACCTTTTATCAATTGGTTACATAGCGAGTGATTGTTTACCAATATGCGAGTGCTAAAGTGAACTGTTCGATTGTTACGTATGGTCCATAGGGACCTGTTAATTATAGGAGGGCTATGATGGGAATGGTTATACATTTTTGACTACTTCGCAAGAATAACAAATCCCAAAAATTCATCCCTGATCTTTTGTAGACAGTGTAGATGTGTAGTGGCATCGTCTACATTTTACGCTAGTGCTAAGGACCCAATCTCCTTGGATGCTAATTGTCGGATTATGGAAAATTCATGAATATGGGAGCTCGATTATGGTTGTTTCAAATGGCTCTTGCTTCAAATGCAAAGGATTGATAATATCGGCGCTCATTAAAACAATGTTCCTTGTGGTTTTATACCCTTGTAAATAATCTGTCACTATTTGCATGATGTGATGAGCCGTTCATACTTGCAATCACAACCTATCAAGGGTTCTTACGTATTTGATCTGTTGATCCTAACTGTTCTATTGTAAGGGCCCTGGTAAAAAAGATTATTCTCCACTTTTAATTGTTCCAGATGCAATTGTCTGGATCCCCGCCTTTAAATGTGCACAAATTACATGCGTGAGATCCACATTGAAGGGATAGTTTATAGTACAGAAGTTTCGGATGCTTAGTATGTCATGAAGTTTTTTTTTTCTTTTGGTACTTGTTGGCTATAGAGTTGTAAAATAGAACTATAATATTTGTAAAAAGCCAAATAGAAACTGGGATAACTTCATTAAGAATATGATGACACTTAAGTAGAAAACACTGACAGTGAATTCACCATAACTTATGTTTTGTAACTTAAAGTAGACAAATTTATTGCAGTTTGGCTAATTAGTGTGACTTTCATGTCTTATTTGCGGGTGTTGTAGGGGTACATAGCCATGATATTGATGATGAATGTAGATAGTCAAGAATACCGATAATGAGATGATGCTCTACCGTCCTGACCCTTGTTTGTTGCTGATACAGACCCAGATCAAGGGAACGGAAGATGTAGCACATGAAATTTCCTTGAGAAAGTGAATTGAGCTTGAGATTCTTGTGCGAAAATCTTTTCGCATATTCAACCTTACAATGATAAGAAGCAGTGTTTCTCTATCTGGTTGTCCGTGCAGAGGGTTTATAAACGTCATTCAATCAAAGTTGATTAATGGGGTGATTACTTTCAAACGGAAGATAGGCAAACCGCTAGGACAATGATGGAAGGACAACAACCACATCGATGCTTGGGAGATTATATCCTTACATTAGCGAAACCAATAGACAACGTTTGGCAAAAATGACCTATTTAGGTAAGTGGTGAGGTGAACTTCATATTGCTATGGAGAACATTTCATACTTTTTACTATTTTGCAAGGTACAATATAGCTTTTTTGCATATGAGGTAGGCGAAACGTGAAAGGGCCCTCAAGAGTGCCTCCCAGAGGTTGCCTTTTCATTCACCACTGGGTGAAAACGACCCATACGGGGAATCGAAGAAGTTTGGATCAAGGAGGGATTTCTATTCTATGCGAAAGTTATTCCATCTCCGGCATCACATCAGGTAGTTGCATCGCTCCTTCTCTGTAACCGCTGTCGCCAGTATTACATGGCGTGATGGAAGTGGAATAGCGTATATTTCAGATCCCAAAGTGAAGAAGTTAGCTGATGCAGTGTACGTTGATTTGCTGGACAAAAACAAACCTTTGCCTGTTCTTGTTTTTTAAAATAACATTGATTTGATATTCAACCTTATGCTATGGACAAGATTGGATACAAGGAGAAAGAGATTGCGTTCTGGCGATTGAAGAGATTGCTGGCGCGGTTGGAGCTGACAAGGACAAGCGATGCTTGGTATGTTTTTGGGGGAAGACCATATCGGTCCGAATGAAATGAAGAGGAGGTGTTCGTTTGGCAAGAGCAGGTGTCTGAGTTGCTATTCACATCCAATTACCTCCTCTTCCACATGCAACAGATTATGGAGGGCAATATGCAACAGCTGGTCAGGTCTCAGTTCAATAATGATGTTGCAAACATTGGGATTAAACGGAATGCGAAGCATTACTGCAAATTTAAGAAGTACCGAGACAGTCAAAGAAGACATGGTCTCGGGGAAATCTACTACGAGACACCAGAGCCATGACTTGAGGTACATTTAAGTTTTATTTTATTTTTTGGGCTTTGGTTGCAATGTAAGCATTTTTATTAATCATCACTTAATCAATTGCATACCTTAAATTGGCCCGTAAAATGTAGGATGAGACGCCTGATTTTAATTACTACCAAAGCAAGACATAGACCAATGCTGACTTTAGTTGAGGTTGCATTCGCCTCTACAAGCCAACTGACAAGGACCAGTGACACATTTCATGAGATTAGAAGTTGGTGCAAGTCTGAGTATCCGTGTATGAAAATTGTCATGGGCATGGAAATGTGCCACTACCTTGCCAAGCCAGAAGATGCCATGAACACTTGGGCCGAGCACAATGAGTTTTTTGTAAGTTGTGCCACGACCGTGGGTGCGGATCTCCAATGAGGTAATTTCATTTTGTTTAGGTTTAATGCATGAGTACATTTAAGTTGTTATTTGACTTAAAGTTGCGATGGGACAAATGTGGAGAAGTTGAATGCAAGGATTTAATACAAAAGGGTAAATATCAGCAAAGTAGATCTGTTAGCAAATGAAAGAAGTTAATTCTCATGAATTCACTTTCGGTTATCAGGAAAATATGTCAACGAATTGAAAAATCCACATAAAGAGCTCCTCGAAGGTCCACTCATGCCGTAGAGGATGGTTTTCTTTCTGGAAAAACGATGTCGTAGCTTCTTTGACAACCATAAGTGTCCGTGGTTGTATCTTGTCTATAAGGTGACAGTGAACAATCATCGAAGTGGTGTTGAGCAAGACATAGTTTCGATACTTTGAGGACCACCGTGGACATGGATACGGAGAAGACATCACTGATTTCCTTTGTCGAGATAATTTATTCATAGTGTTTCTTGCAAGCATTCATGAGGTTAGTTGATTTTCTTTTTGTCGTACTTTGAAGGTGTAAAATAGGGTAGAGGTTTTTGGTTTTAAAACTTACCATGACCTTAATTTTTTTTTTTTTTTTTTTTTTTTTTTTTTTTTTTTTTTTTATTTTTGTTTTGGGCTTTTTAACTATCCGCTATGTGGGTCTGATGGGTGTGAAGCATTTTAAAAGTTGTCTGTTGTGTCCATAATGAGACTTCACTTTGACAAAATGTTGAAGAACACACGACGAGTCAAAGAAGATCTCCATATGTGCTGTAATAGATGCGATGCGGACGAAGAAGAAGTTCATTTTAGCTTCGTACCTTGTAAGTATGCAGTCTTTTTTCCGTCGTACTTCCAAATACACTAATTCTTTACTGAACAACAACTTAGCTATGGGAGTTTAGAAGGGATGATCAATTTAATGGTGTATGTTGGCTTATTTATGAAATTGTTGTTGGATGAACATTGGGGGTCTTGTTTACTCATTTCCCCTTAACACACACGGTCTAATGTCTTTGACTCATGTCGTAACGGAATACCCACCAAAGACATATCACGTGTTGACTTGAGTGATAGGTGTAGTTTCCTAAGATTAATTATATTTTCATCTAGTTATTTTGAAATTGTAATTTCCACTATTTTGGACTTTTATCTTTTATTTGTTGTGTAAGCCTTCTTAAGAAGGTAGGTGCAACTCGCCCAAGATCAAAACCTAAGTTGGTGCATTTAAAGGAATTCGCATTAAGTGAAGCTATTTAGTTTTAATTATTTGTATATTTTTTAGAAGTTTCCCCTTGTGGATTCATTTGTTTTTTTTAAACGTGTTTGGAACTTGTTTAACATGTCATTTTAAACTCACATCAAGTTTATTAGTGTGCCCACAACAAACAAGCGTTGAAATGTGGCTACTACGTAATCGAAAACAAGTTGTTTGGCTATCGTGTCAAGTTGCATAGACTCGACTTATTTTGGCACTGGTATGATTCTTCAGACTTTTTCCATTGTATTGCTTAAAACAAATGGTGGTTTTGTTATAGTTGTTGTTGCCTTCTTCTTGTTGCCGTGTTGATCCGTACCTTGTAATGTCTCCTTGCTGGTAATTGTTGCTGCTGCTTTTGTTGCTACTGTTTTGCTTTTAGGTGCTGGTAGTTGTGGTTTTAGTTGGTGAATTTTGTCCGTCGCTTTTAGCTATTGTAGTAGTTGTTTGAGTTGGTGATTAGTCTGATTTAGTCTCTATCGTTTAGCACAAAATTAATGCTGCATATTTCCTCAGCTGTTCTTCAGT